>VZTF01009810.1:843420-1101777 GCA_013397755.1 Cnemophilus loriae | reverse complement strand
AGAGAAACTCCGCTCTCTAAGTGAACTGAAGAAAGGTTATTCTAGAGGTGGCAAACTGACTGAGAAATATCAGATGTTGTGTCTTTGCATTGGCAGTGGGGAAATATCTGAAAGAGAAGTTTGGAGGGGGGAGGAGAGGTTTTCTGAAGGTTTAATCTAATTTTTATTATTTGGTTCTCTTTATTTCTTTTTTTTCTTTTAGTTCTGTTAATAAAACTTTCTTTATATTCTTTAAAGTTTGAGCCTGCTTTGCTTCTCCTAACCCTTATCTCACAGAGGGAAATACCCTGAATAATAGACCCAAATTTAAATTACTGCACTTAAGTTGGATTGGCGAACTCAAACCACTACACTTTAATTGGTGCATTGGCCGGGAAGTGTCAAACCACTACACTTTAATTGGTGTTTCTGACTGGTTTTGTGTCAAACCACTACAACCGGTGAAACAGCAAAGTGAGGTTTGCCCCAAGACCTCAATTCGGATGCACGACCATGAGCAGTCTGGGTGCTCCAGAGCACCTGGGCACGTACTCCTGTGGAAAAAAACCTTCTCCTGGCTGAAGACACAACATCTCCAAGGATCACTGCATAAACCTCTGCACCTTCCCCACAAAGTGCAAAACAAATCCATAAATACACAGTGACACTAACAATAAAAGCTCCAATCCAGCCAGCCCCCACTGGATCTCCTCGAACAGCAGAGGACAAGAGAATAAACAACAGATGACAAATGCTAGGTCATTCCCACCTTAAGCCAAAATAACTCCGTGCTGCTGCCAGACGTGATTCCTCTCTTCCTTCTGTCAGCTGACTCAGCAAGCCCATCCCAATTCATCTGGGAGCCGTGCTATGCTAGTGACTATAGAGGGGTTCAACAATATATCAAGTGTGATATATTAAAGGCACTAGAAAACAAACAAACAAACCCACAAAGAAAATAAACAAACCTGAGTACCAATAGTAGTACCCGATGCAGATTAAAAATACAAATAAACAAAATAACTTCATGTGGTTTAAATCCTAATCCTCAGGGATGAGTTGAGCACCAATGTCCACATGCCTTGCTTATTACCCTGTAACCTGAAAATTGAAATAAAGTCTTACAGTAAATAATTACGACAAGATTTAATGATATGGAGTGATCATTGCCAGCCTTTTAAAAATTGATCTACCTGTCCCTACTGCTAAGGAGGTTTGTCCAATACCCACTTTGCACAGCTCGCTCTTTAGCAGAGGAAGCCACTGCTGTCCAATCCCAGCTTTTTATTACACTCTTTAATTTCTTTAAGCAGTATAATATAACGCCTATTTTCAAAAGTGAAATAAATAATGGGATTGAGATAAACTCCACGAAAAGGGAGGTACTTGGCAGTGCTTCTGAGTGCCACTGTCTGGGAGAATCAATGGGAGATATTTCCATTCAAATACCCAGAAAGCACAGAGTGCATCAGCAGTTGCTTTAATCATCTTTCACACAATAACCATCACTGCTGTTCTCTGTGTTCTCCTCTGCTCAGACTGTCTCCCTTCCCTTCCTCGTTGGAAATGTTCCATCACACGGCCTCCCTTAGGTGCACACCAAGCACAGCAAGCAGCGATGTTTTCCATTTTACACTTTAGGAATTTCTGCAGGTTTAACAGTTTTAAGACAGACATTAAGCTGCTCTTTCTTGTGTTTTTTTCTTCAGCTGTGAAAAAGTCTTTAAATCTCCTGAATATGCACGATCTGACCTACTGAGCTCAGCCATTTAGTGGCATAAACCCTTAAATATGAAGTCAACGGATACTTTAGACGAGGTGTCAACAGTGTATAGGCAACAAGCTGACATAAATCCTGAGGAATTTAACTTTTAAAAAACCTTAATTCCTTCTTTACTCCAGAAAGATCTCTTGAACCTTTTTCACAGCTTTATATGTCTCTTTAAGCTGCATCAGCAGGATGTGCTGCAGCTTATAGATATAGCAATTAAGTTACGAGCAAAGGTATGTAAAAACACAATGTAAGAACACTGCAAAAAATGGACTTCTTAGAAAATCAATACATTTTCACTGAGGTAGATCACCCAGCATCATCATCAAATGTATTTTACTAAATCAGCTGTAGCAAAAGGAATCAAACCCAACCACCAGCACAGAAAGCAATTATATTCATTATGAACCCACACGGCCATTTCAAACAGCAGAGCTTTTCACAAACAGCTATGCCACTCCTTGGAGTCCCATTTGGTTCTCAGCTCTATCATTCTGCAGTTCCATCTCCGTACACTCAAAATAATAACAAAAAAATTCTAATTCCTACGAAAAGCAAAGGGGATTTTTGTTTTACCCAGGCTATGAGTAGCATTATCTTAACCTGAGGTGAAAATACCGATGAATCAACATTTTCTTAACTAACTTCATTCTAATCCTGGTATTAACACTGATCCTTGTGGAAGGAAACCTTTTTTCACCGGCTTCAGCAGCAGCAGAATGGGAGCACCTACCGGTGTCTCTAATGAAGTTGAGAGATACTTTCTGCAGTTTTTCAAGTAGAGAGTTAAGGTCTCCTTTTAAGAACAAGCATTACAGATTAGTATTCTTTCTTTCTGAGGCACACAGCGTTTTACAATGGAACTTAATGAAGTAGGCTCTAAGGTATTTCCTGCAATATATTTCAATAAAAGAAAATATAAGCCAGTAAAGTTGCTCATGTAAGCACTGAGGATTTAAGGAATTACTTAAACAATGAATGCATGAAGCTATTAACCTTCCTGGAGAATTAAAACGTGCCGCTACGTGATGAATCAAAAGCAGCAAGTCATTTCAAGTCTGCAGGATTGATTTGATACATGTGACTGAAATATAATTGAAGAAACATTAAATTGTGTTGCATCTAGAGAAAACTAGACCACACTTCTAGACCACGAGCACAGCTTTGCAACAGCTTTTATTTGGTCCATTTGTTACCTCCTGGCAATGGTACAGAGTCAGGAAGATTATATTGTGGTAGTTACCCTCCAGTATAGGCACAGTCTAGCAAAATTAGCCATTTTTTACTTTTATTTCATTGCAATATTCTGCTGTGCTGGAAATATTAGGAGGATCAGCACGACTAAGTAAAACTGTGCTCATGCACAGCTTATTGCATAAAAGCAGTAGCAACAAAAGAGCCCTGATACCAGACTAAGCTGGGTACAGGTTATCTCCATACGTCAGGTATTTAACGGGAAATTTTATAATAGGAAAGGCTTAGAAAATTTACAACACTTTCTCTCTCAAACAGGTCACAGGAATGTTCTCTGTTTAAAGCAGCTGGAACACTGATATTGTGAGATTATATAAAAGGTAAAAGGGATAAAAGAATTACCATATAGTTAAAAAACACACAGAACCAAACCCCAAAGAGCAGGAATGAGAACAATGAGAGGCATTTTCTCCATTCACCGAAGTGTCGTACTACTTAAGGAAGCCCTTCCTGGCGTCCTTTTGCACGTCCCTGGTTTTGCGTGTCCCCATCAATTTATTTTCCATTGGCATCATCATTATCTTATTAGCACCAAGATGTCACTGTCAATTAGGAGCTGAGATCTTCAGGATCTCTTAAAGTAGTCACTTGGCCATCAAATAATATCAAAATATCATTACCATAATATTTATCAGTTTGGTGGTTTTTTTTTTGTTTGTTTGTTTTTTAGTTTTTACCAAGCTGTTCAGCTCCTGAGACGTGTTCATTTTACTGCTAATGGTATCACACACTGCCTATGTACTCCCTATACAATTAATACCGTTTTGTATCTGTGTGGAGAGGGCCAAGAGCTCCTACACAAATGATAATTGAACACCATGGTAAAGAGATGTGCAACTGCTCAGGGCTGTATGCAAACAACAGTTCACTGGCAGCTTCTAGGAGATGAAACATAACAAGCTGAATTTTAAAGTACCTGAGATCTTTTTTGCCTCTTGATGGAAGATCTTTCTGAATGACCAGTTTAAGTATTTTTCAAGCCCTTCTACTGAACACAAGAGAGATGTATCTGAACAGGTGAAAACCTGGGCAACCTCTAGAGTTTAATGAGCACCTCTCTGCCCCTAATGCCTGTGAAAACTCTGTAGGGATGGAGACAAATTATTATTTGGAATCAGCCCTGAGTTGCGTCCTGTCTCTCAGGGCACTGAGATAAGCAGGTTTAGACCAAGTCTATAACTGAGTATACCAAAGCCACAATTTTGCTTGAGCAATGTGACAACAGCACAAATCAAGTTACTGATGCACGTCACCACCCACGGACACACGACAGAGCTGTAACCTTGGTGTGAGGTCTTGGAAACTTTCCCATGGTGAAAGGAGTATGGGGCCTGGACTTTCAATATGCCATAGACAGAGCTGACTGCTAACTCACAGAGCAGTGCTGTCATCCCAAACAGCCTCCTTCACACCTCTCTTTTCTAAAATCTGTATCTTTTGTACACACCTGCACGGAAGCAAAGCCTCTCGTATCTGCCGCTTCAGCTCAGCCCAGAGCAGGTCACTTTTATATTTACCTGATTTCTCACATTTTGGTGAAGGAAAGATGGAGAAGGAGGACAGGAGGCGTGTCTGTTTGCTGTTGAAATCCATGTGCAAGTGGCCAAAGACAATCCAGGGTTTTTTTTTTCCCTGTGGAGAACAGCACAGTCCCTCTTGCACCACTTGATTTCTCATGGACTTTACTGAGAAGTCTCATCAACACAGGATCTCACACATTACACAACTCACTACCAATGAGCAGACTGCACCAGGAGACAATCAGGATTGGGACATCAGGATACAGCTCAAAGTTCTGTTTCTGTCCAGAGAGGCCAAGCTTTAGGGGTGTGAATATGCATCCAAGAAGCACAATGCTGCAAAGTGAGGCAGCTACTTTACTAGAGGCTTCAAAATGTTTCTGTTTGTGTTAGTACAGCCTTCTGTCCAATTTTATTAATTCTGGTTTTTAACAAAGCTGCCTAGCTCAAGCTGAAACATTTTGTACTAAATCTACCTCTGAGTCCCTTCCTCTCTCTATTAGACGGAAAGAGGAATAATTATAATTACAAATTTGCAATAATATCAACACCAATTTGTTGATGAGATTATAGTGTTGGCCTGCACATCAGGACATGGGGTTTGACTGCAACAGCTCGGGGATGGCAGCGGTGAGCAGCAGAGTAAAGGGTGATTTAAACTTCTCTTCTCCAAGTTTCTCCGAAATCAGAATAAACAAGGGCTGGTGAAACAAACACTTAACTCAGCACATGAGGAAAATCCATGTCCTGTATTGAACAAGACTGGGTTCTGCTTAGGAGTCAGCAAAGAATAAAAGGCACCCCAGAATGGGAACCTGGCATTAGGCGTGAGAAGTTTCACATGAAAAAGGAAAAATAAGGGGAAATAAGGATGGAAAGTAAGTAGAGAAAGGCAATCTTTTCTTAGCATAGAACATTTCGGTATTAATGCGTATGTTGTAAGCACACACCAGCATTTGTTTCTTAACTTTCACTGGTGACAGTTGTCCATAGTTAGCTACACCTATAAACCTATATAAATATGAGAAGGAAACAGTGTAAAAAGACAGATAAATTAAGATGTTTGCTCCCTGAAATCACACACCTTCAGCTGGAAGGGAAGACTTTAACAAACCCACATGCTGCTAACAGCAAGCTCTTTTGCTGCCTGATCAACACATCCCCCAAACCCGACCCCTCTGTCGTGGAGGGCAGGAATGGGAGCAGGAAGCTACCTGGAAGTCACACGCTGCGATCACCTGGCATCCAGCAGCTATTTTCACACTCTATAAATGTGGGCTCCTGGCTATCTGGCACAAACCTTCCCCCAGCCCTCTTCTACGCTGAGCACTAAGTGCATTGCAATTCCAATATTCCTATTCCCTGGTAACAATATGTCACTCCTTATATATGTCAGGGGTTTGGGCCAACACACACTGGAAGCTTTGGCCTGCAGTAACAGGTAATACACAAATCCAGCTCTCGGCCAAATCTTCCACACTGAGCAATTTTGACAGGGGAACCACTGGTGCAGAATGAATGCAAATCAGGATGCCAGTATATTTTCCAGTCAGTTCTGCACATAACTAGAATCTAATCCAGTTATGGTAAATAGTGAAAATCTTGATGTAAGGGTAAAACATATGTAAATTGCCACTGTGATTTCTTAAACTAAACTGGAATCCATCAAATGCATCTCGTTTCATTATTCTCTGCAGCAGAGAAGAAAATTCAGTTGCCAAGAGAAAATTAAAAATAATAATACCAGGAACACACATTTCACAAATGCATTCTGTGTCTTAAAAAATAAGGTCCCTGCATACTATAGAAGCCAATAAATTATTACACAGGCAAAGTATCTCAGCACAAAGCAAATTATCTGCACACATATAGAAAAATAAAACGATGCCACTTCAAATCTAAGCACGGCACTGCCGGTGTGCTCTGCACCGCTAATGAAGCTTTAGAAGCAATCATTGATGACTCTGCAGAAGTCATGTCTGCTGCCAGAGCTGTCACTTCACATAAAGGCCTAGTGGGGAAAGCCACAGGAATGTCTGGAGCCCCTCAGAGCCGGGAGCTGCTCGGTGGCAGAGGCAGGAGAGGCGGGAACGCCGGGCGCTCTGCCCTGCTCCCCTGCCAGCCCCGACACGGGTGCCCCTCTGCCTCCTGTGTCAGGGCTCTTCCAAGCAAACCTGGTGGGAGCTAAATGGCTGCCTGGCCACGGCTGCACTGCGCTGCTGAGGGCATTTCTAATGGGCACGGTGCTGAGAGCTCACTTCTCCTCCTTGCATGCCCTCCTCACACATCGCGCCAAGTGACAGCACCAGTTGTGCATTCAAATGGAAACACAGCACACGGACTAAACAAAGCCATGGGAAGGTCTGACCAAACCATGGCTGGTTTTCTGCATTATTTACTCAAACCGGGTTTAAACCAGAATCTTACGTGGCTAAGCAAGACCAAAAGCAGAAGTTTGCTCTCAAAGAATTCCACAGAAACTGTACAAAATATTCTAAGCTAACATAAGTTAGGAGCCATTTGGTTCCAGAAAAAAAGCCAAGGCTGTTTAACCGCAAGATATGAATTTAAAATCCTCTCAAAGGTTGGTTGTTTTTGTTTCGTTTTTTAAATTTCACGGCACTTTATCAGCAACTCAGTGTTTTGTTAGAGAAAATGAGATGATGTCTAGAAATATAAAGGATTCCAAAAGCATAGCGAGGACAATACAGCGTAGCTCCTGAGCCTCTTCTTGCAGAACAGAAACTTGTTTTTCTATTGTAACCCTGTTACATAGAAAACAAAAACAGCTTTGTGAAACCCTCACTAATGTGTGCGCCTACTGAGCCACTGCCTTTGTCTGATGTATTTTTCTGCATTGCCCTCATTTCACACTTCCTCGGTTCTTTGCCCAAAACCTGCAAAAGCCAAAACACAGATTCTCAACAGTTCCACCTGTGCCCCTCAGGCTCCTCCTGCCATCATCTGATTTAGGATCCTACACTGTACATACACTGTGATACAAAGCAAATTATGAACAGTTGAGTTAAAACTCAAGAAACGGAGAAATGACTCTGATCATAACAATGTAGAATATGCAGAACAAACGACAACGCTCACCTTGTGTAGCTGCGTGTCCATCAGAAGCAGGATATACATTCACAAGAAGTGGCCTCCAAGCACAACATTTGTGACCATCGCCTTGTGGACTGCAGGTATGCCTCCTTGTTTGTGTAGCAATCCTCATCTGCTTCCAACAGCCATAAATTGAAAGGTTACAGGGCTTAAACCATTTCCCAGTTATGATATGTCTATCAGGCAGCAACAGCTGGGCAATAAACTTTTAGCCATAAATGTTCCTGAGAGCAGGAAGTTCACGGCCAAAGCCATAACCACGTAACATCAATTGATGTCCAAAATGCAATCTGGGCACGTCGTTCCCTTTAACACCCAACAATACCTTACATTGCAAGGTACTTACCAGCAGCCTCCAGGTTAAATAACACCTGCTAAGGTCAGCTGGGATGGCTCTGAAAGACTCCCTCCAGTCAACTGGAGATTTGTGGCCTCCTCTGAGCCTCCAGCACTCCCTGATTTCATCCCCATTCCATCGAACACTCTCAATATCACTTTAGACTGGATATTGAAATCACTTAGCAGCAATAAAAAAGAAAAGTGCCGCAGAATTGAATCCCATTTTGCTCAGCACACATCTCTAAACTATTACCAGTGTGAAATGAAATCTAATGTCTCCCTCAGCAATCCCATCTTCTTTGTCCTTTTGTTTTTCTAGGAGCATTATGACACACTAAATCCACTTGGACACACAATAGTACATGGGTCATACCACAGATTTCAAGAAGAGTTTTCCAAATTTACGTAGCCACCACAGCAGGTTGCTTTTCAGCCATCACACTCTCACATAAAAAATTCATTACTAAAAGCAGAAGGAGACAGTGCAAACACCCCAGTGCGCTGCTTTGGGCTGGGGCAGTTCATTGACTTCCCAGTAGCTGGTACGGGGCTGTGTTTTGGATTTGTGCTGGAAGCAGTGCTGATAATTTGGGGATGTTTTCGTTGTTGCTGGGCAGTGCTCACACAGAGCCACGGCCTTTTCTGCTCCCCTGTGAGTCACCTCCTTTTCCTTAGGTTAATTCTCGTGGTGGTAGAAGACAGAAAATGTGATTGAATCTCTGCAGTTTCATCTAATGCCCTCTTCAGGGATGGGAACTCTACAATGGTACAAACACCGGACAGAAAATGTGACCTGCTGAGATCCAAAAGCCTTGACTTACACGGGAAAAACAGGGCAACTGCTGTGGGCCTGTGCTATCAGAGACGCATCCACTGAGTAGCGTCAAATACTCCCTGATATTCAGCCTTCCTTTCTCGCTGTTCGTGACGCCACCTCTCTCCCCCCCACACATCTCCTCGTACACGGCACTGGAAGTTTTGCTGGAACAGTGCATACAAGGCAGGTGACTGATGTGCAGGGCAAGTGAGGATACAGCGTGCCCCAAGGAGGAGTTTTGGGGGAGGATTTCTGCGTTGTCAATTACTGAGAACAGATGTAGCTTATAGAGCTTGGGCGGAAAGCTCATCTGATTGCTCTTGGCCAAGTTTAGATGATGGCTAGTCAACAAAATGCGATGCCCAGGAGACTGTGAAACTAAACCCTCTGGAAACATGTCCAAAGAATAAACCAAGTGTAAGGCAATACTGCACTAATAAATCAGCTGAGCCCCTTAACAGTAACAGAGTTAGATTTGCGTATAATGATGCTGTTTAAACCATCTGAGTGGCTTGTCAAAGCTGTTCTATCAAAATAATATACATAATTACTTGCATTAAACAAAGTATAGTCAGCTGCTAGTTTTTCTCAAATTTAATAAATGCTATTGCTTCCTGCAGTCTCTCTAGGTAGCTGCCTGTTCCAGTGTCTTGTTGGATTGCATTTTTAACTCCTCACTTTTATTTCTGGAGTTCCAAAAATGTCACGAAGACAGGATCTGGCACGGGGAGCCTTTGACGCAGCGCATCAGAGTTACAGACTGACTGGTTACAAAGTAAAAACTCCCAAATAAAAATACAACACTGTTGGAAGGGAAGCTTGCTAAATATCTGCACTGCTGATCTTGCTCAGTCAATAAGAATGGTGTATGAAACATAGAAGTATAAAAAATTAGCAAAATAAAATCTAAAGGTGAATGCTACTTAAAAGATATCTCTATTCTACAGACAACAACAGGGAACATATTATTTACTACAAGGTAGTTAACTATTTCATGGGAAGATCAGTACACAGGTTTTCTCCATCTCACTTTCAAACAAACAGAGCGTGTCAATCAGTGCTGCACCAGAACACGAAGCTTTTGCTTGCATTAAATGGCATCTTATGGTGTGGAGCAAGATAACTTTTGGCAAGAAAATATTATCACAATTTGTCCTCTCATTCATGTTCAAAGTTCAGCAGAATGTTACTGGGAATTTTACTTTCACCATTTTGTTTTCTATCTGTAAGGTAAAACTGCTGCTTAAATGAAAGCACTGAACCCCGTTGCCCGAAACCATTTTGGTTGGGGAAACTGTGTATTGAGTTTCTCCCGCTTTTACAATCAATTGGCATAAGGCATGATTTAAGCAAAGAGAATTCCCACCTTAATGCGGGAAATGGAACAGACTGGCCAATTTGGCACCGAACATCCAGAATCACGAGCGCTCGGGGTAAAGCTCTACCCACAAGGGGAACTCCCAGCTACAAACCTGAGAAAGCAACAGCCCACACCACACTCGCACCTTACAGAGGCTCCCGTCTCAGGCAGGGGAGCCCTCTCTCTGCCCATTATTCACCCGGGACTTCACACCTTTGATTCTCCACACCCCAGGTGACAAGAGAGCTTTTCTCTTTCCCAAGATGGCTTTCCTTTTCCCCTTATGTTCTTTAAACAAACAACAAAATCAAGAAAATGAAAATCAGTACCAAAAAGAGAAAAAGAGTCCTTGTTTTCTAGCCCCAACATAGATTGTAGGATGCAAAGTAAACGTTTGCTCTTAATTTTCCCTGACTAGACTTGAGTTACTAGTATTAATAACCACTGCAATTTGCAGTTAGTTCCCTGGAAGAAAATTTCACACAGAAGTCGTTCATCTTTCTTTAGTTTTTCTGTTTCCATAGGCACTGCAAACAGCAAAAAAAGGATTCCTTGGGTGAGGAACAGATGGATGGAAAGACAGGTAGAAGGTGCCTTTCTCAAGTGCAGGTGTGAGGTTCATATCTACACAGGTTCTCTCCCTTTTCCTGGGCCACGTTTCCAGGAGACAGATGTTCCAGCTTCAGGTATGGATTTTTGCACACGTATAATCTGGGTGAAAACCTCTTGTCACCATTTATGTATTAATAATATCCCTACTGCAAACAAAGATGAAAAGCTCTTAAATGAAAGAATGTTGTTTCTCTGGATACACAAAGTTAACCCAGCACTAAAAGCCCTGGTTTTTGATGCTTCCCCCCAGCCAAGGTTGTGCTTGTGTCTCTCAGTAGAGGTATATGGCAGACAACCATTTTATGTCATCTACAGGCTGTGTATGTTATAACAGCATCCTAATGTCAAAATTAAATGTATTTTGTAAGACACTGCCTCTTAAAGTGCCTTTTACACATAAATGTGAAGGGAGACTATTAGCATGGCTGTTAGACCCTAATAAAGGATGTTCATGACTTGTCTCTTAATTATGCTTTTTCACTCTCATCCTGTGGCAGTACAATTCCCTTTTCAACCACAAACCATGTTCATGACTTACACATAATGCAGTAAAACTGATGCACATAAGAGCAATGGATCACATTAATCTGTGCAATTGAATCAGAAGACAATGCAACTGCAGAGAATTTGTGATTCAGTGAGTCTCTTTCAGAAGATTTTGAAAGATCCTGTTGCTGCAGATAATTCTGACTGTTGGGTTTATCATTTACAGCAGACACATTTTCTATAGAACTTGCAAACATTAGAAAAATAGTAGTTGTTGGGCTCGATTTTTTCCCTAAATAACTCCTTAACCTTATCATTAGGAAGTCTGTTCTCCCACCTTTCTTTACCGTACCATATTGACATATAGCTGTTGAAATGGGGACAAAAATCAAGATCTTGGTTGTATTGGTTGTGTTCTGTACTTACATGACAGGCATTTGTCTGCTTAGGTAAGACAGAACTGTTGATTGAATTCAGTTACATTAATAATTTTTCTGATAAATAAAGTTAGTCTTCCGGACCGGAGAACATTCTATTAAAGCCGGAAATGTTGGGGGAAAAATTAGAATTACAATGTATTCCATGCTGTTGGATTTTCCTTGTCCCACACTTGTAATTGCAATGCAGCATTTTGTTCTGTACACAAATGTTGACAACTTTGTTTTTCTCTAATCTGAATAATTTCACATCGATCTGAAGCAGTAATATCCTCATGGGAACTGGCTTAAAGCAATGAAGGAAGCTTTTGCCAAATGTTCTCCAAGAAAAGCTGATGTTTTGAATATAATTGGGAGACAGGCACAGCACTGAACCAGATATTCCAGGTTCCACATGGTGCAGTCTACAGAGACAAACCAGATGTTTAGCACTACTGCTGATACCCTCGTGTCCATGGGGAATTCTGCTATTTATTTGGAAAACATTTTATTAAAAAAAGGCAAAAACCCCAGCACATCAGCAGTATGTGGTTTGTTATAGCAAATGTGCAACACAAAGTGTTTGAGAATATCAGATTTCTTTTTTAAAAAGAAGGGCTTAAAAAGCATTCACACAGTTCAACTTTAAAAAGCACAGTCTTTGTTATCTAAAATAGACTGGGCCGCTGCAGCCCAACTATTTCTGAATAAAAGCAGGTCATTATTAAAAAGAGGAGATTTGTAACAGCAGACATATTACAAAAGAGACTGTCAGATATAAGCACCCATAGGAATAATGTGTGGGGTCTTGCATGATCAAGAATAACTCCCACAGGATAGGATGAGGAATACGGGGTTGGACTTCTTATGCTTTTATGCTTTTTGTTCTGTGTGAAGACAATAACTCTGAATTTTGGAAGTATGGACTTATTTTCAGCAGGCTAAAGATACCTACAGTTTTAAAAGGTCACTGGAATTGGTTGTTCTTGAGTCCTCAGCCATCTTTTAAACAGACCAAAGCCCAATCATTGGCACTGTAAATGGGTCTCCAATGCCACCAGAAGATAAAGATAAAAGCAGTGGCTCTGGTACTGGCTGGCCACCACGCAGCAGTGACACCGTTTCCAATGCCACCGGCCAGACCAATGTTCTGTACACCCATCCTACCTGCTGCGTTTTTCTCCTTGGTCTAGAAGCTTACTGCTGTTTGCTATAACCTCTTAGCCCAGCCCACCTCCACGAAACACCAGGCTGGGGGGGAAGCTCAGAGAATTACCCCTGTGGAAGAGAGGAGGAACAAGGCCTCGGCTGCTGGTTTCTTATTGTGCTGTTCTGACTACAAACTCACCTATGCTGGATACCTGTGGTGTCTTTCAGCCCCCTGACAAACTCAACAGCTCTGGTTGTTGTGGCTGGCACACATCTCTCCACGGGGGCTGGATACCACACCACTCCTTTAAGCATGATGTACTGGAAAATGGAGCAGGGATCTCAAATGGCCTTTAGCTGTTAACCTCAGGAAACAGTTTTAAAAATATTATTATTGTAGTTGTTAATAGTTTCCAAAAGGATGACTCCCAGGGCTGCAAGAGCTCATTGACTTCACACACACGCATCCTTCTCCAAGGTTAAATGGGAATGGTTTGTGAACGCACAGTTGAGAGCAGAATTACCTAATGAAGTGCACTTGCCTGAGCACAGCCAGCTCAGACAGAGCTCTCTTGCAAACATAAAAAGGTGCTTTTAATGTGAAAACCTGCTTTTGTTCCTAGCTTGGAAATGTTTATGGGAAATTGCGCTTCTAGGCTCTGGGACACGTGCATGCATAAATGCACAGAGCTCTGTTAGCATTTACATCAATGTGGTCTCAAGGGGGAAAAGGTCTGAAAAACAAACCTGATTTTACAAAAGGACAGAAATGAAATTATCCAAGTTTGAGCGCGTTAGTAACAGTGACAGCCAAAGGTACTTACCGAGTTAAATCCACTCTGTTGATAGGCTCCCCAGGAAACAAGGTACAAAAGCCAAAAGGAGGCATCTCCAAGGCAATACTGCAGAACGGGGCACTGCACTTCTCCAGCCTAGAGATGAGAAAAAAGGGCATTAGGCAGCAGCATTTTTTGGGGGAACTGAAGAGAAAAGGTGATGCTGAAGTGATGGACAGCGTAATGTCCACGGTAGCTAATTTGATGATAAATTCATTTACTGTCACACAATAACTCCACATCATATGACGACATTAAATAAGAATTCCTCTGAAAATCTCAACTAAAATTCCAGGTGTGACTATTTTGACTTATACAGTAATTTTTCAAGCCACCTCTAAGAGCAAGGCAGACAATATTTTTATAGTTTCATTAAGTCTATGGGGTATCTTTTTGTGTACAGTGCAAGCTCCCTTTACTCTCTTCCTTTCTCGTCTTCTCCTAGGTGGTGTTTCACTGGAATATCAACCACGGATAAAAGTTAATTTCCTTCATAAGAACCATTGTCAGCTAAATGTGCTCAACTCTTACACAAAAGAGCTCCAAAGTGCATAGAAGAGAAAACTGAAGAGAGACGATCACAGCTGCCCTGGAGAACAGGATTCATGGTCTGCAACAGATCTTTCACATGATGCTAAATTGCACATTACAAAAAGAAATAATAAAAAAAGACAAATATTAGTGTGCTTCTCATCCTCTGGGAGCCTGACTCCCAGTCTGACTGACAGATCTTCAAAAATGCATCTCAAGAGCTTAGCAAACCCCTAAGACCTGCTCTCCTGCCTTCCTGCATAACATGAGCCAAGGAATTTCACCCAGGCATTGCTGTATCCGTACAGAACACTGTCTGACTGAACTAACAAAATCCAACATTTCTGACTGGATAACTGCCAGCCCCCACCTTGAAACTGTAATCAGATTGGATTGCCTACCAACATCCAGAATATTAGCTAGGAAAGATCCTACTAAGCAATGCTTACAATTTTACATTTGTATTTCTGGAGCTTTTTATCTCTTATTGAGCTCTTGAGAATACCTAAGATACGAGCATTATCTTCTGCATCTTTTCCCACTATGCAACAAGAAAAAAAAATTATATTAGCAATACTCTAACAAACTGGTACAAACCAGAAGATTCATACATGACTGTCTACGCTTAAACCATGAGGGAGTGAAATACAAAGACAAAAGAGACATCAAGTCAGTATTATTATTATTATATTAAAAAAAAAAAGAAAGCAAACCCTGCAAACCTCTTTGTTAAGCAATGCTGTTTGGGAATACTCTCCTTGCTTTTCTAATTGCTTCCCCGTTGGGAGGAGGGTGGAATGCACGTGCTGATTTGACTAAAATTTCCTTCTAGAACGGCTGTTTGACTTCGAAGGAACACTGAAACACAAATAACCTCACTCAATTTACATACAAACTACTCTGATGAGCCAAACGCCTTCCCCTGGCAATAGCTGAAGGAACACAGGCTGTGACTGAAGATCTTCAGCTGTCCTGCCCCGGCACTTCACATTCTACAATAAATGAGGCAATGGTTACTCACCATCAAGCTGGGGAGAAAATTCAGTAGCTTTTAAGTCTTTAAATGTCCAGTCCCAGCTTCTTAACATTTTGCTTCAGCAAAGTACTTCAGTGTTGATGACAGTGAGGGGAACTGGTGGTGTTAGCTATCTGCCTTCTTTTAGTTATTTTGCGAAGTTAAAAAAGGGAAAATATTTATTGGTGCACACACAGTTTCCGTCTAAAAGCTGAATCTGATTGCATTTTGGTTTTACTTTGGATAGGTTTCTGACAGAAAATGCATCTTTGTTTTTAATTAATCCATTCAGGGACCGTAACTCTGCATAGAAGCTCATGCTTTTTAATGTAATTACTTCTAAAGGCTTTTTCCATCACAGCATGGCTGTCTCTTCAGACTACTTATTATGTTTCTTTTCCTCTCTTAGTCTTTGTTGATGGAAAGTCAGCTTTAGGTAGTGAATTCTGTAGGCAAGGCTGCCTGTTCCCTGGGAACCCCCTCTGCAGAGGGAACGAAACAGCTTCCGTCTCTCCTCTGAGTGGATCTGTACAATCCAGGGAGGGTTACCAGCTTGGTGTACAGGCAAAGAGCCTCTCCATCCTTCCTCCTGTTGCTGAGAGCTCTGTTTTTACAGAGCCATATCAAGAGCATTCTCTAAACGCCAGAAGTGTAAAAAGAACTAGCACAACTCTCTGGTGCGTCAGCTGTGACACTCACTCAGGAACCATTCTGTTCAATATTTAATCCTAAGGTTCCTTTAGCAGCCTGTTCAATTATGGGATGAAAGAAAAAAAGAGAAAAAAAGGGAAGGGGAAAAAAAAGCCATACAATTAGCTCAGAGTTCCTATCACCACCACCATTCATCACCAGCCTTGAGAAATCAAAGCTCTTTATTCTCTCCCACTCGTTCCACTCATGTTTAGCACTTCTATGTCAAATACAGCAGATTCAAAAGGAGTGATTGAGAAATACTTTTTCCTTGAGTAGCCCAACAATTTGAGTGTGGTTGTGAACGGAAGGAGCTCTCTTTGCCTTAGCTAAGCTACACACAAGTACTAAAGAAACACACTCAATGAGGCAGGAAAAAAGCCTGGCTCTTTCTCTGCAGATTATGAAAAAAAATGTATAAGGCAAAGGCTGAGGTCCATACTCCAGGAAAGGCTGTTGATCCCACGAATGCAGGAGGGGACATGTTTGTGCTGCTTTCAGGGAGACTGTGACACTTGCAGCCTTTCCCTTTCTGCAGGGAAGGCTCCTGAAAACGTGAGTTAATCAGGTGGGAGGTGTGTGTGGTGCCACCGAGCTGTTTGTCACCTGTAGCTGGATCACCCCTGGAGCTGGAAATGATGCCTCTCAGAAGGAACACACAGGTACCGTTCCCTCCGCAGCGCCGCGGAAAGGAGCAGCTGCCATCGTCACTGCGCATCACCCGCTGGAACAGATACAAGGGAACCACTGCCAGGATGAATCCCTCTCCTGCCCGTTGGAACACACACAGGAGGCTGCTCCTTGAGCAGCTTTTGCTACTTACCTCTATTCTTTGCCACAGAAGCCATGTCTGCGCAGGCAAGGGATCACACGCCAGAGTGAATGGGCTCTGATTAATGCGGATCATATCCGACAACCTTTCCCAGCTCCTTCTGGGCCAGCATGCTCCATTAGTCTCCAAATGTCACAGAAAGGTATCTAAATCAACACTGAGGAGAGCAGGGATTAACAGGCAGGGAAACACACGGCTACCAGAGCAGCCATTGCAATCATGGCAAACAGTGCACACCGTGTGTCTCCACTGGTCCTCCCCTAACAACGGCTGGAAGTGTGCATGGACATTTATTTGGGATGGGAGCTGGAGATGACAACTGAACCTGCCCTGCCCACTTTTGACAGTTTTGAAGCCATCGACACCCACAGCAGGACCTTAAGGCCTCAGCTCCAAGGCCACCAATGCAGCCTCTGCACCACCAGGCTCAGGATGGAGTTGCTGAGGCAAACCAACCTCAAAGCTCCTCCCATTCCCTGGTCCCTCTTTATACCTCTCCCATGTCCTCCTTGCCCCTGTATGCCCTCTCAGGGATATCTGTACCTCCTGCCTGATCCTGCTGGGGCTGCTTCAACTCACTGACTTGACAGAAAAGCACCACAGCAACAGAAAGCTCTGAGACTTCACGCCCTGCTTGCCCACCTCTCCTCCCCTCAGGAACCCAGCAGGACTCCCCCAGCTCAACCTGCACAGCTGAGCCCTGTGTGGCTCTGGGCTCTCTCCCTCCACGGGTGGCAGCCCTGGAATCTGCACGGGGCAGCTGCTGATTCCAAGTTGTTTCTGGTGGATCAGGACTGCAATGTGGTTTGCTGCTTGTGCTTTTATTTCTGCTGTCGCAGAGCGCCGCTGCTCTCCCTCGTTTCTCCACAAATCCCCACTGTTGGCTACATCATCATCTTAGCCCAATGCTTTCTTCCTACTTCCGCAATATTAAAAAAAAGCCTTTTCCAGAGAACACAAAAATGTAAAGCGATGTTACAAAAGCAGGCTTATAGCAATATTTATAGATTTACAGAGTTAAAGGGCCGTTGTGTCTCTGGGTTAAAATCCGGGGGAGCACTTACTGTTTGGGTTCCTGCATTCCCACTGACCCATCCAAATCCCTGCTAGCAGGGATAGAAGGAAACAGTTCAAGGTGTGGTTAAAAGCTTATTGGAGTGGGTGAAGTGGGCAGCTGCTGGGCACCCAAGGTGCCATCACCTCCCACTACCATCCTGCCCCAGCTCACAGCAGGAGCACTCACATTTATTTGATTTCCAGGCATCAGGCTTGCAATTGTTAACTACTGTCACTAACTGATTAGACACTGAGCACTTCCAAAAATACCAGTCTGGGGGTGACAGTTTTCTGTCAATGTGAAATCTGACATCTTAGGAAAAAAACGTTGCCTGGACACAAGCAGGCATTTCATAGCTTTTAGATATTAGCACCAACAATTATTTCTGCTTCACTTCTTACACTTTTTGCGAGTTTTAAATATTTAGAGTTCAGCTTGTTCAAAGATTTATTTTACTTTATTTTTGATTTTTGCTTTTTAACTGTCACACCTTCTTTGTCACCGCTTTCAACATTCTGAGAACTTACATTTCTAACTTACTGAGAATGTATCAAGGGATTTGGTGCTGGTACTGATACACAGATTCACTCACCCCATAGTCATTTTCTTACCTTCAAATGCCATTGAGAAGCCCTGGTTACAGTCCTCTCCTCAACTCAGGTAGCCTGACTCCATTTTTCTTGAATAAATCTCCAAACAAACCAAACCTAAAACCTAATTATTTTTGCACATTTTTTCACACCAAAGGGACTTTAAGTGTACAGAGGTGGTGACGCGTGGTTCCTGAGCTCCCTTCCCATTTTAGGCGTGCTACACTTCTGCTTATTTCATAGTACACTGTGTACTAGTAGCTGATTTCCTGGTACTAACCCAACGATTACACTGATATATGGTATATTACAGTATGGGAGAAGGTCAGCATTTCAGCCTCACCACTCTTACACCCTCCCGGATATTAAAATATGGAGGGGTGAGTCTCCGGCCTCGAGGGCTGGCCCGCTCTTCCTGAAGGTCCATAAATCAGCTCCCAGGACTGAGGCTCTGTGCCAGCAGGACGCTGTTATTTATGGATCGGAGACACGTTTCAGGTGCAGGGCGAGGCTGAGAGCAGATGAAGCTGTCCACGCAGACACAGCAATTCTGCAGAATGAAGCTGCTTCAGCAAGAGGGCCTTGGGCACTCAAGGACTGTGCAGCCCAGCTTTTAGTTAGGTGTCAGAACACTGATTAAAAGGCGCTCACTTTGGCAAATGTTGTCTTTGTTGTAGGCTCCTCTGCCACCACCATCGTCCAGACAACACGCTGCCCTTAACACACCTACCCAAATTGCTGCTGGGCTTTGAAGCAACAAAGGGGAGAGGTTCTCACAAACAGCTTTTGATTAAAACAGAAAATAACATCAACTTACATTAAAATATAATTCGGTGCTTGTTTGATATTTTGTTTTTACTGTAATAAAAAGGCAATCATAATCTCTCACAGATTGTTGTTCTCTGAAAAAAAGCATATCACAATATGCACTGACTGCAAATGCCATATTTAAATATTCAACACAGCTGTACTTGTGGAGACCTGACAGAGAGAATTCCCCTGCTTTCTCTTCCTCCTCATTCACCAAATCAGGCAGAGGATTTTGAACATACATTCAGAAAGTATTTTCATAAAGAGAATATTTCAGCAGTTAAGACTCTGGTTTTAAGCAGTTCTGTCTCTCTGCACATTCTCTTCGTATGCCTTGGTGGAAATAAATCAAACTCTTAAGCTGCTGCAATAATCTCTAAGAGACAAAACAGATGGAAAAAATAATGGGATAAAGTACCTTATGAGTAAGATTTTGGCAACACAAACCCAGTGCTTCCGTTCTTTACCTAAATGTTTAGACTTGCAGCAGGCAAAACCAAAATAAAATTGTTTTTGTTTTAAATATGTGGCGCATTTTATATAGAGCACACTTTTCACATTAAAAAAAATTACACAGGGAAAAATGACTCTAATAAAACAAAATACTCCAATATTATTCACTAGATTTTGCCAAGAACCTCCAGAAAGGAAGAAGGCCATACGTACACGTGCAGACGTCGCAGTCCTCCAGCGCCTGCAGCCACGGAGCCCCAGCCTCACGCAGACGGCCCTGAAGGGCACACGGTGGAGGGCAGCTCCCGAGTGCTCCCACCCTGGTCGGTGCTGGGGTGAGCTCGTGAGGATCCCTCGAGGCCAGGGAATGCACACCATCTCGCCCCTGCACGGAAAAGCAAGCCAGACAGGATTATGGTGGGAATGCCTGCATGGATCAGGCATGGAGCTGCTTGGAAGCAGCCTGGAGCAGCACCAGTTTTTGCTCCTTTTATTTCCTTGTTCCCCTTTCCATGTCCATCCCTTGTCTCCGCATTACACAGCTTACCCTGGTGTTCTCTTAGCCCAGTGGCCCTGGTTTTGCCACCCTTTTTGGTGTTTATCGGATGTTTTCTCGATCATCTACCACAGTTTCCTGACTCCCCATGTTTTGGTTTACAAGATTTCTCCGACTTCTCACGCTGTTATTTTGTTTATGCAGCCACAAATCAGGGTAAGCCTGGACAGCTTGGACATGACTTTCTCTTTGATTTCTAGATGGTTCCCGCAGTTTCTTTCGTTTCTATTCTGTTTGTGCAACTTTGTGCACAGTCACTTGCTTGGGCACTATTTGGGTATCAGTAGTCTCACGCTGCTGCCTCAAAGCCCACAGTCAGGACAGGTCGGTTGTGTAACTCTAATGTGTATTATGAACTTCCAGTGAGATTATCAACTTGCTGAAGGAAATAAGACTGAAAAGTGGCAAAGTATATACCCAAGGATCTCTGTGCAACCTCAGACCTACAGACTTGAATTCTTGCAAAATGTTTAAAGATATACAGCTAATTCCTTGATAGAAATGCATTTTAGGGAACCTATTTTGACTAAGAAGCGGGAAAAAAGAAATTAGAATTAGGGCCATGGAAGCCCATACTGATACATAAGTAAAAATGTGTGCGTGTTTGCATGTAAAATCATGCAGCTTAAAAGCACACACAGCTTTGGGGGTTTTTGGTTACTTGGTTTTAATCTGTTCCAAGTCATGATCCTCAAACTGGGTTTTCCATAATTGGTTTTAACTGAGCTATAATTTAGAAACCTTAAATCTTCTTCATCTTATGTTGTTTTTTGGAGAAGAATATTATAATAAATTTCATTTCATACCGGTAACAAGGGCAAGACTTGAGCTAAATATTTACTGTTAGGAAAAATGTAATGCTTTTCTTTTTGAGGCAGAGCAGCTACAACATCGCCTGTAAATGTTTGTCATTTTTATTTCAGTATTAATAACCACGTTTTTATGACCTCATTCAAGAAACCCACAAGAATCTGGCTGTTCTTTTTCTATCATGTTTGTGCCCTTTACATCATTTCCTACTTCTAATAACTAATGATGATAGGTAATTGCTTAACAGATGGTAAAAGCTCTTTAATTGCTTTTAAGGACTATTGAGCTCTGCTGCATTTTGGGAGCATTAACTTCTGTGACTTTCCATCTTCCTCAGGTCATTCCAGGTTTGTTCAGCCATCATTAAATATTCAACAGCTTGGGATTTTTTTTTTTTTTTTTTTTAAAATCCAGAACTGGGGGTTAGTAAGACGCTGCTTCAAACCATTGTTATTTCAAATACATTTCTTTTGTGAGGCCCCTCTTAACACCGAGAAAGCATGCGCCCTCTCTTTTCTCCCCGCGTGTGATGAGCACGGCAGCCCATGCAGCCCAGGGCATCTGACCTTTAGTTACCACAGATGCAGTTCTCTCTCTCTCTCCTGTAGCAACAAACTGTCACATCATTAACAGGAGGCTGGGGGGAAATAAGTCAAACCTTAAAACTTAAAGGGGTTGGTCTCATTAATGTCCTTACGCTGCATTTACATTATCTCCTGAGTTACACAAGCAGGAGAAATTCCACATCAGAGAGGGCAAAAGTGAGGGATGAAATTCATAGCTGAACACACACAGAGTTAGTGATCCTCTCTATACTTCCCTCGCACCTTGAGTAAGTCGCACTTTAACCACGGTAAGTGTTGGCCTAATTACTCAAGCTCCACTGTACAACACCAGCAACTCTGCTGCTGCTTTTCCAGTCCTAACAGCTGTTTGTCTGGGTCTGTATGGAAATGCATACAAGGAGCTGTGGCTAAAGACACAAAATTGACTAAAAAATAAATTTACTGCAGCACAAATTAGCAAAGACTATGTCTAGAAACAAATAATTCATTTTTATGATTGCCATTAAAATAAACTCTTACATTTTGCATGAGACTGTTAAGTTGGAAATAATAAACAAATCAAGTCAGCGTGATTTCTTCAGCTTCAGAATCAAACAGCCCTCCTGGTATATAGCTATAGTTACAAATGATTAAGTTGTACATTTCTCATCTGATGCAAAGAGCTGCCCGCAGTTTACTGGACACACCATATATGAGCTCTAGTTAAGTATGCCCAGAAGTGTGATTCGCTGCTAAAAATAAATGTTTATGACTGATTTGTTACTTAAAATAAAATAGGGACGTAATACAACAAATCGATTCTAAAGTAGAGGTCGTGAAACTTCTATTTGAAGTGAATATTGTAAATGCTCCTGTCTATTTCTCACCCTCATATGTCGGTGTGTATTCATACTGCTGCAGCTGTCCATCCCTGTGTGGCACTCAGTGGCACTGCCACCTCTTTGGCATTTGGTCAGTGATTTAATATTTAACAAACAGCTCCTGAGGTCAAATAATACACTTGTTCTCTTAAATTGTTCTCATAGCTAAGAGAAATACAGTGTGACGTGCTGATTTTCCTCTGCATAGCTGTGCGTTGCTCCGAGCTCGGGTATCAACCTCCCATTTGTGTGCACCGAACCTGAGTGCCTCCTGCAACACTGCAATTTGAGTTTGGATTGAGAAGAAAATGATAGTGATTTGCCCAGAGAAAACCCAAACGTGACCTCAACCTGTATTTTGTCCAATAATCTCCAGTACATTTAGTAAACTGCTGTTCTGAGGGGATTATGTTCACACATAGAGTGATACTTATAAGCATCACCATACCAAAATGGACCCGCTAGGTATTAATTTTTGATGTACTAAGCACTTCCTTTGCAATTTCATTGTCATCTGGCATCACTGTTCCATAAATTTAGAGTGTTGCTGCATTATTTTGTACCATGACTCCTTATGATTTAGCAAGTCTAGGCAGATACAGCTGATTGTAGAGGCCATTTGCATTTTCTGCTCTTTAAGAAGATAACAGATACAACCTAGAAACTTTTAAAATAGCACTATCTTTGCACAGCTTAATAAATTGTTATGACTAGGCAAAATCCTTGGTTATGTTACACCTTAAATTAGCCTGGGCTTTACGTGAGTTTGTAACAGATAAGGAAAAACAATGAACAAAACTGAGCACAAACCAACTGTAAGTCTGAGAACGTTCCACATGAGAGGAAGCTCCAGGAAGCGTCCATGCCTGAAATGCAAGGGAGAGAGAACTTGTGCCCCAGAAATACTTCCAAGGTGCTTTTTTAAAAAATTATTTTTAAAATTTAATCTCAGAAATAATTATTTTTATATTTTATATACTGGTGAATCAAGCAAATTCATACCATGATACTGCATAAATCTAATACACAGTATTTACTCTTGCAGCCCGAGAAAAGAAATGTAGTTCCTCCCATATTGCAGATTTAAAAAGCTGAAACAGAAAACAGATCCTTTCCCTGCCCTAAAAAATGTACAAGGGGTATTGCTTGAAAACTGAGTTCTCCTTATGCTCTTTGAAGTCCTTCAAAACACACTAAAAGCAAGCACTTTGCAGGAGGCTCCCTGAAGCTGACAGGATTAAACCCGGGAATGGTCTATCGCCTTAGTTCCAGTCCATGATTCCCAGTCCCAGCAAGAGCACTAAGCTCATTCCCAGCAAACCACGGGCTTGCCATCAGCCTCAGAGTGCCAGGTCACAGCCACTTCTGAGACACAGCACAACCCTGAAGCACTGCAGGCTTGCCATCCTTGATAAAAGCAAAACAGACAGAGAAAGGGGAAATAAAGAAGCACCTAAGATTTAATTAAGGGCCGAAAAGCCACAGGTTTCTTCTGATATTTGAACTAATCACAATGTAAAATTATCATCTGGTAGGATTTTTTAGATTTGCTTCAATTTCATGGCTCTAGCAGAAAGCATGTATAAGAATGTGTTTTCAAGGTTCTTGGCTAACGGGTTTCTGTATGTCTTTATAATATTTGTTTGGATTGAAACAATAATATTAGAGCTGCTTCCACAGCCTCTGGGAACTCCAGCACACAACGTGCACTATAGCAAAACTCTCTCACTACTAAAACAGGACCTCTGGCAATTTGTAGTTATAAAGAAAGTGTATTTTCGGAAGGCAAAATAAGCACGTTGATGTTATTAAACTTGACAGTGGGTCAGTCTGGGGACAGGTCAAAAAACTGAGCTGGAGAAAACATAAGTAAATAATCCATATTCCCATCACCTGTCCTGCTAAAACTGGTTAAAGCGCTGCTGGAAGTAATCTCTGAGCCAATGGTCTAATTTATTCTAGAGAAGATAAGAGAGGCATCAACACTTGGCTGGCAGAGCCCCCAACACATGGTCCAGGATCCTCTCCCCACATCAGGCATCTGCTTGAAGCAGACTTGGATTTGCTGTCTCCTTTCCAAGGACTTCTAGGAAGTGAGAGCAAAGGAGATCTCACCTTACAAAGAGCTGATTGCACTTGAGATCTCCGGACTCAGGGGCCCTCTGGAGTTTACTGGTGCAGAAGTACCGACAGAGAGCAGGGACAGTTCCCAGGGACCGTTTCATCCTGAGGAAGAAAGGCGGAGATAAACTCAGTACTCAGATGGTTTAACAGAAATGAGAATACAAGAATGGCTATTTTTCATCCTTTGGTTGGAACCAAAAAAGTTCTCATGAGCCAAATAATGCACCAAGTGGATCAGGCCAAACTCAATAGATCCTGTTAAGATTTTTGTCCTAATGACCACTCGTGAGTGGGTGTAAGGAAATACTTAAATAATGCTTCTGTGGAAAGGTATATGAGAAAAATATCAAGCACTACTGCCAAATTATTGTGAAAGTTTGCAAATCCAAATGACTTTGATAGAAGTCTTCAAGACTGTGAAATAAACTTTACAGCATTTATTCATCATCCCGATAATCCTCACCAAATAGAGGCAGTAAATCTTCTGCAGACGGGGAGGTTAAGGAGAAGAATAAAATGTTGATAGTAATATCTGCGTTTCTTCTACATTTTTATACTCTTTTAAATTTTTTTTAAAAGCTTGATTCCACTCTAGTGGAAGGAAAAATGAATAGGAAGAGGAAAAAATCAGCTTAAGTGAAATCAAGACTTGATTTTTAGGTAGCAGCTGGGATTCTGACGGTCTGGTGCTTAAACCTACACAGTGCCTTCAGGAGCTCCACAGAGCAACCGCCATCTGTAGCTCTGGAGCTAAAGGAATAGCAGGATGCGAAATAAATGATAGGAAGTAAAGAGAACTCATGGTATTATAAGTTTACTCCCTTTTCTTTCTCTATTTAATTTTCTAGGGGTGAAGTGACCAAAGAAAAGATAGAAACAGATTGTCATTTAGTCTGGTTGGGGTTTCTTACAGCTAAAACTTTAAATAAGTCTATTAAAGGTACAACATTATTGTTGCTGTGCCTACACCAGCATCACCCTTCATCTCAAGGAGCTGCATACAAGTGCATTTACATTTAAAGAAGCAATCCTTCTTATCTTGATGATGTGCAGTAGCAGGTATTTTGGAATGAAATGGTAGTTTCTTAAGAACCTGCATGTAACATTAAATCCCATAGTCTTACTCTGCACAGTTAATATTATCCATCTGATTAATACAAAATCCAATTTTTGCTGGCAATAACAAAGAAATTTAGACCAGGATAATATAATATGCATTTTTCAGGAAGGTCCCAACTACGGATGAGAATTTCTTACTATAGGAAAAGGTTTCTAAAACCTCGTTACTGAAAAAACAGTTATCTTGGAAAAAAGGATCAGACCATGTTCTTTAAAGCTCAGCCATTATGAAGTGTGTTTGGGGTTTTTTTAATCCTTGGAAATCCACCTTCTCCTCTAGCAGCCTGGAGCTTTTTTTCTCTTTATATTAAGTAAGGATAGATTTTCTTACTTATATAAAAAGCCTGTGGAAAGAAAAATCCTGCTTAATTCTTCACAGTAGATCTTTGAGCACACACTTCCATAGAGCGACTCTACATTGCTCTGAAAAATGGGAATGGAGTTCTGGGTGCAGCTTACAGACTTGGGCTCTGTTCTAGAGAGATACCTTCAGCAGATAAAGATGAATTTCATTAAGCTACATCCTTTAATTTCTGCCCGTGGACTTTGGAATAGGTTGAATGTGATTTCAGGAAAGATCATATCTGAGCTTTGGACTTTCAAAGAACTGAGAAAAACACACGTGTCCACTTCGAACCTCTCTCTTTGATCTGGGAATACAAACCGTGGCCTGTTGCCAGTGTATGAGCAGAGGAAGGGGCACCAGGACACACCTCCGGAAACAGCTGGCGGAATTTAAGACTTCAGTGCCGCTGAAAATAGTAATATTATTTGCCCAGTGGGTGCTTAATTTTCTTTGAGCAATGTTGTTTTCTTTAGCTGTCTCTAGCATTTGATTTAGAATGAACTGCTGTGTGGCTGACAGATGTTTGAGTGAAATCATGGATGGTGATTTGGGGAAAATGATGGATAACATTCTTCACCCATTTACTTAAGGTGCTTTTTCCTCATTAAAAATGTATCTCAGGCAAACTGAGTGCACCGTATAATCTTGTAGCTAGGCAAGTAAAATTCACTTTTGGATTAAAAATACATCTCTAAGTCGCATGCAGAG
Organism: Cnemophilus loriae; assembly: GCA_013397755.1. Classification (NCBI taxonomy): domain Eukaryota; kingdom Metazoa; phylum Chordata; class Aves; order Passeriformes; family Corvidae; genus Cnemophilus; species Cnemophilus loriae. Next base: position 1,075,057 of record VZTF01009810.1, on the reverse strand, counting down.
GCACGAAGCCATCTATCTTAGTAGCTTTATCTTGTGAAAGACAGAGAGACCAGAACAAGGAGTGCAGAATCATTGTACAGATAGGTGCATTCTGGCTTTCCTGGAGACTAGGGGGGGAAAGAACACGGTCTCTTGAACCTGCTTCCTCCAGGGAAGTGCTATCTGTGTTGCCTCCTAAACATCTTATCAGTAAACCCAGCCGAAGTACCTTGCATTTCAGTGATTCTGTTGGGGTAACACCAAGCAGACCAATCAGCAGATATCAGTTCCTTACCTTCTTGCCTCTGTCCGCTGGTGGTGCCTTTCCTAGACTTGCATTAAACTGGGATTTTTGGAAGCTGGATTTATCCTGTAGTTCTGGGTGCGGGCAAGTTGTAACCCAGTGGGGTCTGGCAGTGCTTCATACTTCCAAAGCCTGAATCAATAATGCCAACACATTATTAACTGACCACTGGAAAAGGATACAGCAACAAGTAAGCCATGTCATAATAGCACACAAAAATAATTACCCTAATACATTTCTGTCCAGGGGAAGGGCGCTTTAAATCTTATGGAAAAATGGGTTCTTTTGGGCTGCAACACCCTTCTGCTAATTCAAGGCTCACAGGACTTAGATAACACTGAGTGAGAGCTTCCAGCATTTTGCCATCCTCTGAACTCAACTAGAGAAGTGAAAATACTGGTTTGCCAATTACCAGGCAGGCCATTTCCCCTGACTGCTCACAGATTAAGCGTCGCAGAAATATATCGGTTCTGAATGTTTCTCACTGGAGCATCACATAAACACTTGCAGAAAGGAAGAAGCAGGAAAACTTTGAATTATAAACAAAAGAATTTGAATAATCGTGATCAAGATTTAAAAAACTGTGCTTGCAAATAAGCACAAAATATTTCCATAGACCCAGGAATTCAGATGATAAAGTGCTCAGAAATGTTCTGCCAGAGGGCTATGTTTTCCCCTTCAAGAAGTTTTGATACATCAGCAGCCATATGCTTTAATTTACTGGTTTATGCTAATTTTGGTGACATTTTGCTTCTGATGAGAAAAATCTAAGTGATCTAAAAATCTATGTGATGCTTCAAAATGAGTTTTCACTTAAAATGTATAATACATATGCGCAAACAGATTTTGATTTTGTCAAAACTTCTCCAGCAATACAATAACAACAGGAAAATAAGTAGGAGCCATGAAAGGAGAAGAATAAGTTGCCACTGAAGGAGACTGGGGCTTGGGGTCATGGAAAACCTTCACTGTTTTTAGACAATCATCTTTTCCACTGGCCAGGCAACATTATTGCTTTTGGTCAGCATGTAGGGACCAGATATGCATGTTCTTGATTCTGCCTTACTGAAAGGGAATGGATTAAATGATCTCTTGAGATCATTTCCAATTACAAATTTCTTTAGTTTTATGCTTTCTATAGGAAATAACCAAATTCTTGAGTCACTGATTTCACAGACTAGCTTTTTGGACCTAGCCCATTAAAACTATGGTGATTACAGAGTATCTGGAAATTCTGTTTCCATATAAGCTGGAGACATTAAAATAGACATGTTCAAATACAGGATACTATGAACAAATGAAATTAGGTTGTATTTACAAGACTGCAGTAAAATATTTGCATTGGTTTTAGGAAAACTTTTGGGGAAATCCTCAGGTCAAGCTGGGATGCAGGACTTCCTGACTCTAAACTATAGTGCAGGTTTTGATAGTCTGTTTGCAGGTGAATATCACAGCCAGGTCATCAGTAACAAGTCTCCAACCAGGTTCCAATGAAAGATTCATAGACTTGAACTGATCCTTGCTTCTGATCCAGGTTTTGAACCTGTGGACTCTTTCAATGTATGGCTTCAAGCAAACTTGGTGCTGTTCTAAGCAACTTTGGATATCAATACTTTTGAGAATGAAAAAGGGAAATTGTTCTTTGACCTTGATTTATGAAGTAACTTGCACTCTTTTTAACCCATAAAGAGTGCATTCATTTTTGTCTTACAGAAAAAGCCAATTATGACATTTTTCCAGGGATGTTCTTTCCAAGGAGATTCAGCTACTGCCATCTATTGATATATATTGCGAAGGGTCACTGTGAAAGTGCACATCTTCCCTGTACCTTTTCTAAGAGGACTGTAAAATATCAGGGGTGAGAAAAGGACACTGGAAGAATGCTTCTCCTTCCCAGCAGTGAAAAGCAGGGATTTTGAACAGGAAGAAAATACCAGGAGTAGTTTGAGGGTGGGGTAAAGGCACATGCAGATCTTATTTTACAGGTAAATTTTCCAGCAAGAAGGGTAGTATCCACATGTATAGGGATGATCTGCCATTAAATGACTTCCCTAAAAACCAGTCTGAGATGTGTAGCTGTGTTTTCCTCATTAGCTCATATTTAGATGAGATGGTCAACGTTCAGCTCTTTAACATCAGCCCAACCTCACCGGACATGCAAATCCTCCAAGCCTTTGGACAAGAGCCTATTTCCAACCATCTGTGGAAGGAATGCACTGACCTGAATGAATTAACTGAAATTAAGCCAGTTTTTTAAAGGGATGAGAACAAAGCAGGAGATGCACTGAATTGGAATAAGAAGTGAGTCGTGACTTCCAGCAAAGCCCTGACTACGTGACACAGGAAGCCAGCTGTGAAGTCGAGGAAAGCAGCTCGGGCGGAGTGACCTCATGGGAGTGGAGGACAAAACAGGGAAGGGGCCAAGGTAGAATTTAGTAATTTCTTGCTGTTGTGTATCCCAGCAAAACACTGCCATCCCTCAATCCTTCTTTTGGTTTCCCTTGTGCTGAGCAGCAAACAGTCATTATCTCCTCCAGTCTAAGACCCAGCGGCTCTGACAGCGGTATAATAGACCTAAGAGCTTTTTCAATGTTATGGCTTTCCCTTTCTCAAATAAACAACAAGGCTATTGCCAGGCTTTCATGAACATTTCTTCACTCACTGCCTCTTTTACCTTTGATATTGCAAAAATAAGAATTTCTCCCTTCTGAAAATGAACTTATCTAAACAGAGATCTGCTATATTAATTTGTTTTCAGCTGAAATATAAAATATCCACTGCATACTTCTTGCACTATGTCAGCACCTTGTTAATTACTTACATAATACAGTTTTCTTCTTTTTTTTTTTTAATTTTTAAATGAGACATATTGGGGAGAGGCAGAGTCTGTCTTCGGTTGCTCATTTCATTTATTCAAATTACAGCTTTCCGACCCAATACTGCAAAAAAAGTGCTCCAGGGTAAATTTGGAAGTCTGTTGTGTTAGGATCCCTTAAGTATAACGCAATTAGAGCCATGCCATGAATGACTAACACTTTAGAAGCAATTATTTCACAATGAGGTGAATTTCTACCTCACAACAAATATTTCTCAGGTTTTTGTGTGCTGGTGCTAAGAAGATTAGAGAGATTAAATATGCATTTATAATCATGAAGGGAAACCGAGAGCGATCTTACTCTTGTCTGAGGCAGCTGAACTGGGGAAGGGGGGACTGGAAGGTAATGGAGCCCTGAAGGCTCCCGGTGTCCCCTGGATCAGGCTCTTCAGAGCTTGTTCATCCCATTGTCCATGGTCAGGCTCTGCTGGATGAGAAGATCACTGCAGTGCAGTGTGGCACAGACATGATGGACGCTGAGAAAATGAAGGCAATTAGCATTAACAAGCCAGTTAGCTGCTCTATGAGAGAGTGTTAAAGGCATGGAGTGTTAAAGGCATCTCATGTCGAGACTGTTTCTCAGAGAATTACAACCACCTGTTGTCTACTAGGATTACACAAGTCATAGGCATTTTTACCCAGTTTGGCTGGTTTTTATTTATACTGTTGCAGTATTTTGACAGTGGGTCAACAGCTGAGTTACAGCTCTCAAAGCTCCTGATTTCCTTGTGTGAAATATATTTTTTAAAAAAAAAGTGCATTATTGCTAGTTGCATCTTCACTAAAATGCAATGCAAGGTCTTTTCCACTTGAAAATGGAGCTCCACACTTTTGGGGTGGCATTCGCATTCCAAGGACTGCAAGCTTACCACAGGCACGTTCCTCCTCTCATTATTACCCTGTTTCCCTTTCCAAACAGAAGTTACACTAGTTACTATTGTAACAGACTGCACATAATCTGCTGAGAATAAATATCCATGTAATGAGCCTGAAATGATATGGTAATTTCTTAATTCAAAATAATTACATGGCTATTTGTGCCCTCCAAAATAAGGTATTACTTATTCAGCCCAAACAAATTGCTGTTTGCCCAGGTTTTGAACTCTGGTAAACAGTAGTGCAGCAGTCATCCGCATACGGAATCCTGAGACAATTTTATGTTAGATGTTTACATACATGGAATTGGAAACGAATATTTGTCAAGGCAACGAGCAGCTTTTAGCATAACCAAGGGAAAAAAAACAAACCAGAAAGCCCTTGGAAATAGGACTGAAAACATGGCCAAGTCAGAGTGCTACAAGGGCACCAGCTGGCTCAAAGTCACCAAAGTGCCCTCTAAAACATCTCACAAGCTTGAAAATGTTAGATAAGAGGATGGGAATTGTTTAGTTTATTTTGGCTTGTCATTTGTATCTGAGTTGAGTACCTATCTCCCTGTGTCACCTGGAGATACAGATAGGAAAGCCACCACGGAAATGAAAACGGAAGGAAGAAAGGAAATGAGGAGTGAGGGCAGACAGACCTTCAAGCCATTGATTCCAGCCAGCTTTCCTCGAGTCAATAAAACGTCTTCCACTGGCTTTGAAAAGGGCTGAGCAGGCCTGGATTTCAGAGCATTAATGAAAGATTTAAAAATCATCTTGTGAGCACTAGTAGAAGGCTCTCCATGAATGTGAATAATGTGAGCTGGAGTCATGACTATTGACTTCTCAAAGATAATTCCCTGCTCTCTCAGACTGCAAAAAAGACTGATAATGAAGGACTTGGAACTGGACTAATGCTGCTTTGTGGAGGAAGGCAGAGCCCTTCAACACCCAGAGCGGAGATCGAGTACCTCACAGACGCCTATTGAGTGAAGCACACGAGTGGACTAAATTGAGTGGGCTACTTTTCTTCTGAGATGATTAAATATTCGGGCCTGGAATGAAAATTAAATCCACACTTGATTTCCTACTCCTCTATTACACAGCTACACTTCAAACACACTACGCTGAGTTTCATACCTGTATTTATATTTTTGGACTTGCTGATTTTAAGAAGTGGACATAGATGAAAGATGTGCATGCCACTTCCTACATCCAGGGGAAAAAAATAATGAAATCAGCTGAAATCCCATCTGTCCTGATTAAGTACATCTTGGGTGAGAAATAAAACTCAGTAGCCAATGTTTCAACTTAAAAAAATAGGCAAACTGAAGAACCAAGATGTTCAGAGGGTCACAGGTTAAAAAGAAATAATATATACTCTTGTTTTAACAAGGATTTGCAACTTACAACAGGTTGGTCCAAAGGGTATGATGAATCAAACAGAACCACTAGTTGGCTTCCAGAAGCATCTTGCATCTGCTAAGAGTCATCTATGTATCTATGTTCTAAACCTGAAAGAAAGCAGAAAACACATAATTTTCTAACATGCATGCAAAAATTCTAAAACTTCGTATGACTTAAGTGGTAGCATTCATTTTCTATGCACATTTTGAAGTTTTTGTTTCAGCATTAAGTATCTCTTCACCTATTTATATATTATAGCTGGACTATTCCAATACTTTCACTTAGCATTCTTGCTGCAGAAAAATCAGCATTGTACTCTCTGCTTCATTTGCTGAAGATGTTCAAGGTGTAATTTGGAACACTTGACCTTACCAGAAAAATTGCAGTTTTCTATAGCATCAACAGAGTGATCATTAAAATCCCCCAACACCGTTTTGCACTGTTTGGAAACAAGCTGCATGTAGGAGTACAACACAACACTGTGCTGTGCTATTAATTCAACTGTTTTCCCAGCAACCACATGTTTTTTCTCTCATTATTTGTATTTCTCATGGCTCAGGAAGCAGATGAGGTGCAGTGGAAGGTTGCCTTCCTGGAAGCAGTTTTCTGGTTGCTTTCTCTGAGGCCGTGTCAAGAGGCTTCAAGTGTCCTATAGCCCCTTCCTACGGCCAAGTGCCTTCAGGCAGCTTTCTGCTCTTTCGTGCCAGGTCAATTCAATTCAGCCTTGCTCTCTGCGAGGGCTGCCTTGCCATTCTGCACACCAGCACTGGTTTTGGTGCTCTTGACGCTAAATTAGTTGCGTATTTATGTGAGAACATTGTGAAGCTCTCTACAGTTCTCTATATGGATTCTTTAAAGCACCCCAAGAGGAGAAAAACCCAACCACGGGGTCCAACATTCAAAATTCTGGTACTAGCAGCAGCGCATGCAGGTGCTGTTGTCCATTTTGAGCGATGATGTCCAGATTACTTTAAACACATCAGCTAAAACATTGGCTTTTATTCTAATGTAAGTGTCATTATACCCACAAGGATAAATTTATTTATCCATCTCACCGATATTGCTTGTTTCAGCTTGCTTGGTTTTAATTCAGGCCTGAGCTGCTCTGTAATCATTTGTTCAAGTATATGACATTACACATTGTTGACTAATAGCTTCATTTTGCTGAGTTTCCATTTATTACTGTCACTATTACAGCAGGATTTAAATTTTTGTAACTTGCCTATCCTAGCATGAATGTAATTTCATTGACGTTTAACACTGATCCTGAAGGCTCCTCTTTGACTGTTTGTCACCTAGAGATCAAATACTTTTGCTGCTGACTTTTAAAATCAATTATAATCTTGCAGGATTTGGCTCAGAGGATAACCCAAAGTGAAAGGCAGGGAGTCTTGAGAGAGAGTTTCGCAATGCATTACATGAGATTGATTTTTCATGGGCAGAAACAAAAGGTCTGCTAAAGGGAAAAAAGAGAAAAAGAAAAAAAATCCAAACCCCCCAAAACAAACAAAAAATCCCCAACCCAGAGCCAAGTCTTTTCTATGATACTTGAAAAATATGCATAAATCTGTTTTTCAGTCACTGAAATTTTAGAATCTAGTGTAAAAGAATTAAATACCCATCAATAAATCCTTTTATTTAATACTGTGAAAACATATACTTAAAAACTATTTAAACTACAATTTATCATTTTAGAAACAATATTCCTCTCTCTGCTTTCCAATATTCATAGTTTCACAAACTGGATCTGAACTAAATCTCCAAGTCCAATAAAAAAACTAAGGCAAACTGAAGTACTGTGCTGGGTGATTTTCCATCAACAGATAAACAGATAAGAGCCTTCACTTTCAGAGTCATTCCTTGTCTGTATAAATGACAAATACAGATTAATGGAATCCTCAGAAAAAGAATAATACAGTATCTTAATGGAATGACCAAATGCTCCTTTGAAAATACTCTTTCACACTATGAACCATAATTGTTCTTTAAATTCCCAGTGAGAGCATACATTTGCCTCACACTCTGAATTAGGTTGAAAAACATTTTAAGGTACCAAATTTGAAAACTGTCAGAGGAATTATTAACATATGGGTAAGCAAGAGGGCCACTAAAACCAGATTAAAACTAAATGTATTTTAAAGGCAGATTTTAACAGCGTACTGAATAATCACATAAAATAGACATTAAAATGCACGATCTTGTGTAGCGATTCTCGGTGATTGCTGTTGTTTGACCAATAATTGGGAGAAGCTGGGGGAAAGGCAGAGCCAGAAAGCAGAAACACGCGAGGGGAAGTAACTCTGGGGAAGGTGGAGCAGCTGCAGACAGAAAACTCGCCAAAGCTGAGGCAAGGCCAGACGGGCTGGCAGAGAGGCCCAAGGTAATATCATTGCTTACCTGGGAGCGTGCGTGAGCCAGGATCCGCAGGATTGCCCTTTCCTTGTCTCTCCCCGCTGCACAGTGCTGCAGGTAACCTCTCCTCAGCCCTTCTGCTTTTCAGCCTCTCCTCCCCATGCTGAGAACCTCTCTGTTAATGAGAAAATAGCCATTACAGGAGCAAGCCAGCAGTTCCTGGGGGACACAGGGTGACCTTTCCAGATGAATATATTGACATGGAATTCAATTTCTGAACTATTAACACACAATTTTACCTAAAAATTACATCTCAAAGTATTTTCCCAATGCCGAAGTTTTCTTCAGAAAATTGAGTATTGGGATCTGCTTTAACCACATTGGAACAATTTATTTATTAAACAGGACAACACATCTTGCTTAAAAGCAATGATTGTCAACTGTATTTTCTCAGAATACTTCCTTCTGGGAATTCAGACGTTTTAGCACCAGAACTTCAACTTGCTGCAGTGTTGTGTATGTCATTATCTAGTTAAACATACTCCAATTACTTCATCCTGGGAGAGGTGTTTGCCAGCCCCACAGAGAAAATTGGAGGCCAATCAATAATGGCAATAGGAAGGCTCATGACTGAAAGAAAAGGAACCAGTTCACTTGCAGGAATGCAGTGCTTAACTGCAATCAAAAATGCCATAACAAAACGTGTCAAAATATGTTTCCAAATCAATGTTCTTTGAAATCTCCATGTGCCGAAGGCAGATGATAAATTTTGTCTTCTCTGGAAATAAAAACAAACATTGAAATATCCAAGGGGAGGAAAACATGCCATTTTCTCTCATCTTGTGTCTACTCCCCATTTTAGGACACAGCCCTTAGCAGTGAGGCTAAGGGTAAAATGGTTAAGAAGTTATGATTTGGGCTCCACAGGAAAAGTTAGTACGACAGACACGAATCTGGAGAACCCTATCAGTGCAGTGAAAGCTTTACTTGGGGTAGAATCCTTGTAATTGGAATCTAAATACAAATAAACATATGTATAACGTAATTGTTCATGCACATACAAGGCACTAAAAGCAAAATCACAAAGATGTTCTGTCGTCAGAGCTCAGCATTAATTTACTTTCCAATTCCAGGCAATTTGTTATCACAAATGCTCTCAATTAAAATGTTTTATTTGATACAGGGTGAATTAAAACAATCTTTTTATTCTGATGATAGAGATGCACTTAGCAGAATATAAAATAGTGATTTAATGGCTACTTAATGGTCTGAAGCTTTAAATGAACAAATCATAAATTAAGACTCTTGTAGCCTTTTATGCTTTCCCATTTGGATCCTAAAAAACCAATTTGCATTCATTATGTAGGTCTAATATAGAATACCTTGCTCCCCAGCGACATTCAGCTGCATTCCAATATTTGTCACGAGAGTGAGCTTGAGCACGGCTGCCTCTGGAAGAGCTTCGAGTTTAAGGTGTGGGACACAGTCCTTCCTTGGACGGAGTGATTTCAAACTTCTCCAGGTGACTCTGAATCTGCTCTAACTCCCAGACTGAATCACACTAAATCCATTTCTTTGTCTGCAGTTCACTTCATCATTTCAGACCAGGCAGTAGGGATGGATCTTTGAAACCCTCTATGAAAACTGAGCACAGAATCTGGGTAAGTAAATAGTAAGTTTCCAGCGAGACTATATGAAAGAAATTCCTTCGCAAAAGTGTTGGCAAACACTGCTACTTGAATCACATCCATGAGCCAGTCTCCCTTTCTTCCTGAGTCACTGTTGATTACAACACATCAGTAATTTAGCAGTTAGGAAAAAAAAACATTAAAAATAACAGGCACTCACAGATATATTTATGCGAGTATTTAAAGATTCATCTTGGGTTAAAAATATAATTTTTTGATTAAAGCACTTGGAGTAAAAAGAAAAAAATTCTGAAAAGAAATAGTCAAAGCTAAAAAAAAAAAAGAAAATCCCTAAGTGTTTTCTCCCTGAATATAGCCCGAACTTCTAAAATAGAATTTATTGTATTTTGCTTTCAAAATACATAATTCAGTGCATTCTACAAGCAGAAAGTTTTTAAATACTATTACCAAAAGGGAAAATAACCGTTCTAATAATTTCATTCCATTTCCTGGGGCTCTTTTTCCTCTTCTGGGCAGTCTGTGCTAATCCCTTTCCATTTAGCACTGGCACTTGCCAAGCTGGCCTCAGCGGTGCCACAAACGGGCACTGCCTGTTTGCAGATCCCATCCCTAATGTGGCGTGTTTGCATTTTCCCCCCTGCGCTGCATCGTTAGTGCTCACCATATTCTTACAGGCTCTGTCATCTCCAGGTCATTTGAGTCATTTCTGCCTCCTGTGCAGTTTCCTCCCATTAAAGAGCTGGGTTTGCAATAATTCTCCCCTGACCAATTACTTTTGGAAGCACCATTGTGCCTTTCCTCTTGTTCCCGCTCTTACATCCATTTTCAGCTTTTTCCATGTCCAAAGCCTACCAGGATTATCTAATGACAATATTAGTATCTCAAATGGTACCTGAGAGCTTACATCCTCCTATTTCAAAACCTCATTATATTTTTAAAAAATAATAAATAACCCCATTTTAATGTCACATAAATTTATATGTGAATCCTCTGTCACAAAAAACTGGTCCAGCTGCCTCTGGGACTGTCAGCACAGTAAATAGATGGCATCAACAAAACAAGCTCAACCAAACAACATAATTCTCCACTTTTCAGGGGGAAAAAAAAACCTGCAGCAGCAGCATCTCATGCAGTCTGATTTGTGATTAAAGAACCAAAACAAACCAGTGAAAAAACAACAAAGCTTATTATTAGGCCTTCAGAAATCCATCTGCTTACACGCCTCATATCTCTGTCACCTGTTCAGGACTTTGATATTTTAAATGAATTGGTCTGTGGTAGCTCACAAAAAAAGAAATTTGCATAAAAATCAAGTCCTATTAAATGTTCTGACTAGCATTCATGCACTTTTGCTGAATTCACAGATCACAAATACTGGAACAGACTAAATTAGAGATGTGACAGCTGAACTACTATCAGGGTGTTAATGCACACCAGTCCTGTAAATCAGTCTTCTGGAGAGGTTAAAGCTTAACTAACTTTTTACACTAAGAAAGGCTACCTGCGTACTTTGTGGTGTCTCGATCACTTCCATGTGCTGTGCTTCTTCATGCATGCAGCCCTTTCTCCTGCTGGTGAGGTAGCCAAGCAAATGTTATATCCAGACACTGAATGTATCTTCAAATAACTACTGAATTTATTACTGAGTAAAAGCAGGTTTCCTATCACTACCCTCACATCCCCTCCCCGGTACAAGTATTTCTAAATTAAAATTATGCATGTAATGGTACCCCAACACACAAGATTTCTTCCAGTCAGGAGGAAATTTCGTGTAACGATACTTGGTAGATATGATACAATGTAGATTGCGTAACAGATGTTTCATGAGAAGTCAAAATTACAAGTCTCCTTGTCTAAGCATTTTAGGAGTACTCAAAATACAGAGGATTAACCCTAAAAGATGCCAAAGTTCTCTTTAGCAAGTTGTGCTTTAACAGTGAATTTCTTCCAGACCTGCTTCTTTCTTTGTGACTTTCTTCTTCTCATTCCCATCTACCTACTGTGCCCCCTAATCTCTTCTACCTTCATCACCCCTCCTTCCTCTGAGTCTGAGTTATCTCAGAGTCCAGGTTATACGGAGACTTGTTTTAAAGCGCTGGAACGCGTCCAAGGGGTTCAGATATTCTGATATGTGGGTTTTATGCATGGAAGTACTGCAATTACCACAGTAACTGATCCTTCAATGGAGAAGTTCCATGGTAACTGAGAAGAGCCAAAGTGCGGTCATGCAAACAGTTCCATGTACTGATTTACCCCAAAGTGGCTGGAATTCTTTCTGCACACTAAATATTACTGTGTTTTGCGTAGTTTAAAAAGACCATTGTTACCTCCCAAGTTGCTCACGAGCCAATAGAAAACACCACTGAGGTAAGTCGTACCCTAACTTTAGACCAGGTTCTTTCTGAAACAATTGTGCATCCCAGTTTCAGGGGAATGACTTCCCGACCTTGACGTTGTTCCAGCACGGAGTCAGACCATGCCTGGGAACTCCTCTCTGGTTCCACAGGGCAAACACAAGCTGCAAAATCCTGGCTCCAGTATCATTTTGGCAGGAAATTCTAGAAATCAAGAGAGATTTGTAAAGGCAAGCTTTTCCATCTAAATTTTCAGTATTACTTTTTAATTTGCAAGTTCTCTGCCAAACACTCTTTCATGCAAGTCCATTTGCATTTTTCTGCTAAAGACTGACTCAACAGAGGAATAAGAATATTCTAAGAAGTCACCAGACACAAAAATGGTAGAAAGCCAAGGACTGATATAAACATAAGGAAGAAACAACAAAGTGCTCCAATGAAAAGTTGAACTTTTCCAACCACATCGTGGATTTGCAAGCAGGTGTTGGACAACAAAAAATACTAAAAGCATTTCAGCTCCTATCTAGCTGCACGAAAAGTGTTTATTCACTTTTTAATCCTTAATCTTTTCAATATTTTCTATTTCTGAAATATGGATGTTTATAACAGAGTGCATCAAGATGTTGTTTTGATACTTATGGTAACATCAAATCTCCACTAATCAGTGAAAAAAATATATCATCAGTGATAAAAATACTCATTCCTTGAGGTATTGAGGGCATATCACTGAGAACAGATTACAGCATCATGGTGAATAGATTTCACCACTACAGATTTCTACAATACCAGGCAAATTTATGAAGAAGATAATTTTTACAGGCCGTATTTAGCATTTACTTTGCCAATTATATTGTATAATTTGGGTGTTTCACTAAATGTAAAGCAAAAACAAACTGTGGGCACAGACATATGTGAGTATCAATACATATGTACCTAAAGCCTGATCACTGTTTTAGAGTTTTATACTGTCAATTTTAAGACTTTTATATTATCAATGCTTTACAATAACAGCACAATGGAGAAACATTCTAGTAGCTCTACACCAGAAACTTTAAATTTGGTTAAAAACATTCTTGTTAAAAGCTCATAGCTCGTGTTTTATAATTAATATTACTGTTTTCCAAGGGATAACATTTGGGCAAACAATCAGTAGTTCACAAAAAGTATATGAAAGTCACCAGTTTTCCAATGTTTACAAATGTCAGCATTTAAATTAACAGCCACTTAAAGCAAAAAGCTACTGATACAACAAAAGCAGAAATCATAGAACTACCTAAAATATTGTGTGAATATTTGCAAATGATTACTGCCAAAAAGGGATCAGTACAAATATTCTTCACACACAGAGAAAAGACAATACATAAAATTACCCTTCAGAGTCCTGTACGTGTTTCAGCCGTTGGGAGACTTACTGAAGTTTTGCTAAAACACTTCTTTTAAAACACCAGAAACTGACATGAATACTGGAAATTTTTTATAAAGGATCTCAGGATTTTGAATGATACAGTTTTTCACACTGAGTTTAAGATTAATATCAATATCAATGACAACTTCTGTAAAGGAAGTTCTAAGTTACTCTGAATTGAGTATAGAGAAATAGAAGGCTCTTTAAAAACGTAGTATATGCTCCATCATAATCCATTATTCAACTGGAGTGTGTTAGGCTGCTTTATTTCACAACTCACTAAGTAAGTGCTTACTGCTTTTCCTGTTGTGATAAGAATGAAAACAAAGTTTCAAAAGTTACGGATGAACATTCAAACATGGAAACATTACAATTATTTTAAGTTACATTATCTTGCTCCTTGTCCCTTTGTAAGGAGTAACTGAATTTAGAGAGAGTGACAAACCAAGGAAAGTGCAATTAGACATTCAAATATAAAATTCCCACCAAGTTTTGATGTTGCTCCTGTTGCTGTATTGCCAGAAAGCAAATTGTTCTCCTACAGATCTCTAAAATCTGCACTCAGAGCAAGGGAAAGAATATGCCAAGCAACCAGCAAGAGTTGCACTGAGCTGGATTTGATTTATTCGGGGAGCTCCGCCATCAGCTAAAGCATTTGGGATCAGCAGAAGCACCTTCTTCAAGAAGCCTGCACAGTGTGCACTCTCACTGGTGCCTCCAAGAGTTCTGAAATGGCATCTGACAAGCACTAGGCTCCAATTTTCATAAATATTTTGATAGCTTCTTTCCTCAGTGATTGCTTCCCGCGAGCCTCGAGTGAATGAAAAAGAACAGACTTGCAGGTAAGTCCTGACTAAAATTTTTCATGAGCTTACACGAAACAGGTGCTTAGCAGTGAAAAGAGATGTTTAATAGAAGCTGTGGGAGTATTTCTTTATTCACAGGCCCTTGTCCTTCACCAGACACTGCTGAAGCTCTGGCATTGTGGACTCTTTAACAACAGCCCAGCACTTGGCTGGTCAGTAACTCACTGACCTGCATGTCTTCCCAGAGGAAAAACAAAAAATCAAATATTGGGCTTTTTCTTCCCCAATAATTTTGCCATTCTTATCTTCGAAGACAGCCACAAAACTCCATTTAAAAAAATTATTTCCAGAAAAATCTTTGCTTGTAGTAACTCAACTGATATGTCAATTTTGTGAATGCTCAAGTTGTGTAACTCAGGACATTAACAGGAAAAGCTGAAGTTGTAGATAGCGAGGAGGAATATTTCACAACCATGCCCATATCCCTCTTGAGAAATTTTACGTAAACAGGGCATTATCCACTTCTAAAATTATTACTATTTGCTTCAGAGAGTTATGAGTTTGTATCACATACTTAGGTCAAAAGTTTAAACATTAGTTGGAAAAAATAGGTGCTTTTTATCCAAGACAAATTTTTGCAAGAATTTTGTAAGGCAAATAGATGTGTTTATGTCACTGAATTCCTTCAAGTATTGATTCTAATCCACCTACACAAAGTCCTGCATAACTCATGGCATAATAGACCTATCACAAACATAGTTTTTAGACTTGAGAAATACATATTTTCAAATTGATCTTCCATGATCAAATAACAATCTAAGAAAAGCTACAGCTTTCCAAATTGATTTCTTCTGTTCTAACCTTTTGCAAATCAGTTGTTTGTTACCTTTTTCTGTTTCGCCTCAAAATATCTGCCAGGCTTGGAGAAACAGTGCACAACTGCATCATCAGGATACAGCTGTTCACTTTGAGGCCTCAATCCCAAGCCATTAACATCAGTGAAAGGTTTTTATTGATTGCAGGGGATGGCAGAACAAGCTGTACCCAGGATGTGTTGCAAATTGCATTTGATGTGCTGTGGCTTTTTCCCTTTAGATACCTGCGTGATCATAGCGAAAAACAGTTTAGCTTAATTTCTAACTGATTTTTAGAACAGGGCCTTTTTTTTCAAAGAATTGCCTAAATTGAGTTTCTTCTGATAGCCAATCGGTTCTAAGAATCAGAATGTTCTCTATTTCTGTTTCTTTTTCAGTTCATCAGCTCTGTCTCGGGGCCGTGCACAATGATGTTCAGTAGAACCTTGAGAGACTCTGAAGATCCTGCGCTGCTGAGGGGTGAAGGTGAGGTAAATGAGGGAATGCATTTATGACCTTTGTTGCTCCAAGTTCCTAAGCAGTAAGTTGCTTGCAGAAAATGAGTTTTTAGCTTTCCCACTGAATGAGTTAATTGCCTTCCTACTTTAAAAATTAATGGGATATGTGTGAGGGTATGGTGGCTCCTGCTGCCGCCTACACAAACGTGGTACCATCCGGGGTGGATACAGGTAACAGCACATTTTACATGGTGCTGCCAAGGCTTTGCAGTAACAGCAATTCCACATTCCTGCCCACTTTGCACCTGTGTTAACGCCACTTCCAAAGCTATTAAACAGGCATCTGTGCCCAGAGTGAGTCCTGCCTGCTTGGACGTGATAGATGAGAGCCAGAGTGTCTACTGCTTCCCTCCTTGGGACACTGAGATCCTCAGTAGCTGCTTTTCTCGCTCATGCCTCACCAGAAGGTTGTTTTTCTCAAGTTCGAATCAGTGAGGCTTTATTGGCCTGAAAATACTCTCACTAAAGATGCCAAAATGAATTCCTAACATCCAGATTCTCAAAGATATAAAAGGTGAGAGTCACACATGAACAGACAACACACTTTTTGGGTTAGTCTACAGAGGATTTCCATGCAATTTTCCATACTTTCACCCAGAAAAAAAGAGTTTATGACTGGTATAATGTTGCTTTCCTTTCTCTTCACCTGGAAGCTTTGGGAAGGAACAAACATGCTTACTTTGTGAACTTTACTTTGGATTTCCCAGTCCTAATCTTCTCTTGTCCGAATTTCCCTTTACTGGGTTTAAATTTCAGGATATGATGCCTGAAAGGTCTCCTCTTGCAGTACTGAACACTCTTCCAGGGACAGGACCATAACCAGACATTTTGGGCCAAAGCCAAAAATTAACAGGAAGTTGTCATGGGGGATGTGTCCCCTCCTCCCATTTCCACCTCTGGCTTTTTGCTGATTTTTCTGATTTACTCATCCAAGCATTTTCTCCACCTCAAGTGGAGTTGCTCTGCAACTTTACTGTGGTTCTTATTGACATCTGTCATTATAATACTATTTACTAATTCAGGACAAATTCCTCAATCCTTTTCATTTTGAAAAACTTTTCAAAGCAAAGGTAAAAACTGGAATGCTGTGGGTGCTGCTTGTCACTCTGCTCTGTGATGCCAAACCCATCAGCAACCTGAGCTGCAGCTCTCAGCCTGTATCTCCACCTACCATCCTTCTTTCACCTGCCTCTGATGTGTCTCCCCTCAGACCCGTGGTATTCTCAGGCATCACGCTGCAGCACTTTCACTTCTTCTTCCCAACTTTAATATCCACTGCAAACACATCAGTAACCTGAAGTTCTTAGCTCAAGAGCAACAGCAATAGCAATTGGTTCCCGCAAAACTTTGGAAAGTTTGCCACTTCATTTCTTTAATTTTTTTTTTTGGTAGAACATTTCAATTAGACCCAAACCAGTAACATGCTAGATGGCAAAATAATGTTAGTGAAGGTTTGTGTTTTAATTTAGTGAAACAAAAAATGAAAACTAGGAAAAAAATTATTAAGCCTTATCTTTTCCTTCAGTGTAATGGAAAATAATAACTAAAAGCACTCTCTCTGAGTCATCCTCAATTAAAATGCTTTAAGTTTTGAATTTAGCAGCCGAAGAGATAAATCACTTCTGAGGAGCACTGAACAGCAGCAAAAGAAATGTTATGTTACCCTTCATTCTCCAATGTCAACCATCCTGATAATTTCCTTTTTGTATATGCTTTTAAATTCAAGTATATACCTTTCTGTTTAAAAAAACTCTTTGTACATATATTTTTAAAATCATAGCTGTGAGTTGTAAGAGCACACACACAAAGACAGAATTTCGAGCAACGGAATATTTTGGCATATATGTTCATTCCATCTTTTACATTTTGCCTAACATAAACATAATTTCTGTTTTTTCCATGGGTAAAAACTGTAGGCATGTGTGACTGCAAATATACAGAGCTGGGATTTTGTGTTTTCAAGGTCTATACAAAACAGACAGAGGCGTTTGCCAAAGGTTAAATATTTCTTATCGGCTACCGCCTCTGTTATTGATCTGGAGATTTATGGCTAAAATTGAGTAAATTATGTGACCTTGAACTAGAGCTCCTTGGATTTCAAATGTAACTTGATTCATCCCTATTTTATATTTTATTTCATTAGACATATATTTTGACTTCTTACCACATGACTTATCTTCTGAGGGAGAGGGTAAAAGGGACACTTTGCGACTAAAGCTGAAAACTTACAGCCCTGTCATCCAGTTTGAGGTGGGGCATGGACATTTTGGCCTGATTTTTCTCTTAATGCTTTCACAATCCCACAGAGGTGCCTGCATACACTTCAGGTATTCAAAGGCTCTTATACAATGCAGTAGAAGTCTGGCAATTCTGCTGACGTGTTTATTCCATAAAGTGGTGAGCCATTCTGAGAAATCTCAAGGGCCCATGGCTGCATTTTTAAGGAAATACATTGTTCTGACTGAAGATGGTTCACGTTTTAGAACTACAACAACTCCAAAATGCTATGGTGCCACTGCAAGTCGCTTTATACCCACCTAAGCGTGTATGTGACACGACTGCGTGAGAGGAGAGAGACCAGAAAATATAATGTTTGCTTACGCTGACCCGGAGTCACGGCTCTACCTGGCTGAGGCAGCAACAGCTTCCAGCGGAGCTGGGATCAAGTGGAAAGCTCTGCTTGGCCCCTCGAGCCACCCAATCCTCCAGCCCAGGGTCCCTGTGGAACAAGGAAACACGCCATTAAAACTCCTGTGTATGTGGAACGTGTCCGCCTGAAAAATTAAAAATGTATGATGCTGCATTCTCCACAAGAGTTGGAAATAAAGTGTTGTAATAATGAAATATTAATATTTAAAGTAGAGAAGTACAACCTCAGAACACAGTGTATCACACTACAGTTTAGTAACCAGCAAAAACTATTCTGCACTTGTGGACTAAATGTGCTGATATAAAAATGGGAAACAGGTAAGGACTCTATTTTTACTTCCACATATCTAAAATAAAATTAATTTTAATTAAAGTTTTATTTGTCTATGACAATGGCTGTCTTTTTAACGGCTACTGCCCACCTTGAGTGCAAAATTTACTTATAATTTAAAGCAAGTTCAGTTATAGTCAAAGAAACTTTCAAACTGAAGTTAAGAAAGGAGGCCTGGATGCTTCAGGAAGATCTTCAGGTGCTGTTGTATTTATCGTAGCATTCCTGGGATTTCAAGAGATACCCTGTCACTGTATCCATTATCTCTTAGCCCAGGATGTCACTGTTTATATGGCAAGAGCCCCAGAAGGAGTGGCATGGCACAGAGCTCTGGTTTGAGGCACCGGAGCTGGAGGCGTTTCCCTGGCTTTGCTGTGTACAGGCTGCTGCCTCTGCTCATGCAGAGAGGAAATTAATCCAGCACATCCTCAGCAGCAGTATTAAGGCTTGGTTTTCACACAACAGAGGATTATTGACAATTTAAATAATTCTGTGTGTCAGGCTTATCTCAGCAATGTGACTCCTCGCAAGTTGCCACCTCCCAGCACCAGGGAATGAGGAGATAAGACAAGGGCAACTGTTGTGGTCACTCAAAAAATGGGTGACTAAAAATAGTGAAGAGCTAAATCCAACAGTGGGATGGCAAGCAGGGTAACTGAGGGAAGGAGAGGTTCTACTGAATGGATAAGAAGAAGCAACCTCCTGCCGACTTTGTAGTTTAGCCATCAGATTTGACAATAATTACACAGAAACTTCCCAGCAAGTTGAGATAAAAGCAACTAGAGCATCACGTGGCTCTCAGCTCGTGGATTAGAAACATCCAACACTATTGCTGAGTTGGTAGTTTTTGTTGTTCTGCTCCAGGCTTTCAGGGACTTCATACATTACACAAGTTGTAAAATCTGAGCACTGAGGAGGGCTACACCCCCCAGATAGGAAGTGGCAAACGTGATAAGGCTAATGGAGGACAGCAACATGATTAGACAAAAGAGATCACGATTAACTTTGGAGCGAGACGCAAATGCCGCTGGACTCAGCATAACAGTGATAAAATCATCATCATCGTAGAGGAAAAGAAATGTCTGGATTTAAAAAATACACAATCAAGAAATGTCAGCAACAGGCACTCTGAAAAACAGAGAGAAAATCAGGAAGGGGAAAATGGAGAGCACTTTGAATGCAGCCTTTTGGAAGGTAATAGCTGTTGTTAGAGCTGTCAGCTACAAACCAGTCAGAAGACAGATGCACTTGAAATGTCTTGTCCAATAAAGATCCCAAATGTCACTCAAAATGATCAGACTATTTATTACAGACTCTGTAATGGAAACATGAAAGAAGGCATGGGACGACAGAACAGAGACAGATGGACTGTTTGCTACATGTCATTTAATATCAATCAGTGACAAGAATTTATTAACACAGTTTCTGCTTTAATGCATTGAACAAGCTTAAAAACATTCAACACACTGGATGGTAAGTGATAATTAAAATGCACATCACAAGGCTTCAAAACCTGTAATAGTCTGCTGAAAATATCCAGTATAATTTATTTATCAAAAAACCCCCAAAACCGTAAGAATAGACTTCACTTGGTTTTTGAAGAATTAAGGTTGTTTCTCTACAAGTAGTCACTGGAAGATGAACTGAACAACTACATTATATTGATAAAAGTGGTTTCTGCTTTTTCTTCACCTAACTCTGCTTGTTCCCTTAACTTTTAAGCATGATCCTTGCAAGGGACCTAATGGAAGCAGGATGGAATGACTGTCAACAGAATAGACCGAGCAGAGCTCTTAGAGAGGCAACACCAAGCTGCTGCTGCTATCTCAGATACTGTGTGTTTCCCCAAGCATAAACACCACATTTTCATCTTTCCACTCGTGTACCCTTATTTCTCAAAGCAGCTCTAATTCATCAGCACTGTGTATTATCCTATGATATATCTTGCTTCTAGGAGAAATTCACCAAACAATAAATAATTATTACACCAAAAAAGAGTACAGACCTTTTCTCATCCCCTCCACTGACACAGTTCTTCACCCAGTTTAGAGCTGCCAGGTCTGCTGAGCACTTCTTTTTGGCATTTCCAGTTATCTGTAAGCCAAGTTATTTGTGTAAAAGTATTTTCTAGGGAAAAAAAATACATGAAAAACATTCAGAAAAAAGAATACAAGAACCTCACTGTATACATTTAATTTCTAAGCTGTTCTAAAATACAGGAATCTAAATAGCAGTATCCATTTTTACCATAAATGATGAATAAAAGTATATTAATACATGATATATTTTTGTAACAGTTTAAATTATTTTATAGAATTATGAAAATCCTAAATGTCTCTGAAACTTTGATATTTTCACGGAAGTCCAGTAGCAGGAATTCCAACTATTTCAGTACTGATCCCAAAGATACTTCGGTGAGAGAGAGAATATTTCCAGAAAAAAAGAAACCAGAAAAATAGGAAAAGAGGCCTTTTTCCACCCTGCTCCTTCTCCCAGTATTCACAGCCTCCTAATGAAGCCTTTCAGCAATGTTTATACACTAAGACACTTAAAAACTAAAAGGCAGAAAACAAAATCTCAAACACATATTCCAGCAGGATGCCTGAGACGGAAAAATTTAAAACCCTTGCAATTTTCCACAAGGAGATATTTTTGTTATCGTACTGACACTGACAGACGATTTAATGTTTGCCGTCTCTGTAAAATCATTTAATCAGCTGAATTCTCTGTACACAATACCAAATCTGCCTGACAGACACTACTCTGACCCACAGCTATAAAGAATGGGGGGATATTATATTCCAACATACACCTAGAAATACATCAACTGAGGATCTGGCCTTTTCATCCAAGCCCAGTTGCTTAGCAGCTCATGGAAGCTTTTTTAAAAAACATTTTTGGAAAATAAGGCCCTGCTGTTTAACAACGGAATTTCGAGGTTTGAAATTGTGGAGTTTTTAATAGCCGAGTCTCAGTAACATAAATCTTAAGGAGAAAAATCACACTGCCACTGAAAACTTTTCCCTCATTTCAGAAGGCAGGAATTCCTGGTTGCTGCCTTTCCCCTCCCTTTTTATTTTAAAGCCAATACTGGCCATGATCTCCCGGCATTTTCGTGCTCCTCTCTTGAGCACGGAAGGTGCCAGCCGTGTTCGCAGGCTCCGATTGCGCCTCCTCCCCACACGATCCTTCCAGGAGCACTCGTGAGGAATGACAAACGGCGTCCATAATACGCCATGTCACCGGAGCCCTAATCAAATTAGACTTACTGCCTTTGCAATCACAAGTGGCTCTTCATGTTTTATGTCCCAGCACAATTTGAGTCAAGTTGGCTTGCCAGAACATTGCTCCCGTCCTCATAAAAGTATATGACAGCTCTAACAAGCACTTGGGGAGCGGGCAGGTGAGGCACAATGCAGGCACGGCAGCTCAAATGCAAACACGCACCAGACTGTTTGCCTCGCTAAAAACTGGAGTTCCATTAGCAAGCCAGACAAACACCAACGGCAATCAATTAGGGGTGATTTGGATAAGACATTCTGCAGGTGTATTAGATTAATTCTGGTCGCATTAGTTCACTGATGTGCTAATTCCGTGTATTTATTTAGACAGCACAGTGTGGCTTGCCTCTCACATTAACGCCTGGGGTTTATTTCCTACTGTGAGGAATGAGAAAGGCAAAATGCTACCAAAATTTGTTGTGCCAAATGAAAACGCTTGTGCTGAAGTGCTTACAAAATTGCAATTCAAAACCCAGGAAAGAAAGTAGTCTGAGATATACATCATTTACGGCTTGATTAAAACACTTACGTAAGTCTTGAACCGTTAAGAATAATAAGTAGGTTCTCAGTGCATGATTTCTAATCCAATTATTTTTAAGAACTGCTAGAAATACAGCTAAGCATTATCACCTTTGCCCCAAAATCATGGTAGCAACACAGCAAATGAATAATTCAGGAAAACAGTATTAGGAATCAGTTTATAACTATTCCATGAGACTCTACTATAATGTATCACATAATAAACAGAAATAAAAATCTAAGTTTCACAAGTGTCTCACCAGGTGGACATTTTGGGATGCAGTTTTACATGGGAGGATAAATATGCTACTATAGGACTCAAATATTTGAAACTCATTAGAGAGAAAATTTATTACGGCTTCCAAACAATATTTGTGCTGTGCCATCTGAAAGAACATTTTATAAATTTCAATGTTTTTTGTAAACATTAAAAATTTTTAGCCTCAATCTGTTAGACTTCATTTCCCGATGCCTAATGAGTCTGGTTTTTCACCTTTATGGTTACTGTTTTAGAGCAGGGCCAAGTTGGATCTGATACAAAGCATTCTAACAGATACCTCACCCACATATTTCGGTTAAATTTAGGTACCTTTAGCTCCAGGAAATGCTTTGGTTTAAATTATGTCACATTTCTCAATATTCTGTATTAAATGACATACCCCAATTCGGCTACAAATTTTCACCAAAAAGAATGGAGAAAAGGAAGAAAAAGCTGTGTCTAATGTTCTGAGCAAAACTAATATTTTCAGAATGATATGAGTTTTAATCATTTGCATCCAGTGAAATATGGAAGAGTTAAGCAAAATCAAGATAATCTATGCCCAAAGGCCATGCCAGTGAAAAGATTCACCATTTCAAATTAAAATTATACCTGTGCTGGAAGTGTCAGGGACCTCCAGATTTCTTCTTTTGCTTGACTTTTGCACAAAGAACAGTGACCTGAAAAGGCAGAGTCAGAAAAGGTCAGCTGCACCAGCAGGGTCAGGCAGATACTCAGTCATTACTAGATCACGTCTCGCAGCTGGCGTGGTCACACAGGTGTAAGGAGGCAAGGAAGGAGCCCTTGGAGCGGGAACAGCACATATGCTTTAATTAGAGACCAAAAGGTAGAAGGAAACTGCATGTGGAAAATCCCATAATGCTGTCACCACAGCACTTGGCTTTGAAACCAACATCTTACTCAAGTGCTTATTTTACAGGTAAACTGAAATGAATTCCTGCTGCAAAACCCCCACATCCCCTACTTTTTCTTTATACAGACTTGCTCACAAACAATAAAAATGTAGAAGAGATCAAAGTAAGGTTCCCTGTATCCCTCCAAACTGACTTGAAAAACCTACAAGAACTGGACAGAGAATGGCTGTACAAATCTCAGTAATGAAAAAAAAAGTTAGTTGTTGTTTGTACTGTTATTACTAAAATGTACTGTTCAGTGATAATTTAAGAATAAAAGGATGGGATCAGAGCAAGGACATCAGAGATTAAAAATGCAAAGTAATCTTCAATAGAATTAAAAACTGTAATTAAATAAAGCTGCTCAGTGATCAGAATGCTGCTCCTCAGTGATCTTTTGGAAATGTGCCCAGTTATGATTCCATTTTTCATTCAGAAACATTGTTAGACACTTATTCGGCTTGCACCAGTTAAAAACTACATGCACTGAGTTATAGCATCCACTAGCTGTGGTTCCAAAACCCTTTCTGACTGCTTTCAGAATTTTGCTAGAAACTCGTGTGGTAGTGCACAAAGACTCTGAAACACTAAGTAGCAGAAATTAGAGGATGACAGTGTCCAGCTGTCACTGAAGTCATCATTTAGACATCACTTATTCCACATGTTACTCATGTCTCAGTCTTATTCTCTGTTTTGCAAACTTTTAGAATCCAGTCACAGAAAAAAAGGCTTCCTTTATTTCTCATCACAACAGGGTTAAGAGACCTACCGTGGAAGGAAATAAAACCCCTCAATGACACTTCCACATTCTGGCAATCCCACACACCCAGAGTTAGCAGTTGGACCTCCAGAAATCATGCTGGGGAGGACAAACCTACTTCTGTCTCTCTGAACTGGTTCTAGCACTTCCCAACTTTCCTCTGAATTCAGAAAAACTAGATTTTCCAATAAAAATATTGAGAAAAAGCACAGTGTCTGCCACACTCACCTTCTCCAAACACTGAACTTTTTTATTACAATTATGAGGAAAAGCTGCATCATCCTCCCTGTTTTAGGCACAGATCAACCGAGAGGCAATAGGTGCACAAAAAGAACACAGAAATATTTACAAATTGCCAATACACTTTCCCATTTCTCTGCGTTAGTAGATGAATCATTGCAGCTGACCATTTTCCCATTTTAAACCATAATTTCTTGGGAAAATAGCCTATGTTACACAGATGAAGCCTACATGGATACTTTAAATCCACTTAACCCTGATGATGCTTAACAACTGAAAATCTGAATGCAAAACAACCTGAATAAAGGCTGTTTGCATGACTTCTTTCACATATTTTATATGAATAGACAAAATTTACAGATGACCCAAATTTTTTCAGGTAGCTCAAGAGTGGAGAAGATTTGGAACAAATCCATAGAGATCTAACAAGGCAGAAAACACAAACAATCAAAGAACATGAACACTGCATATGAGCCACTGCTTATGAACAATCAATAAGCAATTATTAAAGTTAACCCGCTTAAGGAGTAAATAAAAATACCAACTCAGAAAAAATTAAAAATACTTTAAAGTCGAGTCTTATTTTATATGTAAAAAAGATTACCCATTCTCTGCAGAGGAAAAAACAACTGTACCCTGAAATTGTTTCATAAACCAGTGCATCTCCCATTTAGGTATTTTATTCACTTCTCAATTTCCAATTATTTATGTCAAATATTAGCTGTGGAACTCTGAACTTGTGCTGGCTGATCATAAGTAATCTCTGATGTCTGATTCCAGGCAAGGATTAATTCTATAATCATGGCAGTTCTTTCAATACTAATTCATGTCTAGACTTTTTTTTCAATATCAAATCTAAAATCAAATTAATGGCTGTTTTAATTTACTCATTCTGTTCCCTGGCTCCATTTTCTTATTAAAGACGTCAACTACTATTTCAACACTTGTCTGAGAAATGGCAATCTCTTGGGAAAATATATGTAAGTCTCTACGTATTTCAGGCTGACAAAGCACCAGCAAGATGAAAAGCTGTAAAAGGACTTCACTGTTCCCAGACTCCTGATTCTTCATCAAATATGACAGTAAAAAAAAAAATTAAAATTAACATAATTCAAAGGTATCAGAAAATACCTACGACTTAAAAAAGGAAGCAAAGATTTTAAAGTCTTCCACTAAGATGTCAAGAATACAAGCTGTATTTTCAGTGCTGCTGCATGAGCTCTTCAGATGACATTATGCCCACACTTCCGTGTGCTTACCAAAAATCAAATCAATATGCTTTGGCACATGGCAAACACCTAATGAGAAAATATGTTGAACAGTTTTTAAATTTGCAATAAACTATATTCCTCAGTTTAATGCCCACTCTAAAGAGAAATCTATGTTTGTTTGTTCTTTTAATTTACCTTGAAATCTGCATACAGATCAATGGTCCACAGAACAATTTCCTTAGCAAGGACAGTTCTCGGCATCAGCAGATTTATGTCAAAGGCTGCCAACAGATGAAGTTGTTGAAAGAACAAATTTATATTTATCAGAAAATGAAAAAATCTTGCAAACCTCTTTCCATTTAATCGCCGAAGTCCTGCTCTCCTGCCTATGATCCAAGCACCCATGGGGATTAAGAGCATTACAAGAAGAAACACTTCGCCCAAACAAATTATTCTCTTACAAACACAGAAGAGAAAGAACGCCAGATGTTCAAAAAGAATTGGGTGTAGATTTAAGAATCAAAAAGGATGATGAATATGGACCATGAAATAGAGCATTAAGCAATATGATAAGCATCTGTTGAGTAATAAATCCAGTCTTTGTGCAGTTCTCTCTTCAAAGTGAATTTAATGGGAAAATTTTTCAGTCAGAAAATACCGGTCCTTTTAAGAATGCTATTTTATGTGTTAATACAAATAATCACCTACCACCAAATAGAAGACTATTTATCTATGAAATAGAAGCCTTGCACTTTCATCAATTGATAATGGCTGCTTTTAAGGATATATAATCCAGACGGGAAGCCATAACCCACTTTGTGAGAAAACACAAGCAGAGACAGAACCCTTGGAAAACATGTGCACAGTGCATTTTCATCCCAGGTTTTTCCAGTGAGGATGTACAGCTCGGAATGGGCATCCTGGCACCCCTGTAGGAACCTCAGCTAAGGCCCAGAAAGCTTTGTGAATGACAAATGTGACCCCCTCAGCATCCTAGAAGGCATTTATTTCAGTACATTTGCCTGGTATTAAAGTTTTGGATAGGGAAGAATTAAAATCTGATCATCTCATCTTAAAAATCAGCAAACTCTGGGCTTCCTCCTCAGTTCGCCACATAACTTGTTGTAAGGAAAGCAGAACCATATGGCACATGCTATTTTAATTGTTTTGCATATTAAATACAGAAGAGTTAATACTTTCTCTTTGTCCCTGTAGGAGACCAGAGGGATGGCTGACTGGGTACAAACAACCAGGTGGGAAGCGTGGGAGGAACGTGGCGAGATCTGCATAGGTGGGACGTCACTGCTCCACCCTCACCACCCGAGCCTCAGTCAGTCTCTGTCCACGCACACGAATGGAGGCAGCCGAACCCATGGCCAGACACAAAATGGCAGTCACCCACAGCCTGATACAACGTGCCAAAGTGACCCACAGCCTGACACGAAATGGCGGAGTGACCCATGGGCTGCCACAAAACGGCGGAGTGACCCCAGAGCCTGACACAAAATGGCGGAGTGACCCCACAGCCTGACGCAATATGGCGGAGTTNAATGGTGGACTCCTCCCCCCCCACCCCGCCCTTACCCAACATGTCGGACTGTCCCCCTCACCCAAAATGGCGCCGTCTGTCCGTGTGGGCCCACAGGGACCATCAAAGCCCAGCCGTGCCCGGGGAGCCGCAGGGGAGCAGAGCAGAGCAGAGGACACGGCCGGCGTGCTGAGGGCTCCCTGCCATGGATTTAAAGGCAGCTCAGAGCACGCTGGATGGCAGCATCTTCAAAGAAATAACACACTATTTTCTACCAAAAGAGACCACCTTGGCTAATGACGGCCCAGGTTTGCCCTGACAGCCTTTGCTGTAGGATACCATAGTGCAGGACAAGACCGTGTGGCTCCAGCAGGGACAATAGGGATTGCCCCAGCTGACCCTCTGGGCTCTACACAGGCCAGTTCAGAGTAGGAGAATTCACCGGAGTCCAAGCTATAAAACTCCAACGTGACAGGCAGCACAAGTAAGATTCACATCCAAGAGAAAGTAACCACCAGTGCCTTTGGAAAGAATGCTTACTTTCCTGGTGTGTGTTTTATCAGCACCCTGGGCTCTGGTTTGAAGTGGGAGCTTATTTGCCTAATTCCTCTGGCCAGCTCTGGGTTTCTGTGGAAGCTCTGGAAAACTTTGGGTGAACAGCAGAATCCCTGTTTTTGTATGTGGCTACAAGCTCTTGTGTTTTATTACATCCCTGTTGGCCTAAATGTGCACAAATCCTCTCTGAAAGCTGAATTCACAGTCTGTATTTCCATGCTGCTACTTCAGAATAGCTTTTATCTGCAAATAGCTGTACTCTGAAGCGAGTCTGCAAGCAACATACCTGGGAAGTGCAGGGATTCAGTTCCCCTATTAGTATTTGAAGTCACTGCTCAAGTTTTACTAACCCTTTGCTCTGAGCAAACTCTTCCATCTTACCTTTTATTTTACTGACTGATTAGAATTTCTAACTTAACTTCTAACACCAGAATGTGTTGCTGCTCATCTTTCACCTTCTCACCTTTGGATGTTCATTCATTATTTAACTTCCCACTTTCTTATTAATTTTTATCTGTGTTCTGCAGGTGAATAGACCTGTTTTGTTCATCTCTCACTGAACTGAAGCTGCTGCACTGCTGTAACAGTTGTAATAGATTAGTAGAATAATTTTTCATTATTTCAGAGCTTTTGGAAAATATCCACGTCATATGAATGCCTCAGAGTCTGGACATAAAAACCATAATCTCTACAAACACAGAATTAAGCTGCAGTATTGTTCTAGGTCAAGCCTCACATTTTTTGTATTAATCAGCAACACAGAAACACATGTGCCTGCTACACCCCCGGCACAACGATTTTATCTTCCAGTATAATCAAGTGGAAGATACAGCCTGCCCTGTGCAGAGAAGGGAAGTGTCTCGTTCCCTGCAGGCCTAACAGCATTTAAAAAATCACCTACTGCAACTCACCCTCATCAGGCTTGGGGGAGTTCTTCACAGTACCTGAAATAGATAATTGAGGAATGAAGAACACACTTTGGTGCAAACATTCTCTGATGTGACAATGTAATAGGATACATGATTTTGAAAACAGAGATAGGACTGATTTTCACTCCTGTATTATCTCAGAAATCCAAATTCAGACTCTCCCTTTCTCCATCTTTCCTTCACATGCTGCATCTAGCTCGGTCATGGTAACAAGAGCAGAAGCGTGTTTCTAGAAGACGCAATATTTAAACTTACATCCTTCTAGAAATGTTAGAGCTCAGTTACAGGCCTACTGGCACAAATTACTAACTTGCCATGTTTCAGAGAATTCTCATACGTGAACAGGCTACTGCAAAAAATGGCACTGCCTCCTCCAATAATCAACTGTTTAAAGGAAGCAGATCAACGTACATTTTACTCTAAAAATATCCTATTATTCTATGTGTAGCCACAAGATTATATAGTATTTCGGGGGGGCGGGGGAGAATTAAATCCATAACAAACCACAAAATCATCTAAGATATTGCTGCAACAGGGAAGAAGACATGTACTTTATTGAGCTTGAAGTAATTATCTCCAGAGGCTTAGGAATAGTTGTTCAGTGCTGCATCTGTCGTACTACCCCAGTGACATTTCCTCCCTTTATTCCAACTCCAGTGTTACTAAGGGAGTGATTGCAACGCCTTTGGAACCATTTGCTGTGATACAATTAGCAAAGAGAGCAAGTGAATTCCCTTCGTTCATCCACACTGCAACAACCAAGACTAAAGAACAGAAATTCGTCTAAAACATGACTCACCTGAATGATTACAGAAAATAAAAATACTCAGCCAAATGCCCTGAAACACACCAGCACATGGAAACAGGTGGAGATCCAGCAGACTCACAGTTATCCGTAAAACTCTTGTACAACCAAAGCACAACAAAGTGGATCCCTCTTGAAGGAAAATGTGCAATTTTGAAGTAAAAGCTACTCTTTGAGAATGGCACAGAGAACATAAAACTGCAGTGAACATTTAGATTTGAGTGCAAACTCTCCCAGCTATTTTTTTCCTTTCCTTACGAGACTCATTTCAGATCCAGCTTTAGATATCTTTATGCCATTCGAGAGCACTTTCAAGCAAAATAACTGTTTTGATTTTAATTTTTTTACAAAGTACTTTACAAATGAAAGGAGGAAAATGCTGGTCAACGAATGCTTGATCTCTCTACATTTCCAGGAAACAGTGAATTAAGTCTCAAAAAGCTAATGAAAACTTGCTTGAGGGATGTTGCCCTTTATGAGGCTCACATGAATGCCCCATCTCTTTCTGGTATTTATAATGTGATTTGAACAGAATTAATTAATGTTTTTTCAAAAATTAAGAGAGCACAAACACCACATTGTTTGCGAATATATTTCCTGTAATTCTTGCTAGACCCCAAGGTGTAAATCTCACACAGAAATGGCAAATTGTTTGTGTGGGCAGAGGCTGGGTCCAGCTTCAGTGTACAGTCCCCTATGGGAGCTGAAGCTGTCTCAGTGCTGGATATTATGAGATTGAGGAATTCAGTGTGTCATAAGGGAGCCCCTGAAGGGGTGAAATGTGGGACACAGATTTAATGATTTAATGATTTGCTCGTGTTAATTCAGCATGTGTGAAAAGGTAAAGGTTGGTTCATTCTGGTCATTTAAAGAAAAAGGCTTCTTACATGATTTTCATAGCGAAATTAGATTCTGTTCACACAGGAACCTAAAAGCTGTACTTCTATTTATATATCTTAGCATAATTACACAATTTAAAATGTCAGGTGCTGTTAATGTTAATTCTCACGTCATACATGCAGACACACATTGGAGTTCTCCAAGTGCAGCTCAGGGCAGGCATGGTCCACACTCATTAATGCTTTTCTCCCTTAAACAAGAATTCCACCATCATTCTGTTGTTAAAATTTTGTATAAATCAAATGCAGGAAAGCGAGAGTCTTTGTTTACAAGCACACAGAAACAGAAATAACTAGTGGTAACTTTTAGGGCTGGAGCTCTGAATGCTCATTTATAGTATTCATGAACCGAATAATCATTTTATTAAATATTAATATTCATAAGAGTGGGGCTAAACATCAAATTCTTCCTACTGACTACTGCCTTCATCTAGAAGATTAATTAAATTAGGTTCTATAAGGGCAGTAATTTTTTTTTCAGAAGTCATTTGTAAAGGAATGGTCTCGTTATCCAAATGTTATCTTTGGGCAATAAATTCAGCAGCGTTACTGCAGGCGACACTACTCATATTAAATTAATGGATTGGAGAGCCTGATACTTCTTAACGAGCTTAATACGCAGGGAAATTATTAAGTCAAGATTTTTGTTTAATATTAAAATATGCTGATTTCTCCTGGAAAAAGAAGATGGTAAACTCTGTGAACCAGAAAAAAATTACAGATTCCCTGCACTAAGTTCCACAATGAGAAAAAGGCTGATAAGTAATGTTTCATAGAAAAATAGGAATTTTTTAAACGAGATACTTCATCATGATTTGAGCAAGTTCCTGGGCAAGACTCAAATGCCCTCAGGCTGATGGAGGAATCGAGCCCAAGTTTCACATTTCTTAGACAAGCTGGCCTTAAAGATAACAGTGCAGTGGCACTGCCATCCTATTTGAGGTCGTTACGCAAAAACTTAGTTTATCTGATTTAAAGAATGAGAGTTTTTAACCATGCAGCAAGTATTTTGTAGCTTTTTTTTACTTCATTTGTGCTTATATCAAAACCTTCATCCAAAGCACGTTTAAAACACCTTCTCAAATTAATCTTTTCCATGAAGTTTTTCTTTTCTTGAAACGTGACGTTTTGCATTTTCATCCTAAATGCTGATCCAGTTCTTGCTACCCTCCTCTCCTTCCTCTCCTCTAGTTACTTGCTCATCCCTGTTCAGGACAGGGCAACTGTCAGGGTCCAGGAACCAAACTTCAGGTAAACTCAATGCCCAGATTATTATGTGATAAACTTCAGAAAAGCTTCACTTCATCCTTAGACAAATTGAGAAACTTGTAATGCCTCCAAAAATACATATTACCTGGCAAAATAATTTCTTGTCCTCTTTTGCTATACGTGCAGAGATGGAATCTTCCCGTAAAGTAAGGAAATTATTTACACACAGCTAGGCTGACAAATTTAAATGCCTCCCAAATGCTGTTTTTCTGTCATCTTGAATTCCTGCAGCTCCAGTAGTTATTCCTTCTCCCTGCAAAGATCAAACAAGTTGATCTGCCTGGGCCTTAGCGGAGACTCATGTAGCACTTAATCCTTGAATTAGTATACACAGAAACACAATCCATAACATGTTCCATTCCAAGATTAAAAAGTTTCCTGAGTCTTTAAGCAACCCAGATACACAAGTCTGAACCCAGTAACTGCCTCCAGCTTATTGTCCTACTCCAGCACACACCCAAGGAACATGGAATGGTTTTTTTCTCACACCACAACTCCATCTGAGCAACAATCTAGGTCATCAAGCAAAGGGCTGAATACAAAATGGCTCTTCTTTAAAAATACAAAAAGTATTTCCAAGTTAGGTCCAGCTATGACTGTTCTCAACGGTGAGTCTTCTAAAATTTTCCTAATACTAATTCCATCTGGAATTTTTATGGTGTGCAATGCTATAAAAAACCCCAAATTAAAAACAGTGCTAAAATATAGACATAGATGTATCAGCAATTACATCCATTTTAATAGCAGCTTCCACTATTTATCATTCTCCCAGGCAGTACTGATTTTTCAGCACTGTGTACAAATCAACCTTTCTTAATGCTTTTCTTAATCATGCTGGTATCAAAGATTACAATATGAAAGTACTTTCTTTGAGGCATTACATATTCATTTTGGTTAGTGGAGAGAGAGATGGAGAGCTAAAGCTAAAATCCTACTTAATTCTTGGAAATGTCAGCATTTGTATTCATTTCTCTGACATGATGATGTACCATTTGTAGTTGAAATAAATTATTTTTTCAAATGATTATCTCTGTGCTTGCAGAACAGCATATTGAAAATATACACTGGTTTTATTTTGTTTCCCAATGTATCCTAACATATACCTACCTAATTAAAATAAAGCTTTATGTATCTAACCATGAAGATATCGGAAACACTTATAAATTCTCAAAATCTGCCTACACAGGGAAAAGATATTCCAGTTTTGTTTAATATTCTTCCATTCCCCTGATGTGAGTTAAACGCTCAAACTTTGTGCGAACTGAATTCTAGGCTTCAGTGTTCCTTTCAAGTCAAATTGACACAGCTGAATTTATTGATATAAATATATCATATTTTTCCTGTGAGAATTTCTGTCAGACTAATGTTGTGTTCTATTATGGATAATTAAAGTGGCTCTAAAATATAATTTATATTAAGGGAAAAGTTAATTTACTGTGAATTTTTAACTAAGGGTCGCTTTCAATAGTACTTATATAAATATGCTAATGGCCTGAAAACTAATTTCTGTTTTAAAAAAAAAAAAAAAAAAGGGAAAACATATCTTCATCTTATTAGAATTCAAAGTCTAATTTAAAAAGTACAAACCCAAGACAATAAGCCAAGATCCAAGATCCGTGAAATTTGGCAGCTGGAATGTTCTGATGTGTTGGCTCTTTTAACATCATTTTCTCTTTTTTTTTTTTTAAGATTTCCATTTCAGAGTTTCTAATCTTTCTCAGTATTGACAAAATCTAGGTGCTGACTGTGCAGAACCAGGCTTGGCAAACTACACAGTGGCATCGATCAATAACCTGACCAAATTTAAACATCATTACTTACCAAAAAAGCTGTCATATTCCATATAGGCTTTCCACCCAATTCTTATTCTGGTAAATTAAAGATGGTATAGCCCCCGTAGGCCACGCAGAAAGGTACCGCTTGAGTTCTCTGGATCCTGTGCAGAGCACAGCCGCCCAACTCACATGGAAAGCGCAGCAGATTTCCAACAGGCTCCAGATAACCTGGAAGTTGTCAGTTATTGAGTGGTCCTGCTGATGAGTGGAAAAGCAGTCTGATTAGCGCTCGATATGGCATCACTGCCAGCATCCTAGCCATTACCATTCCTGTCCTTGTCGCTGGCTCTTGCACAGATTTAGTCTGACACACTGCATATGGAATACGAACAATCTCCTTTTTACCCACCTTAAAACCCACTAAGGAGACTTCGGTTATCTGGATGGCTCTTGACTGCTTCTTCCTGCAGCCTAACGAAGCCTGATAAACTTCCACTGAAATACATTCTACGCTAAAACCCAAAACATTCTCTTCTACTGCTTGGCAACATTCTTATCAATGTGACATTTATTTGCATTTTGGAGGAATAATTACCCAGCAAAGGTATTAGATTAAAACAAAGCATGAGGTAAAAATGACTGACTGTCCCATTTTCCCCTCTCACTGCTGAGGGAAGCAACTGCACCCCACTGCCCAGGCCTGTGGGGCATTGATGCGTTTCTCTGCACATTGCAACATCCTACTTCGCTTTTTTAGAGGAAAATTAGAACCCAGTGATGCCTCGGAAAAGGCATCACCAGAACTAAAGCTTCTAAATTGTTTGGAAAATATCAAATTTCATGAAGAGAATTTGGCCATGATTTTAAATATAATCCATAAAAGGCAGCGTTTTCATACAATCACACACTGCAAATATTATCGATTTGATTTATGGATTGCACTATGGCTCACAGAAGGACATAGCATACCTAACTCCTAAAAAAGGAAATAAAAATAGCCCTTCCAACTGAGTTCAGTGTTGTTGCCAGTGGTAGGCGGGGCAGGAATACCTCAATAGCAGGGATGGGACAGAGCTGGAACATGAGAGCCAGCCATAATTTTTATTTTATTTTTTGAAGTTCAGAAATGGTACCATTGTCTTTAACAGTACTGATTCTGAATGAAGCAGATTTAATAATTATTACGTTAATTTAGTTCAGAAAATTGCCAATTCCAGAGGAGAACTAAACCGTGGAAGAAGCACCTAAAGTCTCTCATCTCACAGAGATTCTGCTTTTTGAGTAATGAGAGGCTCTAGGATGATTTTGAGGAGTTTAATAGCTTTCCAGAGAAAGTCACATGGATATGACAGATCTGCCATGGTTCCTCTGTTCATCCATCTTAGTGAAAAGGCAGAGAGGTTCCTAAAGTGATAGATGCTAAATTAGGTTCTCCTGCATTTTTCTGAATCTTTTACCATGGGATTTGATGCTGAGGTTGAATAATTTTTAAGACCATATGGAATCACTCAATTTACACCTGCCACAAACCCTGACACCGAAACTGTTTTTCCTAACAAGCAAATATTTGTGAGCCAGTGCAATCTCATCTTTCTTCCGAAGTTAATGAATACAGAATGGCAGAAAAACACTTAAAAAAGGTTGTGCTCAACTGTTTTCTATTGGCTTGGGAAAGTGTAAAACAAAATTATCACTCGTGTACAAGCTTGGTGCAAGAAACAGTAAATAAACCTTATTCCTGTCTGCTGCTCCGGGCTTGTTTAATACCACAGGGATAATCACAGCAATGGACTGGGTGCCTTCAGTAAGAGGGTTTATAGTTCTCTTACAAACACACAAATATTGTCACAGCCTCTTCCAAGAGAGAATTCCATGTTTCTTCATAGTATATGCGCATGTATTTCTCCAATCTAGACTAAAATCATATGTTGTATTTTCCAGAGTCCATGCGGTAATACACATTAGGGAATTTTTGCATAGCTGAAATGAATAAAAGATGTGAAGGCAAATTAATGTCATATCTCACCAAAACAACGAAAAACAAAACTATAAAGTGAACAGCAGGAACTCTGCTGTAAATGGGTAACGATAAATCGCATTTTAAAAAAAGTGCAAATTGCTGAGATAACATTTTGAACATTTCCTGAAGATCCCAGCAGACAAAACCAGAAATCGAACATGAAATTAATTTTCCTGTCACCTTCACCAGTATCCTTAGGTCTCTTTAACCCTTCCCTAATTGTTGGTTTCTGATCCTATCCCCTGCAGTGCCAGTACAACAGAGAGAGGCGGATGCCTGTGGTGACCAGTGATAAATGTGATATATTTGAATGAGTCTCACAGGGTTGCAGGTCAGACAAAATGACAGAATGCTGAATGCACTGAATACTTGTTTCCAGATCAAGAAAAAAGAAACAGAAGCCCGTAGTTGTAGCTTCAGCAGTATCATTAGCCTTTCCATCTTGATGCCACAAGTGCACTAAGAATTATTCAGGATGAGCAAAGATGGTAAAAATGAAAAAGATTTTATGCACATGCTGCTTTGCAGAAAAAAAGGAATTAATTTTAATTAATTCTTCAAAAAGGAATACTCATTTAAATTCAGATTTTGATTTAAATAAATTATACCTTCTGCAAAAAACCTGAAAAAGTACTCATTCTATTTGGACTTTACAAGTGTCTTGGCCTTTAGAAGCACAGAAGCCTAAAATTTAAAACCCCAAATCTTCAATAATTTCCTGAGTAAATAATAACCTCAAGTAAATAGAAAGCGCTGGATGTACATGGTGCTGTCCAAGCTAAAACTGAACATTTAGGAAATGCTTAAACACATGCAAAAAAGCAAAATTTGGAGTTCTAATTCTGACAATTAAGTCAAATACTTAATTTTTTTGCTTGCTTTCATTTTGCTTTATAAGACTGATCGATCTTCAGGGCATCTGCAGGATTTATTAAATAATTAAATAGTAATACATATGTATATATGCTTTTTAAACCAGTGACTCCATTTCTGAGTTATTTCTGGTTCTTCAGCGAGATCACGTTACTGTTGTTCCGACCTCCTCTCTTCCTCTCTGTTACAGACATAGGAATTCATGGACTGGTAAAAAGATGCTGCACTTTCAAGAAGTTGGGAAGAGCTTAAGTCTGCCTCTGACAGATAACAGAGCTTATGGAAAACCTGAGCAAACAAACTGGAGCTCAACAGTGCACAAGAAATACTTCACACATAAACCACCACTAACTAGCAGGAACTTTGTCTGTTTTGGCAGAAAGAGGAAAAAAAGACAGTCTGGATATAAGCTGAAGGTGTTGAGTTTGGGTTTTTTTTCCCATTTATATTAAAACTGATTAGAAAAATACACTGAAAACAATTATGCTGCTGATGCACATACTCTATTATAATGGGAGGGTTTAATGTATGGAAATCTGACTATTATGGCAAGATTTTGTCTGAAAGGCAGTGAAGAAAAGGAAGGAAAAAAAAAATAAGCAGAGGAGGTGATTATTAGTTATTCACAAACATCTGAAGGTGTGCCCTGCCCAGATGATCCCTGATGTGAGTCCTGCAGTGTGGGCTGTTGCTAATGGAATGCTAATAGTCTGCTCCTTTGCCCTGTGCACTGGGACTAGTCTCACGTTGATCTGAGCAGGCAGCAATGCAATTGGCTGCACAGATTTCCTCTGAAAGGCCTTTCTGGCAAGTCCAGCAATTATAAGCAATTCTTGTGCAATTACAGTAATTACTTAGGGGTCCTTTTACCTCAAGGACATTTGTAAATATTTCTTACTCCTAATTGTAACAGGAGCAGTGCTAATCACTGCAGCAGGAATGGCTTCAGCACATCTATGTTCCCTTAATTGAATTACTGCCATGGCAGATCTACAGACGGGTGGGAATGGAGGCTCTGGGTTCTGGCTTATCTTCACCCCTGGTTACAGGACAGTCATGAGCCACCCTGCTGATCATGGTTTAGGATTACATTCAAATAGCAATACATTTGGATCATTTTTGCTGTTGGGACAGTGGATATTTGTTAGGCTACAACCGATTAGCAGGGTATGTCTGACTTGTAACACGACCTTGCCACAGAAATATGCTATGGAAATTCGGAAGAATTAAAATACAGTTGCTGTCAGTGTGCTGCTGTCTCCTCAGACAGTATCATACCTATCTTATCAGTATTTCCCACTCCAGTTTGGTGAGGTGCTTCAACATTTCCATAACTTGAAGCACTTCAGTAACGCTATTGAAGCCAACGATACTCCTATATGTAAAATGAAGCATATGCTGAAGTACCTGTATGATGGGTCTGAAAGACACGCAGAAACATCACAAGTACCATATTAAAAGAATTTGACATGTTTAACTTTTTCTAGCAGACCAGATGTGTCCACTTTCCAAGAGATTAAATATGTCTGGAGCTGGGTTTTTTCCCAATGCTGTAATACTGCAGTTGTCCTTATTTCTCCCTACACGTGGTTTTATAGCAACCAGAATAGTTATTTGCATGGAAAGGTGACTCTTGCCCTGTTTCTACATTTGAAGGATACTAAAACCATTACAGCATGGTATTTTGTGGCAAGTAGTAGGATTGTGCATACGCAAAATGAGTATAATCTCCAGACACAGCACACTAGTTCAGATTAAATTATAAAGTCTATCAAATCTCATGGCTACAGGCACTGGCTGCTGCTATTGTGCATTTATGCAGATCCAGAAATGTTCCCTCTGCTTCAGGGCATGTGCAGATCTTCTTGCCTGGAAAAGGTCACCATGCTAAAGGAGCCACCACCATCAGAGACAGGACACATTTCCTACATGCCACACCAGCTTCCTTCACCTTCCTAGGGAACACCGGGCTTTAATTCCTGTTGGAGTAAGGATATAACATCAGATGCCCTGTTGATTTTTAATGGAATTGCTACAGTTGCATTTACATTTATGGAATGGGACAAACTGGTAGGGAGAAGGGAAAGCAATGCACGGCTTTTGTTTGGGTGTTTGGTTTCTTTTCTTTATTTTAATATACTGAATCACACCAGGAATCCCTCATATCAAACCAGGACTCCAGCACCACACGGCAGGCCCGGCTTTTTGAGCTTTCTAAACCTCACAAGTCCAGGGAGTACTGGCAGTCCGACTGCACCAACACCCAAAATTTTGCAAGTCCCAGACTTAGTCTGGAGTGGGTTAATGCTGGCTGAATTCCAGGCTTGCTCTCGAGCAAGGAGGTTGGAGTTGCTGGGAGAACCTGAACTTACACATTTGGAAACACTAGGATGTAATGTTTTGACCCTGTACTCTATGGCATTAATAATAGTTTTTTTTTGTTCCATTGTGGCTTTTTAGATTGGAGGACATAATCAATTGTTTTGGCAAGGTATTTATTCTTTTAAAAATAATTAAAATAATTATGGTTTTGAGGAAACACGGAAAAATGGTGCCTTGTAGCCTGGCCAGATCTAACACAAATATTGGTTTTGTGAGAAATGCACTTAAAGCTAAGGTCCTTCAGTTCGCACCTGGAGCCAAGGGAAAGGTGTATTTTATATGCTAGATGCCCCAAAGATTTTCCACCTGATCCTTAAAAAAGCTTTTTCGTCTTAAGAAAATGAAGTGCCTAATCTTTTAGGTTATTCAGTCAGTTCTAACCCTAGAGAATAATGAAGAACAAAAAACCCAAGACCACAACCACACAAAAATCACTGAAACATTCGCTTGCATAAAATTACAAAGCTTACAGTAATTTGTAAGGATTCTGCTTAATAGCTCCAGCATTTCAGAGTTTGTAAAACTGGTTAGTTACCTTTTCCAATCAGGTGGCACTGGGCAATTCTTAGAGCTGTATCTCCCTTGCTGTCTCTTTGAGGAAGACAATGAGCATTGCCAGGAGCAGCTGCTTTGGGTGACCTGTCTCTGCTCAACCCAAGGTAAAAGGAGCCAGCAGAGACCAGCATCACCACACAGACACTGGAGAGGAATAACATCAACAGGCAATTTCATTCTTTCCCCCCCGCTGCTCCTGTCAAAGCTGCTTAATTTCTAACCATCTTTATGAGGTTTGACCTCCACAATCCTCCCATCACTTAACAAGACACAAAAGTCACCTTTTCTGTGTCATATTGTACATGTTAACTGGAGCCTTGTTCTATTCACTACTCCTTTTTTCTTTCTTGAGCATCACACCAAGAGGAAGCACGGCACAGAAGATGGTGTTGTTGAGAATGAAGTGTCTACACTAAGAAATTCTCCTGCTAGTTTCAAGAAGACAAATTTTTTGCCAAATACCTTGGCAACATTTTCTCCTTTGTTTCTCTATCCTGCCACATCAGTTCATCTAAACAGAAGCGGTGGAGTTTACAACAGCGTGAAGCTGGGGGTTCAGATCCTCACTATTTTCTAATCAGGTGAAAAGGTTGACAGCCCCTTTCAAAACCTAATTAGTACAGCCATTTATTGCCAGGCAAATTTTCACTCGCACAAGTGAATGTTTTATGGGGTTCTGGCTGCAGGCCACTCCGAGGTTTTAGATCAGCGGAGGCATTTCACATACATTATTCCTTAATAAACTTGTGCTACTCTTTAGAATGAGCGCTTGTGCAGGATGCTCCACTTGATTTATTCTCCAGCTGCCACTTCAGCGGAGGAAAATCAAGTTTATCCTCTTCCTGATCCTTCATTTCTCCTCCAAAAATGTTATGGGAGGTAACTGCCTCACCTGGGAACACCAGAGCTGCCCAAGACAGTGCTGTGTCACCTCCCTGTGCCCTGATCCTGCCAACTCTGAGGGAAGTGCTACTTCCCTGGCAACTCTCTGTCACCGCCAACTTCCAGTGACTAGAGGAATTTCCGTCTTCAATTTCCTCTTCTGCAGGCATTGCTCCTGGTGCGCTGTTGCAGATGTTTGAAGAGATTCATCAGAGTCCTGTGCCAGAAGCCAAACTCCTCTTGAACACTTTCCAGTTGGCCCCAACAGCAAGTTAAGGGAGCCCTTCTTCAAAGCTCCTGAAAATCAAGAGAGAGCCCAAAACAAGCTTAATTAAACTGTTAAGCTTCTGTTCACATGACTGGGCGCAACTGCAGGATAACGCTCTTGGGTTGCTTGTTTTTATCCCCCCTCCATATTTTTCTTTTTATAAACACAGTGCCATGGGGTTGTTTCTTATTTTGAGATGCACTGATGTGAAGCAAGGGCTTAATCTGATCAGAAATTGCTTCCAGTTATCCAGAGCTCAGTGGTACACACTTCATTGCTTGTCCTCTTCCCCTGGCTGATGATTCCCCTGTGATAAGCAGAGGAATAGCTGTGGTTATGCTGCCTTTTTTTATTGTTGTTGTTGCTGTTGTTATTTTTGTCTATCACTTGTCATCATTATGTAATTTATGATAAAAGAGGACATCAACAACAACAAAAGCCCCTCAAACCCTGAAAACTCAGGAACAAACATACACACATTCTAGTGCCTGGTGTTTGACAAGGAAGAAAAACTTGGTGAGGTGGGTTTGTTTTAGAGAATATTTAAAGCAATTAATTCCTCAAATTAATTCCTTGTGAGTTCTCAAAGAAAGTTCTGGACATGCTATCATAATAGGAAACTACAACAGCTTCTAGAAGGAAGACATTTCCTTCACAAAAAGCATTTGCTGCAGAATATGAGCTGTAAATGCAGCTTATCTTCCTGTTGAAGACACAGCAGGAGATTGCAATGGAAGTTACCTGCCCTCAGGCCACTGTCACTGAAGTCATTGATATAAAGTATTTATAAAACTACACTTGTAATACCTGAGACCCTGTAAGGAGGTGTGAAATTCAGCTATATAATAAACTCACTCAATATCTAAAAAACTGCTCCATCCAAGCTTCATGGCTCTTTAAAACCTCGAGGAAGACTTTGATTCTTTCAAGATGTGATGGATTATTTCTACTTCTTTCTTGATTTGTCACTCTGCTACCAGCAGGCAGCATTTTGCCTTGGTACAAGACAACCATCACTGTCAATGCACTGTTAAAAGGCCAATAAACAATGAAGTAATTATGGCAAAGATCCTCTGCCTCCAGGAATTAATTCGATTCTCCCCTTCAATCCCTGGTCTCAGAGGTCAGTGTCAAGAAATCCTTTCCATAGAGTTTCCCAAGCATACAATCATCAGCCTAGCAGAAGTCTAGATCTGTGTAATTTTGTGGCTCTTTAGAGCCAGAACTAAATGTATTTTCT
This sequence comes from Cnemophilus loriae, assembly GCA_013397755.1. Classification (NCBI taxonomy): domain Eukaryota; kingdom Metazoa; phylum Chordata; class Aves; order Passeriformes; family Corvidae; genus Cnemophilus; species Cnemophilus loriae. Next base: position 1,033,547 of record VZTF01009810.1, on the reverse strand, counting down.
TCCCGAGTCTCTGCAAACACCTACACAGAATTTCACAGCTTGCAAATGTCTCAGTGCCAGAAGTCAAGCGACAGAACGCTTAAAGCAGAGTTTCTGGCTCTGGGACCGTGTCCACACCAAAGGCAAGGTCCAAGCTCCCTGTTTTACCGGCAGGAGCTAACCTGAAGGATTAGATAGCCTTTAAGGAACGCTGCAGCTCCAGCAGGGAGGCTGAGCTGCCAAGACTTAATTCTAAACTACATCTTTGTTCCTTATGCTCCACGGGTATTTCACTGAAGTTAAAACCCTGTCAAATCTTTCTCGCTCATCCCGACACGAAGAGTTTAGAGAAAGTAAGAGCGTTTCTGTGTTTCTACAAACCTGTATGGATAGTACACACGTGTGATTTCTTTCATGTATTATTTAAAAAGTTTAACTCCAGGAAGAATTTAGGTCTGCGACCTTTAAACTTTCTTCTCTGACATGAAAATTCAGTAATACACAGCATGGGGATATTTGGCCTGAAATGAAAATGGCCACAGATTTAATTAAAATGTAAGTTATTGTTAGCAAAAAAGGTCATGCTAAGAAAATGTAATTTCAGGAGTATATTAGCAACAACACCCCACTGTTATTTGCATGTGAAATATAGATTTTGTACTTGACATTTAGAAAGGAAATTGGAACTCTATAATGGATGCTCGAACACTTTTGTGTTCTTGTGCTGCTTTTGGTCACATTTTTGTGTAATTGGCTGGATCTTACATACAACAGTAGTTACATTTTATTCTCTGTGCCTGAGTGCCTAACTGATCTGGGAATTAGCTCACAAGAGTTGATATAAGTTGGAATAGAAAGCAAACTGCAGCACAATCCTTACGTGGCTACAGCTTCGGAGGAGCTCAGACCTTCACAAGAACTCCTTATTTTGGGGCACTTAATCACCCACCTTACACAGGAATGTTTGGGGTTTTTTAACATTCCTCAGGCAGAGTGACTGTAATGGTGACCAAGACTCCGTCTCCGTTTCGTTTATAGGGCCCTTAAGTGCCTGTGGAGAGGAGGCAAAGCTTTTCCTTGGAGAGAGTGCTTGTTTTATGATCTGCTAATAAAAGTAACGGTGTGTCATACAAATCAGTCTAACTCCGGGGAAAGTGGGAGGTGAAGGCAAAATGCCTTGGCTTAATTGAAAGCATTTGTTTAAAATATATCAATACAGTGGGTTGTAACTTGAAAGAACACTCTAAATATAGCCACACTCTGCTGTTGACTACAAAGAGGCGTCTGCTCACTCAGAAGAGGTTTTTACTGATTTCTGCACTCCTAGTCCTGCAGAAGCAACATCTGTGTGAATGATTCTGTATAAATGCACTTTCTGCTTTATCCACACCCTCCAGTGCACTACAGATGTGACCAGGTGTTGCTGAGAACACAGAAAGAACTGCAATCTCACTTCCTGAGATGCCATTTTGGCCATCAGAACGTATACAGCCGGTATAGGTTCTCAAAAAACTTTATCAAGCCCAGTGCTGAATGCCTGGTTGGAAATCATGGGGGCATTTTCAGTTTCAGCTCTATACAGCAGAAATGACTTCATTCCAGTGAACTAAAATATTAGGTACAGTAGGATGGCAAACCAAACTACCTGAGGAAGAATCTGCACTGTAAGAAAGGCTGATGAAACTAAAAATAATAATGCACATTAGCTTTTATCTTTTCTACCACCACAAAACAGAGGGACAGGACCCCATGTGAAGTACAGGCACACTACTGTCCTCAAGACCTTGTAATGATAAAAAAGCAGCCTGTAGTTTGAAGCAAGCCCTCCAGTGTCCAATGCAAAGGGCCAGCCGAATAGGAAAATGGATACAGAGACTCCCAGGCATCAGCTGATGCCTGTATTACAGAAAGATTTGCCCTCCAGGCTCAGACTTGCCTTAATACCTTGGAAGCCAGTTGTGAAAACCTCTGCAGCCTGCTCCCAGATCTCTGCCTCTGCAGGACAGACTGAGCCTCAAGCAGTCCAGCAAGGCTGTGCGCAGTGCTTCACTGAAGCTGGAGTCCCTGCCTCTGGATTAGGGTGATTTCTGTATTAAGAACTTTAGAACACGACAGCAAATGCTCTGTATGAGAACATCAGAATGGATTGTACTATCTGCTGTATGACAAGCAGCTCCACATAATTGCTAGCACTCGGTTTTCCACGAGGTTTTTTTCTGCAAAGTCCCTTACGTGCCTGTCAGCAGGTCAGCTTTTATTTCAAATACTGAAAGGAGCTTGTCTAACGCCAGCTAAGTAGTTTTGTAGAAAGAAGAGGAATGTGTGTGATGGAAACAAAAAAAGAACAGTGCTGGCTTCCTCAACATACTGAGAATAATAAATTAAGGTGCAAGCTTTAAATCTTATGGAATAAAACAGAAGCACAACATTCACAACATCAGGACTTAACATCACACGCTTACCTACACACTGGGCAGTAAAGTGCAGTAGCAAAGTCAGAAGCACAAGCAAAGGAGCAGGGTTAATAGATGCAAAATGTCAAGATGATGTGTTTTCTGATTGTGTAGTTAAGAAAAAGTTTCAAAATGGGCCATCTCATCTGTGGTCTAATACAACTATTAGCACATAGGCAAGATAATGAAACTGAATATTTTGCAACTACACTTCTAGAGATCAGTCTTTCACGTATTAGTGCATCCTAAGTAGATATGCAAGTTAACGCTTAAAACTCAGTCTTTGAAAAGAAAGGAGTTCTCAAAAGCAATACAAGCAAAGGTGTCACCCAATCAGGTGCCTTCCAAGCCAGTCACAAATACAGTAACTCTGCCAGGACATCATGGATAGATCTCTTCCGAACTGCAGAAAATTCCCCCCTGTTGATGAAATACCACTGTATTTAGTGATGGGGTATCTTCTAGACTTGCTTTTAATCCACTCAATGTATAACTTGGCTTCATGCTATTTACAAAGAATGCAGGGTAATACAAGTTCAAAGACTCGACATCTAAACATATTGCCACCGTCACCAGCTACATTTTTGATGTCCAAAAACATCAAGTTCCTTTGACAACCTGTAAGTTTTGCTTTTTATACTGAATAAAATTTCACTGATCACTTCTCTCTTAGACTTCTTCTCTTACAGGCACACTGGAAGTATGGTGGGTTTTTTATCCAAATAACTTGTTGTGGGCTACCATAAATAATCCCCTTTCCTACAGGCATTTAATCTTGGGCAAAAGGGGTGAAAGAAAAGGCTGGGATGTGCTAATACAGCCAGGCTTCAATGTCAGATCAAGCCTGCTTTCAAGGCATCTAGGAATATTACACAGCTAAGAAGAAAAGAAGATAAGTACAGGGCAAAAGTATGTATTTCTGGAGATCGTAAGGGGAAAAAATTACTGTTAATACCCGCTTTTAGAAAGCAGCAAAGTATGCAAATATCACAATAATAATTACAAAAAGTAAACTAAGTAATTATCAACAGAAAAATCACCCTTAATAGAATTTTCTTACGCTTTGGGAAAAAAGCAATATATACTGAATATTCACTTTGAGGTGAGGGCATCCAGAAAAACCAAATGTTCTGAGGACAAAATAATATTGGCTGTGCATAATAGGGAATCAGGGGAAAATACCACAGCCGTATTTCATTTATTATTAAGTAGTAAATTAGCAATGAAATGCAAGATTCTGTATGAAGGGGAAGTAAGACCTTTGAATGCTGTCCTAAATGTGTATTGCTCCAGGGGTGATTGATGCCAGACAACACCAGAGCACGGCACAGATTAATGCCTTGCCAAAGGCAGAGGTGTGTGGGAATCGTGCCAGGCCCTGAACATGGATATTATTCCCTGCTTTGGTATATACATACAAATACAGTATTTCAACTTCATTGAAAGAGGGGGGAAAAAAAAAAAAGCTCAACAGACCTCCTGTAGTCTATTTATGCTGCCTGCTAACAGAGTCTGTGCTGCGGATGCATCACTGCCCAAAGCCATCGCTCCCAAACGAAACCAGGCAGTTTTACTATTTGCTTCCTTTCTTCCTTTACCACAGCAGAAACCCTGCACTTACTTTTTCCCAGTAGGAGGAAAAACTGCTGCCAGCAACTCCGATGGGACTGAGCTGATTAACTGATTAGCATCCTAAAGTAGAAGGTTAGAAAGCGAATTCGCTATTATGGAGCAATTGCCATTGGAAAGTAATCTTGTTTATTAACTGCCTTTTTATCTTCTCTGGAGGGTTCCCTGACACAAGGTAATGGAATTTGCTCACTCTTTAGTGTTTAAAACTATAATCATATCCAGAAAAGCAAGCATTTACTGTGTCATTAAACCAAGGTAGGAAGGACTGACTTGAAGAGTTCTTGATGCCTTACAAAGCTTTTTATCATTTCAATTAACATTGCCAAATGTTCTGGCTTATATTGCAGGCATAAATGAAGTTTTACAGGCTTTCTAGGTGTGTTTATATCCTAATTAATTTTAGCTACTGAGATTAGTTGCAAGAGTGAGACTACACACAGAAAGCTCAGGAATAGCTGACAAAGGGCAGGGCCATGAAAAGCAATTCAGTTGCCATCTACCCTGGGAAAGGTGATCAAAGGTATCTGCAATATAGTGCCTACACAACTTGTTTGCCTGCTAACTTCATCATTTCTTGAATGTCAGTGTAAAAGTTCCGTTGCTCCTTCTCCCTGTCCTCTGACAAAGGAAAAACGACCCTCACAAAACCGTATTTCTGTTTCCTTATTCCCTGTGACAAGTGAACGATGCTGTACCGATGATGCCTCTTCCCAGCACCGAGTTCATCCATTTATCCCATGGAGCAGAATCCCTCTGAGCAGGATTTAGGGTGTTTGCTCGTTTGTTCATCATTCTGCCTCTGTGTGGGAAGATTTAGCACTAGGCTGAATCAACCAGAGCACATTCAGAGCGCTAGCAATTTCCTTACCAGGAAAACGATTGTCTCCCTCGGGTATTTCCGACCTCTGCTCCAGGTTTTCTCTCTCCTCCTGCCTTTCTCCATTCCTAAGCAGATCCAGGAAAATGCCATCCTCCCCCGCTGCCCTGTGCACCACGCGCAGGTGGATGCCAGTGCAATCCAGGGGAAGATGGATTGATCCGAACAGACTGGCAAGCCCCAGTCTCAGGCTGCGAATCACAACAATATTTCTCAGGTCGTGCGTTATTACTTTTCATTTGTTGCTTATTGATTAACTGTCAAGAGTAAGATCCTGGTTTTTAAAACAAGGCAGCTGTGGGGGTCTCTTTAAAAAAAGTTTATAAAAGTGAATATCTAACAGCAAAGGCTGTAGGTGATGGGGCACTGCTGTGTGCCAAAATCTTTGCTCACAGGCACCTCTTAAAATGGACCACTAATTTATTTTTCCAAATCGAACACTCATGTTTTCTGGAAAGTTTTTTCCTACTCAGGATCACTAACTTTTCACACAAAAAGAGTTAACTTTTGTTTCTGTTGGAGAAACAAATTTATAGATATTGTGCTCCCCTTCAATGCATAACAGCACAAAACAAAATTTTTAAAAGCAAAAAAAAAAGAGCAAAGTTAAAAATTTAAGTGAAAGCTAAAATTCCAAAATCATTTCCATTAAGACAATAAAAGCCTTTTCATTCATTAAAAGCTAAACTTGTCTCTTACAATTACAATTTTAATGACAAAATTAGGTTTAAAACACCCTTGGAAAAATTCTGACCATTTTGAAAATTTTAAAATACCCATTTCAACTGTACTGAGAAGTTAATATAAAATTTTCTTTCACACATATATATTTGTGTTAACAGTCTGCCATTCTTAGAATGAACATTTCCTTTTAATAATGCTTCATTTATAGTTCTCATAAGCAGCTGAAGATTCAATAACTCCTCTCAACAGTTTATTTCGGAGCAGAGAGCGTCACTCCACAGCTTTTACTCCGGGACACCACAACAAAAAGCACATAAAGCAGATTATGTCAAAAGCTCTGCTCTCCCTGTTTGCTTTGCTGTAATTAAAATAACTTAGCAAATTTGCAGCAAGGAGCAAATATTTACAGAAGGCCTGAAGCTCCCTGTGTTGTGTGTACAGAAGGAACGATAGCATCCTAATGCCACAGACTTTTCAGCAACAGGCAAACCCTGTCATTACAAAATTGCTGTTTTCTGTCCCTGCCTCCCCAAGCTGGGAAATCAGTCCTGTGGCTTGGATGTGGAAGGCACTCAGTCAAGAACGATACGGACTGGAGCTTTTTCTTGCTGAAATAAGAAATGGTAATTTTGAATTAAAAGACAGTAGCTTGGATGTTCTGTCATGAAAGACTAGATTTTTGATGGATCTAGTTTTCCAGAATAGCTAATTTTATATTTACTCTAATTTGTTGATAATTAAGAGCACATTTACAAAGCTATGCCCCTAAAAATTCATTCAGTAAGAGATCTAGGCCAACCCTCATCGAGAGGGTTGTTTTCTTGTACCGAGAGAGGTATTTTTTCTACATCTTTCCAATATGTACACCAGCTATAAATATCATCACCATTGATTAACCAGACAGAGAATATCTGAAATGTGAATATAGTGTGTGGCTGTACAACTGTATAATGCAAGAGTTAGTACAGGTAATAAAAGAGTGATTGTTTTCTAGTTCTTGTGGTAACATGAAAGAACATAAAGATCTGTCAAGAAATAATCAGAAAAAGCCACTTTGGATAAGAGAACCAATTGTTTCTCATTTACAAGCTTCTCTAAGTTACTGGTTTTGTAGGGACTCCAGATACTAAATGTCAGGATTAGATTTATCAAGACAAGATGACATGTCTAAGCTCCTTTCCATGGAATTCAATCAAGAAATTTCAGTATAAGACTACACAGAAAATGTTATCTTAATTATTAAAGCCACCTTGCATATAAATATTCTGTTTCTGACACACTATTTTTCATCTCCTTCAACTCTGGAAATCAATAAATGGGCTGAGAAGCAGCCGTAGGCTGTGCAAGGGGCTCCCTCTTACACACCTGGCAGGATTTATTTGGGGCAAAGGAAAAACAAGATGTTGGCACTGGGCCTAACTTATGAATGAACTACAGCACAGAAGATGCTGATATTTATTATCTAACCTTTCCGGAGTTTTCCTTTAAGGATACATAAATATCCTAAGGTCTCTGAGACAGACCCTGTAACAACATCAAAGCAAATGTGGCAGGTTGGTTGTTTCCTCATTGTTTAAGGCATTGACCATCACACCAGGTTTTCTCTCTTAACCCTTAAACAAATGTTGAGAAACTAGCTAGAACTGAAAGTGTTTTGAGACTTTTTTCCCAGGAAAACAAAGCTAGGAGAGGATTTATTGTAATTTATGTCTAAAACAAATGTGATTTAGAAGTAGCCACAGGCTGACTCTAATGACTTCATGGGAACTATGCAGAAACCTAAATGTGTACATTTAGTTCTGCCATAGCATGCAAGGAAAAAAACGTATTAGTTTACCCATATTTTTAAACATTTGGGCTTTACACGGTACAAATTAGACCTACGGAGAGATTTCCTTCTGCTAAGTGAACTCAGTATCTGGCAGATGATGGAGGACCTTCTTGGGAAAGGCAAGCTATAATCAATACTTTTTTGTTTAAAATTGGGTTTGAAAAAACATTCAGACACCCAAAAAATAATCCTTACTAGGGAAAAAAAAAAAGGCAAGCAAATTAACCTGAAAGAAAATTGGAAGTGATTCATGAAAATTAGAACCACAACAATGAACTCAAGAGTGATGCAGTTATTGTTTCACACTCCAAATGCCTTTGGAAAATTTTCAGTTGAATGTCTCTTTTTTTTAATTACCACCTCAGTCTGAAAACCTACTGACCTCTCCATAGTTCTCTGAATTTTTTTTTGCCTGCTAAGCTACAGGTGATTCATTTCACTTTGCAAATTCAACCCTCTCTCCTCCTGAATAAAATAAAAGCCTCCATTCTACGTGCAGAAGACCATGCTTTTCACAGTTATAAAACATTTGCAGGAGCCACAGCGTGATTGAAGATTTTAATGGACAGCGAACGGTGGATATGTAAATATTCATTCTACCCTTTCTTCCAAATATTCTGCAGGTTGCACAATTAAGTGTCATGTATCAAACATATACAGGGAATGTTTTTTGTCTCTGCACGTACAAAAATCAACAGTTAAGCTGCTTGTGGCTTTTTTCAGGTTAGAGCGTTTCACTGTACTTTTCCTCAATATGTACTTCGAGGTTTTTGGCTGGTTTTTTACAATGGTAATGTAATGACACTTGATTAAAAACAAACAAAACTGATCAGCCAAAAGCTCCTCTGTAATCCCAAATGCAATTCTCACCAGTTTGCTTTCCTGATAGCAAGACTGGCTCTTGGTATCTGCCATCTGCTTTCAGAAACAACCTGCCCTCCTAATTTCCCCATGCGTGGCATTTTTATTGTTCATGCTTTCCGCATAAGGAAAAGCTGGGATATTTGAAAGTTTCTAATTGGATTAGAAATTTGCTTTTAAGAGGTATGAGGTTTCTTCCTGCCTACCCAACAACAGTTTTGACACTAAAGTTTTAAGAACTGCCAGGGATTACAAGGACAGCCGCTCTGCGTAACAACACAAATCAACAACAGGCAGTGTTTATTTCTGCCACTTAAAGCAAGCCAAGCTTTATTTCCACGAACTTAAGAAATTTCCTAAAGGTCAGCATCACTCTCTGTGTAATGTGATCATCTATTATGTTATACTGACTCCAGATGCTGCAGGAATAATTCACGTATCTCCTTTCCCTATTTCAGTAGAGCAGGCAAATTAGATAGTATGACCTGTTCATTGAAAGCAAAGCAGTGAGAAGGACGGTGCTGCAGCCCTTCCCACTGAGCAGGCTCTTCCCAGTACTGCACTGTGGGATGAGTCGCTGCCAGGTGCTCAGTGCTTGGAGAAAGGTGCCCAAGATCCACACAAAACCCTACACTGAAACTAAGGCTCCACGCCGGCTTCATCTTACAAGCAAATTGTTTCTATTTTTCTCTCTCCCCCCTCTTGCAAACGAAATACTTCAATTCACTGCAGAGAGAGGCCACAAATTAAATGATCTTTCCCAAGGGTTCCTTTCTATCAATAGCAAGCTATTAGCCCAGGCTTTGCCAGCGAGTGAAAGGAGGCACACATTAGTGCTGTGCCATTAGTATGCTCCCTAAGTACAGTGGAAATGTCATGGGAGCCTGGGGAAGAGCCAGCAAAAACAGATGAGTGACATTTCTGACATAAGGAAACAAAGGAAATGGCTCCTTTACCCCAAAGTCAAAACTTCCCAGGTAAACTCAGGCTTAGAGAAAGAAAAGTGAAGGGCAAAAGCCAGGGTGGAAAATGCCAGCTGTGCCTCTCTTCTACCAACCTAGACTGAATGGCTTACTCAAGAAGTTACACTAAAATTCCTGTTGGAAGTGGATAGTTCCAATTACTATTGTGAGAACTTAGCCTACCTAACTAAACAGTGCATGTGTACTATCTAGGAATAAATATTTAAGCAAAATGCAAACCACACACCAAACCGAATTTCTGAATCAAATATTGAGGACAGAAGTCCTACGAAGTTGAAATCCATTACGTGTTGACATTTGTCTCGATTAATTGCCTTCAAACACATTGAATCCTACAGCCAGGATTCTCATTTCTTGGGGAAATGTTTGAGTCCTGTACCCATGACCCAGAGCATAAAATCAGATCAGCTTTCTTCTGATTTGCTACAGTTCGTGCTGTGACAGTTGGACTTCATTACAGATCTTATTGTCAAAAGACAACTCATACCTCATTTCCCTTTCCCCTTCCTCTCGCGCGACTGATGAAGCAAAATGAGAAATCTAAGCCAAAATATCAGTCAAAAATTTAAGAAAGAAAACATCCAGTTCAAATGCCTGTTTGGCAATCACAGAAACTTGTCCATTTTTCTTATTCTTTGCAAACATTAAATCAAGTAAGAGTCCTTTAATCTTGCCACTTCCTACGTAGATACACTTCATTCAGTGACTGCCAGTTTTGCTTCTAAGTAAACTGTGAAGATATATGAAGCCGGACTCAGGAAAATATATTTTCACTTGCTTATTAATGTCTTTAATCTAAAATCAAATATCCCCTTGTTTCTGTATCTGAAATACACCTCTACCATCATAAAGCCGCTTGTGAACAACGACGAGCTTTTTCCCAGCCACCACAATCTGGCATCCAATGATCTCTGCAAGTTGCACATTTAATTAGTCTGAGAAACTCATTAAGGTATCTGGAATATTAAGATGATAGCATTGTTCTAACTAGCACTGTGCACAATCTAATATGGCAGATGGCACAGGCTGCTGACACCTGGGCTGCTTTGCCATCTTGCTGACAAACAGTCAGCAGTATAATCGTAAGATACATAATCATAAAAAACAGTCTCAAAATAAAATACCCATCAAATCTTCTGCTTTCTGGATGCCTGTTTGTTCATAAAGAAGCATTTTGTATTCAACCACCGGCTTTGAAACAAGAGATGCACAGGTTGAGGCTTTGTTGTTATTTCCTTAAATGCCACTTAGGGTTTTATGCCCCGCTCCACCGAGGAGTCGAGCGCATTTTGCCGCCTGTGGAAGTGACAACGCGGTGCTATCGGGGTCAGGAGGAACTTTATTCCTCCTCACCTGAATGCTCAGATGACATATCCACTTTTGCTCCTCGTTAGTCCAGACTCAGAGAGCACTTCCAGCGCTCCGGGGGAGCTGATTAAAAATGGACAAGCTTTACGACACCGCAGCTTGCGACTGCTTTTACCTCCACTGATGATAACACTGATGTGATGGGAACTCTTTTTCCTCTCCAGCAAACTGCAAGATGTTTTTAGGGTTTGGAGAGATACGCGTAGCCCAAACAATCCAAAGTTAATTAGCAAATCTTCAGGCACATGGTGTGCCTGAAATCATATCGAGTGTAGAGAAAAATGTCATTTAAGGTGTTGGTGGGGAAATGGTGTTTTGTTTGCACGCCTGGGTAGCAACAGTAGACAAACAGCATAGCATCAATTCCCAGGAGAGGGAGAGGGGAATGTGTGTATTTGTGTTACAACAAGCTTCTAAAAAGAGCCTCCACCATTAAACACTTGTCCAATACTTAATCTCTTTACAGCCAAAATTTTAAAAATTTCCTCATCAAATCTCCTCAGAATTTCCAAGAGATTCCATTTCCTTTTGATTTGCTGTCAGCTGAAGTAACAGAAAAATAATTCAGAACTGCTTCAGCTACCAAGACCAGGTCAGATCTGACACACCGGTTTGTTGCAGAACCTGATGAAGTGCCTTTCCAAAGAGGGAGGAAAAACTGGTCTTGGATTCCTGAGCTATATTTTCTATCATCCAGGTTGCTACTGGGGAGATGAAATAGAGCATTATTCTCACAGAGAACTGGCGTAGTAAAATGTTTCTCTCCTGCACCACTAGTCTTATCTAGTGAAACGATGATTTGTAGTTGAACTTTTAGAACCTATTCACATAATTTTACATGAAATTGTTTCAGAAGCTTGGATTGCTGCAGGTAGCATTGTCAGAAAGTGAACTGCAAGCTTTAGTGCTGCAGTGCTTGGGGGTTATTTTTCATTATTGAAATCAGCCTGGACGCCTTCCACTGATCAATGCAGGAAATTAATTTCTTGTATTTCCTGGCATAAATATGTCTCATCAGCACTGACTTTTTGTACCACAGCCCCAAAAGGGCAAAGCATGCCAACCCATGCACGATGACAGACTTGCAAAGATTGGCAGGCAATGGAATCGTGTTTGAGAAAGCCTGCATTTTCACAAAACTCTTAGCGTATATATTTGTGCAGATATATATTTATTTATCTGTGCTGGCATCACCTCTTGTGGTGTTAATGCCACATGTTCCATTTCCTCAGCTGCATCTTTCACCCTCAGGTCAGAGGTTGGGCTCACCAGACTACAATCCTTCTGTTATTAAGTATCCCTTCCCACCAAAACACACCTTCCCTGCCCTCTGTGCCAGGCACTGTCCTGCAGTGAAGAATGCTCTTACAGAGGACACGCTGATGGTACTTGGGAGAAAAATAATGGCGTGTTTTTCTTCCCTGAGAAGAAATTGAACAGCTCACAGCACAGCTCAACAGTTTCTAAGCTTAAGAAAACAAAATGCTATAAAAATATCACATTACTCTAAACTTCTGTAACTGCAGTACCTATTTATTAAGAGCCCACATAGCTGGTCTACTCAGTTAACTTCATGATATCCAGGCAATGCTAACCTTGTGTGATAGTCTGTTAGTCAAGCAGAAGAATCCACACCCTATGGGAAGATGTTTTAAACACATAAGAATTAAGTAGATTTTTTTAATGCCGACATACAAAATTAGTATAGAGCGTAATGTGTTCTGTCAGTTCCAAGCAGATCTTTGGAAATGTAATAAAAAAATTAAGTGAGTTCGAGGCCTGGTCTCTTAGAGCAAATCCCTTAACTAAAAGCCAAAGAAAATCAACTGGCCAGATGCTTGAAAAATGTCCTATCTCTTCTATCACACTTCTGAGGCTTGTCCAGAGTTTTTTCGCCTTCCAGGACAAGTCTTACTACCCTTTGGCTTGACAAGCTTTCCTCATGAACTCTTCCCACCATAAAGCATTATTTATTTTGATCAGATGTACAAAGGGAAAGAGAGAGAGGGCAGTTGCCAAGAAACTAAGTGCAAGCAGAAAACCTGAGCTCTCCCCAGACATAGGTTCATATTAATCTTTCTGCCCAGAGGGAAAGGAGAGAGCCTGAAAGGCTGCAGAAGAGCAAGTGCATGAAGAAAAGAAACAGTCTGTTTCTTCTTCAGAACCGAAATAAAGGAATTCACAATTATCAATGCTCTTTTGAGCATAGTTTCAATACATATGCTCCAGTCAGATTAGGCTGTTTAGTAGCACGAATTTGTGCTGCTTTACTTGGTACAACCAAACATAGGTGAGATTTGTTTCCTGCGAGGGTGGATTTGCCAGTTGTAAATACAAAATACAGATCTCCTCAGAAAGTCATGTCCTTCTAATGTGACATGGTGGAAAACACAGGTTGGGGAGGCAAAGCGGGCTTGAGAAAGGTGGGTCTTCTAAAACAAACCTGGACAAGCAACTGCCTAGATTGGAGTTTCTCAGCTGTAGACACACACGGAGAAAAATCAGTGGTGAACAGAGAGACTTGATAGAAGGCATGGAAAAACCTGCCCTGCAAGAGGCAAAAACTTATAGGGTTTCAGTTTTGATAAACACCAAAAGAAAATAAAGGCATGAAAGACCAGATAACTCACCCTAATCCTCAGTGAGTTATCCATTCTCCATCCATAAGATGTGCAGCTAACTTCCTTTTCACACATACATTCCATCCTGAATCAGGACTATTCTGTAAGGCTTCAATTTAAAAGCTGCATATCCTTTTAAGAGGAATTTCAAGGAGGAGAATTTCCAATTCAAAATGATTTTATTTTGGGGTACCATTTCCTCTGTAAAGGTTACATTTTAAAAAATAATAAATTATAAGTGGGTACCATACTAATGTGGAATTTTCCTTGTGAGAGCTGCTGTGATTATGAGCTCTCCTTCCAACAGAGCTGATTGCAGAGGATGATGTTAGACACATGCTTGAGGTGAGGGCAGAGCCCAGCAGTATGCTATTAGCTCCCTCCTCTGCCACATTACTTCTATGTATATATTTCCATTTAAAACTGCATTTTTATTCCAGGTTGGTGCAGCGGACGATCAATCCCCAGGCATTTGGTAAGGATCTCAATTTGACAGCAGGATGTACGTTGATATTAGTTTTCAGAATGTGAATGCTCTCTGGATAGCCAATTCCACTCTCAGCACTTCAGTAGGAGACTTAGGAAAAGAAGATTATATTTCAACTTAGCTTAGCAGGAAGCTTCCAGCACTGTATTTTGGAGTTTTTCACTGGTCTTCCCAATCTCTTGCCATCTGTAAGGGTGACATGACTCTGATGAATACTGGAATCTGTTGGTAGCAGTTACAAGTGTTACCAATTTTGCATCTTAAGGACAGAAAACTCTAACAAACATGATTTCCTCTTCCAAGGAATTATGGTTTTGTGAGTGTACTGTCTTTTTCAGCCCCTACTTTTAAAACTACCAGAGCCTGAAGGAGAACTTCTCATATATTACACTTTCAAGGTTACCACCAGCAGTGCTCCAGGCATCATCAACGTTTATCACTTGGTACTTTGATTTTCTGATTAGGGAAGTATTGACACAGCAATAAGACAGCTAAATACCAGGGAAATCATTAATCAGGAATCCCAGGTATTGTCAGATCTAGCTTCTGTCTTAGATCATTACATTCCTGCCCTACTCCTCTCCCAATCTCCTGCCGCTGAATAAGGCGTTTCCTACCACTGCTGGAACCACACCCCTCCGTGCAGCTGAGGAGGGCTTATCTCTTTTGAGGCAATACATCTGAGCCAAAGTAAATTACACAGTTCATTTACCATTTATTTACTTGTTAAGCGACTCAGTCCAATCCTTTCACGTTTTAATTTTCATCAGTGATGCAGTGCCTGGCTATTCTTTACGATCAGAGAGTTTTTCTATTTAGTCATAGAACTCAATGCTGAGCTCCTCGACCCAGTTTTCCTGCGTGATTCACCCCCATCCTGCCGCCATCCCCATATCCGGATCGTCACTAAGTTAACACGTGCTTACAAAATGATGTGTTTACTCCCGAGGAAGCAAGGGAGGGAGAAGACTGGAAACAGCCTCATTTTAAAATGCTCAGAGTACAAACTTATTTCCTGGGTGACTTCAAGTCATCCAAAATCACTGTTCGTCTGTTTAAAGCATGCTGTGCTTTTACTGACTGAGGGCATCACTAATTCCTTTTTCAGTTTGCTCAGATTTAAGCACGTAGTTGTTACATCAACCCTTTTTTTGTTTCTGCTTTATTCTTAGATGCAGAACATTAATAGCTCATTAACAAGCTGTAAACATCCATTGTGACAAAATTTAAGTAATTCATATACGGATAGAGCATAAAGTGGGCAGTAACCAGATTTTGGGGAGGTGTGGGAAGGTGGGCGAGAGCTTTTCCCAACCTGCAAAGAACGGATGAGTGTGTGCTGTATGTGAAGTCAAACTGCAAATCTTAGTGAGGTTTATTATTAGCAAAAGGACTGGATTTATTTTTTGACAAATCATGGTGGGGAAAAAAAGCAAGAGAACTAAAGGGATACAGCCTGAAATTCATACACTGTATTTTATTAAGGAACTGCTTGATCTGAAAGCCAAACTCAGAATTCTTCCAGGGTAAGCACTCCAATCTTTCATAGCCAGCCAGAGACACATGTGTTAGAGACTAAAACCGGGATAGCTTCTCATGGCTTCCTCAGCCAGCTTTTCACCCAACTGCCTTAAAAATCTGGGCCTGTCTCTGATGCACCACAGAAACACACTCGAATTCCCAAAAAGGATTCAGACCCGCATGACATGGAAGAGAGTAGAGTAGGGAGTACAGAAGCACTGGCTAGAGACAAAACAGAGCCTACCCTGCAGTCAGACCCCCTTTGTAAGAGGCTGTTGAGGGAATGGCAGACATGAGCAGAGGGGGAAGATTACTCCTATTTCATTATTCCTTTTGAAAAGTAGCTTAAAACTCTCCCCTGTATAATTTCTTAATTGTGCAGTGTCACCCTTTCCCTTTCAAAATAAATAGTTAAAAAATAAAGACAAAAAGCCTGCTGGTTAAGGTTTACTCGCCGTGGTTGAGGATGCCTGCAGAAGTGAAATAAGACCTAAGTAAATGCAGCAACAACAGCAAAAACGCTGCTACTGCTTACATCCTTCACTAGTTCCTGCGAGAAAAGAGCTGCCCGAACATCTTAAGCTTATAAGCTTGATGTACACGGAGAGACTCGAAGGGAACAATCCCTGCTGACTGGTGTACAAATGCTCAAAAGTTCAGCAGCGCTCAAAGCCAGCAATTCCCTGCCCTGGTGAACTCCTTCGAGCCTCTCTGAACACTCAAAATAAAAAGGAAATTGTAAAATGCACAGCTTCAGATTTGGAGAGTACCCTGTTATCTGGCAACATATGCATAATTTGACTGGGCTAACAACTGATGAACGAGGTCCTGCTTCACTGAGAACAGCCCATCTTCACAAGAAACTCCAGCCTCAATGAAATCCTTAAAAAAAAAAAAAAGGGAGGGGGGGGAAACCCTTTCTTGATATGTCTGGGAGCCCTTTCTGTGGAAAAGGACACAGAGAAACAAGAGATGGCATCAGAGAGCAGACAGTCTGGTGATTTAAGTAACCCTTTGAGATATGAGAGAGGTATTGCAGCTGCTTCTTTCTCCTGAACCACAACAGGGCATCCTGGCAGGAGCCTTAACCACCAGCACCCTTCTCTCTCTCCCCTTCACTTGTTTCATACAGTGTTGACAGAAGGTTAAAAATATATAGTTTCATCAGTGCAACTTCTGCCTGCTTTTGCAAACCACTATTGCAGTCTCTTTCTCTGAAGCTTCATATTTATAAACCCTGTTCATTTTCTTTTTTAATTTATTGAGTAAAATTCCCTTCCCTGCTACAATCCATAGCTCTTAAGAAAAGTGAGGGTAGATGTGTGAAAAGACCATTTTGCGTTGTCTTTGCTAGCAAACTCTTTCACAACTGCCTATTTTAGTTCAGCTAGAAAGTCTCTATTGGTTTGGATTTTTTTTTATTTTAAAGGATGTTTATTCTTAAGTAAAAATCAGTTATTTATGTATGAATCCTTAAAAGAACAGCACTAAGTCAATTCACATTACTTAACCCCAACACATGCAGTTTGAACACTTCAATATTCATACCAGCTATTAAAAACTCACAGTATTTCTACCACTCTACACTGGCACAGTAGTCAAGATGCTTTAACACACTGTTTTATCTGGTAATCTTGTGGCTTCAGAATTAGAGTGGAAATTACATCCCCAGTAAAATGTGTAAAAAGACACACTGATGTTTTAGTTTTATTGAGGCATATTTCCCATGGAGCTGAATATTCTATTTTTCCACGGGGATAATGCTTCACAGCTATCAAGAAAAATGTCTGTTTTGTGCACTATGGTGTATGAACTGTCATAATATCCATGCTCGTTCCCCTGTTCACACCTCAGCCTTTTCTTGTACTTCTTAGTCCTAACATGATTTGCAGATTTCAAGATGCTCCACTTCGCAGCACACACCAATTTTTACATGTCCCAGCTCCTGACTTTTTCCTGATATGACTGTTCCCTCATGCATTCTCAGGGAGAGGAGTGTCTGTCTTGCAAACAGCATGAATACGTTCTGATATGAGCTGCATCAGACACACACACACACAGAGTAGTAAAGTACTGTTAACACCAGGCAGAGAACCAACACAAATACTAATTGAATTTCAACTAAAAACCCTGCATAGATGGTATTTAGTCCCAAAAGGTTCCTTCTCTCTCCTGCAATAAAGCTAACAGGGTTGATGTCTGATTTTTCTTTATTTGTTCCTCAGCAGCTAGGAACTCCTTGTTTCTTTCTGCACAGATCTCAGTAGTGCAGGATACCTTCATCTCTATTTGGGGTAACTTGTGCCTATGCATAGTTGGCAGTATTTTCAGCTTTTTCAGGAGGTAGAAGAGTTTAGTCCTTTCCTGCCTAACAGCATTTGCCACATCTAAACTACACAGAGCAGGAGGTGGAGATAAAAGAAAAAAACAGCAAAAACTATAGGAGGGAAGCGAAGTTTACAACTGTGAATCAGATGCCTCTTCCCTACTGCTCTGGCCAACATGAGCAGCATGTTCTTGGCACCGAGCTGTGGAGCTGTGCAGGTAAGGCACAGGTGAGGCACCTGTGCTGGGCAAAGTCAGCTGCTGCGGGCTGGAGGTCAGCTCTGTGCCCAGAGCACGTCCCACAGCGGGGTGCCTTCAGCTCCTGCCCATCAGACGCTGCCCTGCTTCTCCCTCCTCCTGTTTTTTGAGGGGATCACCTCCTCCTGGTGTGAGGCAGGCACTGTGTGCTCCCTGGCTTTGTGGAGCCTTCAGTATTGCCTCTCATTCTCTCGGTATCGGCTCCTGGATGACAGCTACAGGGCAGCTACTGTGCTCAGGAAGCAGAGAGGCAGATGGTGTTTGAAGCCAGGAGTTATGGCAGGACGACAGCTAAAGCCATTTCCCTAAACAGCCAGCAAAACAGATTTCATCAGAGGTAAAAGATTTCAGAGTTTTAGAGATTTAGCAGAACTCAAAAGCAAGTCCATAGGACAGATAAGGAAGCTGCTAGGAGACATGAAATAAATTTAGATAATTCCCTTTCACCTACCAAGAGGAAGAAAACTATAAAAAGAAAATACTGCATCGCTTTAAAAGGCATTGTTAGGTTATATAATGGTTGACCATCAGCCATTTTCACATCTTATCCTCGACAAAGCACACAATCTTTTTTCACAATTGCTGGCCCTGGATAACCACACGCTTGTGTATTCATTCCAATGTCTGCCCCAGACCCCATCTCCAGTTTGCTGAACTCAGAGCTATTTGCTAACGCGGATCCAGAGAGTCCAAACATCTTTATCTTTCAGGTGGTCTGTTTAGCATAAATTATTTAAAATATACTATCTAATTCTAGTCTGTACAGTTTAGTTGCTCACTGCTAAACCAGATGGAGGGCCCCAAACGCCACTCAAACGCCAAAGCTGGTCTCCTACCTTGTCAGCTTCCCTTTGATTGTATCTGCACCCACACGTTTCCCCTGTTACAGGTTCAGAAGACAATGCCTACAGCAACACCACTGTTGTATCACTACAAAACAATTCTCTCTCAGTAACTGCAGTTTCCCTATAAACCAACTCCATATAAATCACATTTGGGTATTCAGAATTCTTCTGCCAAAAGCGCGATGTTTTCCATAGGTTGGGTTCTTAAATACAGGAGGTTAACTGCACACCCATCTTGCCAGCCTTTCTCGATTTCTGGACAGTAACAAATAGGGGGTTTTTTTCTAATCTTGTTATGAAGTGTAGGGTCATAAAACCTATGATTGTATTGCTGTGAAAATGCACCACGGGCCTGAGGCACTAATCCACTCTGAGTATTAGATTAAGTTTCCCTTCTGCAATTGCTCATTTGTACTTTTAACGCTGCTCGCAGAGCAGGGCCCTGAGATCCATTGTTAATTGCTCATGCTTAGGGTTTCTTTCTTGGTGTCACTTGAATCACTCTTGCTGTCATAATGGCAGCAGAGAGAAAATGTCCATTACCTTTGTTTCTAGGGAAACATTACTTTTCTGAGACTAGAAATCACTGACATTTAAGCCCAGTAAACAGCCCTGATTTAGAAAAAAGAAATAGTAACACAACTGCTGTATTATATAGGTGACAGTAGCTGAAGCTTATTTTGGTAGAAAATTTAGGGAGAAGCAGGCAAGGAATACAGAAAAGTCATTTTAGATACCTAAACCACAGGACAACAAAGTGACTTCTAAATTTTCCTTACTGCTCTAGTTAAAACAATACAGATTAAAGCTCCTCTCTAGAGGAAGGGATTTAAAAATCCTGTGCTAAAAATACAAATGAATATTCAGAGATGGTCTTGATGTAACTATGAGGGTGATAGAGAACAATGTACAAAACAAAATTAACATAAATGAGTAACAAACAAAATGTCCCAGTAAAGTCAAAATCCAGAAGATTTGTTCACAGGGAATAAACATCTCCTTGAAACAGTTCAGGGAAAAAGAAAAGAATCAGTTCTAGAAAGGACAGATCAGGTACCAACGCAGCCTCCAAGACTGATCCTTGCAGAGAAAAGCCAAGGAGCAGCAAGATATTTTACACAGGAACAGTAAAATGGATGTTATAAGCACAGTGATACTCATCCTACTATTAGCTGGAAATCATTTAATATCGAGAGCATCCCTGAGAAGCCACACGGTCAAATATCAGAGGGAAACCCAACCATGCCTGTGTTGAAAGGGAGGTGTTTTAAAAGTAGCTTGAAGAACCAAAATTAATAGTCAAAAAGCTGCATGAGTTTTAAATTTTGAGGGTTGTGCACAAGGTCATAGTTTCATATCAGAACCACTGATAGGTAGATTTCCTCCCCACATACTGTTCTCAACATCTCAGTTCTAGAACGACTTCAGCTGGTTTAGAAGGATTCAAACAAGACAAAAACCAAATAACAGTTCGGAGCTATTGACTTCTACAGAGGATTAAGAAAGGCAAGAACGAGTGGGAATAATAATGCTGCTCAGGTGGATTTGAACCATATGAAGAGACAAACAGGACAAAGTGCCAAGGGAAACAAGGGCTGTACACCACAGCAATGGCCTGACAGCAGACTAAAGAAAAATGTAAGCACAATATCAGGAAAAATGGCATAAAAGAGTTTCACAGAGGAAAATGTGAAAGTTTTGTCACTTCAATCACTTTAAAATGGTCTGAAGAAAGCTGGAAGAATGCCAGTGGCACACATGGATACAGAGCACGTGACTTGATGGAGTCCTGTCCATTCAGGAGCCTCAGCCAACACAGAGACCAGCACAGCAGATAAATGAGAATTGCCCAGCCTGGACTTTCTTTTTTTGGTCAAGTTTGAGATGCTCCTTAGCAGAATAATAGGAGGAGAGAAGAGTAAAGCCCAGCATTGCGACGATAGAGTTCCTGCAGCTTTAGATAAAATTAAACATAAATATAGAAATCGTCCTTATAAACTTTTAAATGAAATCTCAAATTTGGGATTAAGACATACTAAGCTTTTCCCCAATTTTCTGCTAAAGGAGATCTTTCCAAGCTCAGGCATGTCAAAATGGAGCTATCTGCCTCTATCACAAACTAATTTGAGCCAGCATTTTCAGCTCTGTCTAACACAGAGATTAGATAGCCCAGGCAATTTTTTATAGCAGGTCCCAAGCTGGAGTGGTCCGATTGCTCTTGGGGAGATTTATGGAAAGTCATTACTGATTAGTATTACTGATTGACGACGATTAGTACTCCTGGAAAGATAAGTCTTATTCTACACTACATGGTTACAGAATATCAATTACAGGCAGGGAATGGGTGGTTTTACACGTTTTCTTGCTCATTTCTAGAGGAAGGAGCGAAGCCACATCATTCACCACTAGCATCCTGAAAAGCTGAAAGGAACATTTTGTGAAACTTCACTGCTTCCACCAAATAGTTGCATTTCACTTTTCTTTTTTGTCAGTCTTACACATCTTCACAGGCATGTGAAGCTGTTAGAAGAATTAAATGCACCAGGCTGTAACTGCTATCCTCATTATAACTACCCCGTGAACTCAGAAAGGCTGCACATTTGTCAAACAGGAAATTACACACCATGGTGTAGGAAACAATCCTGGCTGTAGACACTGACTGGCTAAACTGGTCAGCTCCAACACTTCCTGACTCTGCAATAACGTCGTTACAACTTGAATGCCATTTCTTCACTGCCTCCTTCCTGCTGGGTCACTGAGCACAGCTTAACGTGCTCCGTGTGATACCTGCAGCGTTGGGATGTGCCACAAGAGCAGCTCCTGGATCAGGTAAATATGGACCATGTCGTTTTGGATCTCAGAAAAATTAGTTAAAGAAGCTACTTAAAATCAAAATGGTCCTGAGCATCCCCCAGAGGCATAATTAGTTATCTACAGACTTAATTAGCAAAAAAATTTAAGTGTTTAAGTGCATTAAGCAGGTCTGAGATTTCAGCAATAAATTTTCTGAGAAGATCTTAATTTTTAGTATGTGCCTCACTTATATCCTTTGTGAAAAAAAACATGTTCTTTAAAACAAACTGAATGAACACTTGCAAATAAATTATTTACTTGTTGTTTTGGACAGGAAAACAAGCAAACTAAATGCGGTTCAGTAACAAGTAATTCACATTCTGCTTCCAAAAGGCAGAGCAGCACCTCTGTATGTAAAGAGGAAAGGGTGAACTCTGCTCTTCCTTGGAACAGAACAAAAACTTACTGCCTCATTCATGAACTTTTAAAAATGTGGGTCTAAGCCTTTCTTCTAGACATCTAACTTGCCAAAATTCTCTTCCAAGCACTAACAAAATGAATACAATCTATTTACATGAGGGGAGGTAAAATGTGACTTTGCAAGATAAAATGAATTGCAAATTCTTTGTTTATGCATCCTCTCAGAGCAAAACCATAAGCCCGTAGCTTACACACTGTGCTTCACCTTGCACATCCATTTGAGTTTAAAAAGTGCAGTGCTGGCAAAAAAATCTAATCAGGACTTGTTCTGCATTGATTTTCCTTTTTGTAAGGTCAGATGCCATGTTTTGTGAACACAATTCTAATCATGTCATGCAGATACATAATTTTCTTGGTCTCCAAAAGAACTTCAGTGCAAGAACACCATGAGGACAGCTGTGACTACTTGCTGTCTTCCACAAAGGAGGTTATTATTCCAGAGAGAAGATTTTTTTTTCAAACAAATCCACATTATCCACAGTCACATATTTGCACATTTCTAATAACTTGCTCTGAATCACATAATTTGCTTTTCCAACTGAATGTGCCTTTATGAGCACTTTGCACTTCCTTAGCCAAGACTTGTTTATTCCTTTCTCTTCACTTTAGAGCCAGAATCCACCGCCACACTACTGCATCTTATACACAATAGAAGCAGACAGATGGTCAGGTTCCACTGCAAGAAAAACTGTAGGTGGAAGCCCCTAAAAAGAACAAGACTGTGGTAATAAACATGTGTTTTTCTGCATTTAAAGCCATGCATGTTGAGATAGGTGCCAGCATCTAATACACTGAAATCAACTTCAGTCCTGAAAAACATAAGCACTTCCTCCAGTGCCAGACCAGCAATGCACATTCCTGCCTCTGAGCTGAGGAATTCAAAGATTTCCTTCCTGTGTGTTCATCATTTTCTGCCATTAACATTTTGTTAGAATCTTTCCACTGTTGGGCATTGAATAGGGTCCCTTTTGAAGGGCCACGTGAAACGCCCCGGGTTTAGCTCGGGTTCAGAGTCCGTGCTTCACTAAACTCCTGTAAGGGAAAGAAAAATCCTTGACTCCTCAGGTTGGTTTGGTTTTGATGAAAACCTTTGCCGCTTATCCTTGCAACCTTCAGCATTACATAGATGCACATTTACTGCAGAGTCTTTGCTGTGATTTAGCTGTTCTCCTATACGCACCCTGAAAAATGCTATATTCCCAGCAAAAAACTTCCTCATTCTGACAGCAGAGGAGCAGCAGCCTCTAATGGGCTCCCAAGTTCCTCACGTAACTGAATTAGTATCTGTCCCTCAGATACACAACGCATGAGCTACAGTGAGCGGGAGCCAAACGAGCCAGCGCCAGAGCCTTCCAGAGGAGCTCACAGCCACCCCAATCCCCCTCCCGGGGGCCAAAGGCTGCTTCGGCAGCATTCCAAATCCTGGCAGAGTCAGCTCCCGTGCTGGAAAAGGCTTTCTCATCCCCAGGATCGCAAATTATTGGGAAGGAAGGGAAGTTTTAGGAGCAAGCTTGCTTTATAAAAGATGGTGTTTTTTATGCTATATTAAAATACTCCAGCCTGAGCCAGGATTTCCAAATCCTCTTTTTCATAATTATCTCCATCATTTGTCACCGCAGTGCATGGTGTGTTCACAGACACACAGTAAAACCCTACAGATTGCCTGCAGCTGATCTATTAGATCTATTCACAACACAGAATTTCTGAGAGCATGCCCTTACAAAATTCCACCATAGATCCTGACTAGAATTCCACTGGAATCTCAAGAGATGAAAATAATTTGGCGTGCCTGTGAAAAGATCAGAGCATTTGTGTCAAGGTCTTACCTCTGGACTTCTAAAAGGTTCTAAAAGCCCAGTATTTTTTTTTTTTTTAATTATTTTCCAGAATGTATAAAGAACTGTTTCCCTCCTTCTCCCATACCATGGGAGAAAGCCGAGGTTACTATCAACAGATTCTAGCACTGACGGTCAAAATAAGAACTCATTCCTCCTGTATCCCACTTCCTCAGGGATGGAAAACACCAACAAACATCCATTGGGGAGGTTCAAAAAACTGAATAATGTATGCAAAATGCCTTTCAACATGCAAAAATTGTCTGCATCTGCTTAATACTTTTCCCAGCGAACATCACCATTTCTGAAGTAAAATTGACAGAGAATTAATTTTGTGACTCGGCTGGCTGTGGCACCCAGGTACTCAGCATACCTGCTTCCTCATCTGTAAGAAAAATGATACTTTGATCTGATGAAATTCAGTCCACGGAAATAAAAACCTAACCTGTAATAAATTTAGATCACTTCTTTATTATTATTCCCAGCTGATTACATACTTGGGATGAGTCAGTGAAGCTCTTTGCAAACAACTTCCAGACTGCAAGCATATGGGACGTCTTGGAGGAAATGGTGCCAGGTACAGCCATATGCTGCGTTGCAACAGCAAATATATCCCGCACTCAGAGAATCCGTCTTGGAGGACTGGGAGATGATGGGGGTTTTCAATCCACCAGCAGACCTGAAAGCAGTTCTGGCTCTTACTTTATGAGCAGTGGTTTAGAAAGCCTAGAACAGCTTAATCCCCAAGGCACTGACTCTGCAGGGCATTTGTGCACCACATGCCCTCTGTACTTTTAATGAGCATCTCCCTTAAGACTAATGATATTTTAGAAAACAAAATAGCTCATTTCCTTATATCCATTCATTCACTATTTCATCTTCAAATAGCCTGCAGATGTCTGCATGCCACAACCATCACATGAAACCACTGATAAATCTTCTCTGGTTCTAGTATTTTGCATTCAGCAGAGTTGGATTCTCACCCCACACATCTTCATCTCCAGAATTGATGTCACCCATGTCACCACACCATCCCTGACTGATCAGATGGTTCCATCTTCATAATGCTCTGTGAAGTGGGGAAGTGAAACATCTGTTTCCTGGCTGGATCAGTACATCATCAATTCCATTAAGTGGTTTACCCAGGGCTATGGGAGACATGCAACTGAGAAGGAAATAGATCTCCTGTCTCCCATTGCAGCGTGCGCTTCTATTAGAATCATATTTTGCCTTCCCAGCCAGGCTCAGCTCTATTTTCCTATCCATGAATAGGTCATCTATTTAAAGGATAACCCACATGCTCAGGCTCTCATCACTTCCACAGAGCACATGCACAGATCAAAGGCAAGGGCTCCTGAAAGCTGCTGAAAGTCTCAGGTCCTGCCAAGTCATCAATATCGTCATTTCCACCAGGCCTTGGATGCTCTTTGTCATCATTTTCTGGGCGGTCCTTTGCTCCCTCATGTCTACTGGCACCGCCACGCTCTGAACTAGGCATGTTCCTTTCCAGCTCCTTTCCATGGTGAGTTACCAAAGGCCTTTGAAGTCTGCATACAAACACTTTGGAGGCCAGAAATTACATTTTTGGAGCCCCAGATGAACAACAAGAGTACCAGATGTGAGTTTCTGCTTATACCTATTCCTGGGTGGATTTTCCTTTAAAATGTGAATGAATGATGCCTCTATGTAACAATGAAGCAATTGTTTTCTCTTGACATGCACAGCCATTCAAAATAAAAATTGAACTGTAAATACCTTCCTAGCAGGAACATTAGGCACGAAATAATAATTCCTCTTGATTATTCATTAAATTTGCAGGCTAGGAACCTGTTATCTCAAAGCTAAGTTACGTCTAATTCTCAAAACTCCATGGATCTTAGACAACTGCCTTCTAGACACTGCAGGCGATCCTTCATTTCACTGATGTTTCACTTGTACTGCGACAGGCACACAAAATTTGGCAACATCCTAAGGAAAATACACCACGCTATCTGTAAATAAACCATTCCAGTTCACAGACTGCTGTTCACAGGGTTCTCTGTGAGCAGCGCTAATTACTA
Source organism: Cnemophilus loriae (assembly GCA_013397755.1). Lineage (NCBI taxonomy): Eukaryota > Metazoa > Chordata > Aves > Passeriformes > Corvidae > Cnemophilus > Cnemophilus loriae. The sequence goes on along the minus strand of VZTF01009810.1, from coordinate 1,007,654 downwards.
TCAGATAATTAAATAATTTATTATTCCTTTAGCAACTGTACTGAAATGGACCTGAAGACTGAGTGCACACATAAGCAGGAAGATATATTTTATGCTGGCTTGCTGCCCTGAGATATTTTAGGAAGGATAAAAGGCATGAATCTTTGCCTTTCAAAGCAATAGAGCAAAAAAGAAAAAGCACACAGTGGAAATTAAAAAGAGAATGTCTCTAAAACAGCCAGTTCTTTGTTTAAATTGGACTCTATTTCTTCTTTTATTTTTTACTATCCATTGGTGAAATTTTCCCTTAAGAGTTGATCAGACGGACCTTGTTCGCCCAAAGCAGATTCATGAAATCAGTGGGGGTGTTTTGGAAAGTGGAATTGCTTGTGCAAATTCCATCTTTCTGATTATGCTTATTGGAGTATTTAAGCAAATTTTTAGCTGCTGTCTTTCTTCCAAACACCCTAATGCATCACCCTGGCAAGGTCTTTATTTGTTTGTATTTACCCACAACCCTTTGTACACGTTACAGAACTTGGAGTTGTTCTAAGTCAAGCAGATCTGGCTTTTCCCAATTGCTTTCATTAACAGAAATTATAATGAAAACAGTGTAACTGTTTCTCTTTAAAAATACAAAACCAATTATGTGGGGACAAAGCTACTTTTTACTTTTCATCTTAAAGAAGGACAAAAACCAGGCCCAGAGACACAAATTCATAAATTGTTCCTGTGGGGTGACACAGCTCTGTTTACACCAATATATTCACATACTAAATACTAAAATATTAAAATCCACAATGTTCAAATGTATGCCTGCTGCATTTTTCAGTGTGATAGTTAAGATGGAGTCTTTACTTTCTAAAATTACCTTAAGCTCTTCTACAAACCAGAAATTTTATAAGCTAATACCATTATCACCACCATTACAAAATTGCTTAAATTTCAGAGTATGAAATGCTACCAATTGTAACAAATTGCATATTTCTTTTAATGAACAAATTTCATTTAGGGAGCAGAATATTTTCAGTAGAATTTGCCTATCTGGTTCAAATAAGCCATTAAGTTCAACTATATGGAATTTCCTGCCTGAAGTGCTTCATAATTGGCAACGATAATAAAAACGGAGATAAAGCGAATCAAGGGAATTTACTTCTCTGCTACGGTTTTGTTTGTATTTGCTTGCATCACACAATAAGATTTTAAGGCATATTCAAAGGAACAACTGAATTTTAGGAAAGAAAGCACAGTATTCATTACCATGAAGGAAGAGCAAATCCCTGGGTCTGAACCGCTTGGTTGCTCCCAGCCTTACAGGATGTTTCCTGAACAGCTGCATACATAGGGATGGAGCAGTCAGGTGTCCAATGATCCCAGTAATTAATAGGAGTTAATAAAGCGTAACAAACCCCGTTTTGTGACATCAATTATGTCTTTGGATACATCAATGAGTAGGTTAAAATAACAGACAGACACGTACGGCCAGGTATTAGTTGCAGCCACTACCAGTGACCTCATATACAGCATAATTCAATTTGGAAGATATTAATGGTTAAGCTAATTCACTGTAATTGCAGTCTGGAAATCATTTGCACTTCTAAGATTAAGTCACATCTGTTTTTTTCAACAACAACCATTAATCATCAAGATAATGCAAGAGGAGATCCTGTTTCATTAAGAGTCAAATAAACACAGTTGAAATATAAAGATTAATTTAGGAATCATGATGTAGAAACAAGATAAATCTTATTTTTCCTATTTGTCACATAATGGGTGACAAAGGACAAAGAAAAATGGAGACATGACATCAGAACATTTACTTCTTCAGTCAGACAAGGTCACTCCCAAGAAATCCAAACCACACTGCAAGTGCTCTGCAAGACAAAAGCACACAGAGAACTTCGGGCTATGTGTAAGGGAACCACACTCCTCTGCAAAACATCAGAAGCTTAATTTTGGGAAGCAGGAGACAAATTTGGAATTACCTCCTAACTATCCTTCTTGTTGAGAGGTCCTGAGGAAGAGCAGAGAAACCATTTGCTTCCATGCCAGAGTATACCTCTGCATACTGTTTTACTATATTAATCCACCCTGTCCTTGTCACAGAGCATTATAAAACCAAAGTCTCCATCTCTTCACAATTCCCCCCTTGCCCATCTAAGAGACTGAGATATAAGGAACAGATGCTACTAACTCACTTTATACATCCTGTAAGACTAATCTTTGACCTAGCACTGGACGTTTCCAACATAATATCGGAACATTTGATTTCCACTCCTAATGAAAAACTCAGAATCAGTTACTGAACTACCTGACCACCAAAACATCCATTTATGCTTCTAAGCTTGAGCCAACCCCTGACAAATTAGCAAATCACTGGCTATGAAGGAGTAAGGTAGGATGACAGATACACACCTTAAATTTATACTCCATTTCTTTTTTCCCCAAAAAGCTTGCTGCACAGGTATTGGCTGAAGTTCATATTTAAAGTCCTACCGGTAAGAACTGATGCCCTCAGAGATCTCTGCACCATGATCCTCTGGCTTGACACAAATGAGAATTATGAAAACTTTAATCCCTGAAAAGAATCCTCCTAATACCAGCAGGGAGTCAAATCCTGACTCAAAGTCTGGCCTAATCGTAGGTAGCATTTTCTGTGGGTATAAACGATGGCAGGTTTCAGTGACAGTTTCTAACGCTACATCAGCCTCTGAGCCCTCCTGCCGTCTCCCTTACCTCCAAACGTGTGTTGTACCTTTGGAGGGAGTTCAAGATTCCCTGCACAATTAAAGCATGTCCAGAAATTGCAACCTGGTGATTCAGAAAATGATGGAGAGGGTAAACAAGGCAAGGTGATGGCCCATCTGTTCTCTGGGAAGGAGCTGGGGCTGATGCTCAGCGCCGCGCCTGCTTTTTCCCAGCAGAGAGCTTGGAGCGCCCGCAGCCCAGCCTGGGACAGCCAAGTCTTTCATCAGCACTCAGTACCAAGGGCATGGATCATCTCCCCGGATATCTGCTGCCTGGGAACTTCCCATTTCATTGTTTCATCACAAAATAAACATAATAAGAAAATAATTTCTGCCTATGCAAAAGCTGCAGGAAAAGCAACAACCACTCTACTCAAGGCAGTGGCAACTTGCCAATTACTTCAGTGAGATGCAGATTTCATCTTAGAACATCTTACTTGTGTCTGGAAAGATTAAAAAAACCAACCCAACAACAACAACAACAAAACCCAAATAAACCCACAAAAAATACCCCTCACACCTACTGAGGAACAAACTGGCTATTTGAATGGGCAGGATTGTTATATTGGTGGTTATGGATCAAACAGACAAACTGATGAAACAAAAAAGAGTTTTTTGAGTTATGTACTTACATGCAAGATACAGAAAAGATATAAAAAGGCACTGGAAAATCCCAATCAATAATAATATCTGGTATAATTTTATTACAGGTCCATTTGGTTTTGGCTGCAGCTCCAGGAGGAGCCTTTCCTCTCTATGAAGTCAGACAGACTGTTGGGTTAATACCATTTTGGCAATCATTTACTGTGAGTCGGGACCTTATCCCCTCCTTCACCTCGGACCTGCTGAAGCCTGGGAATCCCGCAGGCACGGTCAGCTACACAGCCATTGGCATCCCTCTTCCCTCCAGCCTGTGCCGAGCAAGGAACGAACACCAGAAGGTGGCAGCAAGGACTCGGCTGAAACCCACGGAGCGATGCCGAGATCAGCGAGGATCCTCATCTCGCATACATTTTTACCTTACATTTGAGTAGTAAAAACAAAACTGTGACCCCTACTTATCCATTCCTAAGGTACTCCCTAAAAGCTTGGGTGGCTCTGACTATGGAAATCAAAATCCGGTCACCTAATATTGTATTTCTGGTTACACTAAAGCTGTCCCATGAATAATCATTCAAGGTTAACAAGGTAGATGAAGACTAAAGCATTCAAAGTTTGAAAAAATAATTTAAATTACTGGGAATCAGAAGTTTTTGCTCAACAAGAATATACAAGACTTGTGGAACTGTTTTATATGGTAGTCTTCTTTGCAATAATTTCTAAGTACTTAAGGAAAGAATTGAAATAAACTAGAGGTTGTTAAGGAATAGGAGTCCAGTCCTGAAATATGTTGACCATTGCCAATTCATAGAATCTAATTCAGTGTCAGCGAATATAGTTTAATAATTTCGAGTTCACAGACTGGTTTAGCAGATAGAAGGCAGCAAATAGGAAGACAGCTCCATTTTCCCCTCCCAAACCCAGTAAAAATGAGGTCTGACTAGGTCACGCTATTTTTTAAATATTATTTCAAGAACCACTGAACCTTTTTACTTAGGGTATAAACCTAAAATATGACAGCTCTATTAAAGACTCTGAGAAATTAATTCAACTTGTAAAGTTTTCTGAAAAAGGGGCAAACAGAGAGTGGCTTACAGAAAAGCACATGACATTCGTTGGTACTGTGGAACCACTAAATCCATTTCAGGCACCAGAGAATTCCTACAATATTTACCACTACCAGTACATACAGTAATAGATGAATATGCTGCTATGAGTTACAAACAGCTATGGGAATAATGTTACTGAAGATCCCATACACCCTGATTTCACCTGGAATTTTCCTCAAATTTATTCTTGTTTGTGCTGTAGTAAATCTTGACTAAATGGAATTTGTTGCTTTCATTGTTTCTGAACACCAGCTTCAGCAAATTTGGCATTTACCCACCTGGGTGGCAATTCTGTTTCTAGCCATCATCTACACCAAACTTTTATGCTAACCGTCCACTACTATCATGAAAAAGACTAAAAAGATTCATGGGTTATTTTTCTTCCTTTCTATCATTAGAAAGAATGCTTTTGTAGTCATTCAAATATTTTAGCAAATTATTTTGGAGTTACAATAGCAGAAAAAAGGATATTGCCATCAAAAGCTAGTTCAGAAAGCCATTAAAAACTTATCAAACTCAGGAAGAAAGTATAAATCTTAATTCAAAGATGCTTCTGGTTTTCCAGATAATTATAGCTGCCAATTTCAATTTCTTCTAGCTCAAAAGCATTCAGAGACAAAAAAATTCCCAAAACAACTCTAAAAAAAAATTGTACGCTTTGCTAGAATTTGCATATTTTGCTTCAATTAAAAATTAATTCCATTTTCAACTGATTTTTCACAGCACCTTTTCATATAGTGCATTTCTTTGTAGAAATTTGTTCTCTCTTCCAAGAAAAAAGAATAATTCCAAAATGAACTGACTGATTGACTCATGCTGCAAAATCCATCAATCAAGATGCCCTCTCCTGTCAGGGAACCGAGTTTAGTCTTTTATCACTGTAATATAAATAACTGTCATGCTGAGGACGAAATAACAAAAACAGCATTCACAAAGGTACTCAGATACCCTCACGACAAGGTTCTCCACAACATGATGTGAAATTTTAGAGAAAATTGGAGAGGTCACAAGCGAGAACAGATTTTCAGTGTCTCAGCCATGCCAAAGTAGTGACTACAAAGAGGCCGTAACCCAAAATTGGATGGGAACCACGCTGAAATGAAAGGCTGTTGAAAGTTGGAGCTGTTCAACTGTGGGTGTGCAGAGCGTTCTCTCCAGCTTCACCCCACCACATCCCCCCAAAATTCTAGCAGCTGCAGTAGAACTGTGCTCTGAACATAATATCAAATTTTATCAACCGTGGTATCAGATGGACGATGATAAATTTATGAATCGTGAAAGGGTTTGTCTATTTTGACTAACTGTAATTAACAAGGCACAAAATTGAACTGGAAAGTTGTGTAAGAATGATTCCCAAGGGCCTCTTCATATTGAATATTATGTAATACAAAATAAATGGCCTCATTGTGCTCTATCCATTATGATCATCCTTTTTTTTTCCCCCATTTTCTCTGTCTACTTGCACTGACAACAAAAAGATGGCCCTTTGATGTCCTCAGCAGCAGAATCCCTTAGAATGTGTTGTCACTTCCAGCAGCGGCATTTCCTGCATCCTTTCTGCTGGAGTTCGGAATTAGAGCCCTGTTTGCTTGTTGCAAGAAATGACAGTGAAGGCTGACAGAGCAGAACTGCAACGTCAGTCAAATGCAGCTGTCCAAACCATTCAGCGTCCCCTCTCTTGTGCCCATTTTGGCAGCCTTGGAAGGCATCGGGCTCTAGCAATGAGGCGCTCCGGCTCGAAATCTGAAAGAACTGGGTCACAAACCCTGGCTGTCACTGGTGTGCTGCTGTTCTGAGCACATCAGTGAACCCTCTTCCTCTTCAACCCCTGTCCTTTCAGATTCGAAGTGCTTTGCATCACTGTCTCTCGCTATTGATACAGTCTAAACTCCATTGAATTACATGGAAAATATCTTACACGGACTCCAGCAGAGTCACATCTTTCATACTGTGCTGATGCAGTGCTTAGGACCAAAACAAATCCCTGCCTCACCTGGGTTAACAGAAAATACGGCTGCTGCAGGAAAAAACTACTGTATTTAAGAAGAAATGTCTTACAGAGAGTCTGGAAATAATAACTAAGAACACTCAAGCTTTTAATTGCAGCTAAGGCACCACTCTCTCAGGAAAGATTGGTGACTGCACCAAGGAAATAAAGCTACCAAGATTTTGTCAGCTTTAGAAATGTTCTGAGTTAGGAGTTAATCATGGTGCTGTGGCCAAAACTGTTTTTCTGGATGTGAAAGTATCCACAGTTTTAGCAAAATAGACTTTTTCTTTGAGGGGGGATATCAGGGAGCTGCATGGTGGGAATGACAGCAAACTACGCTCAAGGGCCGAAAGCTAAATCTCGTAATTTTTGACTTGGGACATTTGCAAAATCAGCATCTTTAAATCAGCCTTTAAATCAGAAGGTCAGTTCTTTTCAATGTATTAATGCCTGAATCAACCAGGACAATTCATCATAAGTTAATTGTCTCTGATTCTAGAATAAATCCCAAATTTACTATAAACCAACACTCCAGTAAATGCTATGCATGGACAGAAAAGGCTCATTTGAGCCCTGCTGAATTGTACTCTCATTACAAGAGATGTTGAAAAAACTCGACTCTGAAGTTATTCCCAACCAAAACATTCTATCGGTCCTCTGAACTGCTGAATTAAAATATAGAATAGAATTAATGTATTTATATGTATTTTTTTTTAATTTCAAAGTTGGTATTTCCAAGAGAAAATATCTTCATTAAATGTTCCAGTTTTGACAACATTTGCATTTCTCAAAAGAAAATTTTCCAATCCCCTCTACTTCATAGTTTTTGGTAAATTCTATGTATAGATCAGCAGTTTTTTTCACTGAAAACCTCCTTCCTTGATTAGACAGGCAGAATCAAAATACAACAACATTGTTAGAAATTAGTATAATGCAATCAGCTGAAAACCAACCTGATCTCTGTGGCACGTGCTCTGTAATGAGACGTCTATACAGAGAGACACAGGCCAGCGCAGAAGGGAGGAGGGGGTTCTATAAAACTCAGGTTATTATTGTTAATCCAGAGAAGGAGGGGTTTGATGCTGATCTGTGTGAAGGTCAGACCTTAAAGTGACACCCAAAGGAGCAAACAATGTAAAGAAAACAACCACAACAGAAATAAGGCTTCTCAGAAACACCAGTTTCTGATGTGGGGAATTTGCCTTCTCTTTGTGGTCCTTTGACAAAAAATTTGCTGAAGACCCAGACCAGACAGACAGCTAAATAGATAAACAAATAAATTTTAAAATTAAGAAAACAAAAGAAGCCTTGGTTCTGTCCACATTCCACTCCAAAGTTTAAAATTATAATTTTGTTCTATGAAACACATGAAACAAAAATTCCATGCTCAACTTTCAGAAAGGGGGAAGGGGGGAAGTGACAGGCAAGTTAATTTGCTATATAAAACTAATTAAATACATTTTCATCCCTGTTTTCCAACACCCTCTACCAATGATACCAAACAACTCAGAATAGTTATGCCACACTAACTTTGAATTAATCTTTTCCCTGATGTTAGCACCATGTCATATCAAAAAATGAAACACGTACTGTATGACTCCTCCATTCCATCTATTTCCTTGTATTTTGCCTGTTCCTTGACAACCTCTACTCGCTCCTTTTCTCTGGTAATCCTGCACTGAGCCCTTGATCCACTCTCCTGGGTGGATGCTCAGCTGCCCTGTTACCTGCACTGCTTTTACTTTGCAGTAGCACCACCAATACAAAGAGCCCTGCAGGGATAGGAAAAGATCTCTGAACCTGACTGCAAAAATGAAGACTATCACTTAGTAGTTAAAACTATCCCAGTTCTTCTTTTTCTTTCAGGGTGAAGCTGGAGGGGAAGAATCAAAGCCTTTCAATACAAAAATTATTAAACATATGGTGGGAAGAATTTATTTACAAAGGAAAAATGTTTCCAGATTAACTAAATACTGAAAAAAACTTACGTAAATACTCAAAAATTTTATGGAAAAAAAAATTAAATATTTTCAGAATACAAATTCTGCACTGAAATGGCACTTTGTTATCTGAAATACTCTTAAATAAAACTATTCAACACTACAGAACTTACTACGACCAAAAGCAGGGAGATTAAAATGTACAGTTCCCTTCTGGTAGTTATTTCAGAATACAACTTTAATTTCTATTTTCAAATTCTAACAGAAGAGGCTTTTTTTCAACTGTAAAATTCCTCCTTTCCAATTTCAAATTTTGCTTGTTGAAAAAAATGTTCTTCTATACACAGTTCTCAAGAGCTTAGTTGTTTTTTTTCCTATCCCTGGAAAACTTCACTAGTCAAGGATCCATAGTGAGGGGAGTTTGACTTTTTTTTTTTTTAAGGAGTATAGAGAGCATTCTTAAAACAGCAATACAGTCTAATAACTAGAATAGTTTAATCCCATTTGAGTTACAGTTTCTGTGTTGGACAAATTATTTCTGCTCTTGCACTTGACTCTGCTTCAATTTGCAGCAAATGAAAACTGTATTCTTATGTTCAGTGCAAAACAAATTAGAAAGGAAAAGAAGGTCAGATCAAGCAGAATTTACTTAGAAAGGCTGGCAGAGACATTTGCAACGGTGGGTCCAAAATCTGAGCTTAGATTCACATCCAATTTAATATTACTTTGGAGGGGTGAAATTGCTGTCTGATCATTCCCATAAGGGCAGAAAGAAAGATCAGAATATATTCTCAGACTCGGTAATTTTCCAAGCAGAAGTAAACCTGGCACACACTCACTTCCTGCAGAATGAGACATTCTCACTTTGTCAGACAATGAGGAAAATCTTGCGCTGAGAATTTCTAACTTCCTTATCAGTGGCCATTTGTAAAAAGGTGTGTACAATATTTACTGAGATTGATGTTTCTCTGCCTTTGGTTTAGCTCGAGGAAGAGATTTAGGCATGCTTAAGAAATTTACACAACACCTTGAGCTCAGCCATTTGGCTCTAATTTAAAGCACAGGCATCACATATAAGTTTAATTAAAGCCTCTCCTGCCCTACTTGCCAATCAATGAGCTACAGCAGACTGGGGAAAAGGAGCAAGGATTCCAGGGCTTCTGCGCTCATAGGAGTGGGATTTGTGGTTAATATGTGAAGTCACAGATCCTTTCTCAGTGTATTGGCCAAACTAACACCTAGCACTTTCCTTCTCTTTGCCTCTGGTCCTTGCCTCCTAAAGAAAAAGAAGACCAGAAGGGCAGAGGTGACTCCTGCAGTCTGTCTCAATACTTGTTCGGCGCAAGCAAAATGCAATGGAAGTGGCTCCATGTGAAAGCGGGATTAACAGTACTGAGAAAAATTAAAGATGGACATGGCTTAGCTCAGTGTTAACCACTTGGCTTTGATCCTACGTATCAGAAAAGACCAAGAGGTGCAGCATATTATGAGATAAGGCATTGATACTCTGAGCCCATTCCCACCTTATGAAACTCAGAGAGGTTCTGCCACAGACTCGGTAGGAGCAGGATCATGAACTGCACATGTGGCGGCTGAGGAGGTTTAAATATTTACAGTGCCTTGGCTGCAGACGTCATTAAAATCTTAAGCCGATGCTTTTTGTGTATTTCTTCATTACTAAAGTATGAACGCTCTGCTCTCGTTACAATAAATTTCAACTTCATTTGGTTTTTCTCAGTTTGCTCTGAATAATGTGTTGGCATAGAGAAAGTTTTTTAAAAATCCATCCATTCGATTTTAGAGTATTAAAACATCGCTGGGTCATAATTTTGTGGTTATGTTATATGCACAGTTTCAGGCTTGTCACTAAAAGCTCAGAATTGCAAACCATTATAATTGCAAAGCAAGTGCAGAATTGCAAATGAGCAAAGAGTTTCAAAATAGAATGGTTGAAATTATAACGATGTTGATCCACTCAGTGTCATTCAAATAAATTCTTTAGAAAACTCTGTTCAGTTTCCAGAAGTAAAACTTCTTCCTTCCATATGCATTATTTGTCCTTTTCACTAAGCTGAACGATTGGCATTTTTTTAAGAAAGTCAAAGCATTTCCAAGTTTGTACGATATTTGAGTCACAACAAAAATTTCGGCCTGAGATTTAGGCAGAAGCCTGGAGTTATGAGAAAATTTAAGACTTGTGATCCTGTGCTGCTGCTGTGTTTTGTGAAAGGATGGCTCAGTTGTCTGGCTGGGAATCACCCAGCACTGTGCTGTGCTGAACCAGATGAAAGTGCAACAGCATGGACAGAACTCCTCAGCCATCAGGGTATTCCCTGTGTTTTGCTGGGAATTAGGGAAGGTCTAAGGCAGGTAAGGATAAGGATGGCTACGGAAATGTCTGAATCAAGGACATTTGTTAGGCTCACTTAGACACTCAAGTTGTGTGGATTTCCAACAAACCTAACTACACACGTCTAACAATCTGGCACACGAAGACTAAGAAGTAAACACAAATCGTTATCTTTCGGACAAAAGTCATGCCTTGACCCAAGCAAGCAGAAGGTGCTGTGCTCAGCTTTCTGACAGAAGAGTATTCCCCTCGCATGACACGTCTACATCCTGGACAAAGAGAACAGAGCAAAAGAAAAAAAGGGCATGTTCCAACTCCTTAGCTCAGGTTTGGGAAAAAAAAAGAAAAGGAGGCAAGTATCACACCAGGGGAAGATATGCCAGTAATTTCTCACTTTTTCCAATGGATCAGGCAGTGTCCGTATCTACATACACCTGAAATTCATCAGCAGGTGACTGAAAGAGTACAGCAACCACTAGAACTTTCACAGCTTCAGAGACTTCCAGAGCTGGCAGCATTTGTGGATTATTTGCTGTCTGGTCTCCTGCAGATCACATCATCCTAAATATCACAAGAAAATTTAGTTAAATCAAATATCTTCTATTAAAATAATTAATGCCTCAGAAAGGAACCCAAGACTTGTCACGACAGCAAATGCAGAACGCTTCTGCTTTATCAGGTAGTTTTTCTTCTCCCTCTCAATCTCAGGCATTAAACCACCAGTCTTAACAAGCTGTGTTTCTCCATCTGGAACAGGTGTGCTCCAAGTCCTAAACATTGATTCTTAAGTAATATCAACTAAAGAGTCTTCTACTGCCTGCCATTATTTCTCTTTTACACTCCAAGGCAGCCAACTCTCATTTACTAATTTTGCAGTTAAAGAGATTAGGCTACTTAGTCTGAGGCCTTTCTTTTTGCGCTGTCTCCGGGTTTTTATGCGTCACTTTTACAAAGTGGTGTCCTGAAAGGCAGGAATACAGCACTGCCACGTGAGTATCAGTGGAGTCACAGAGGCAGTGATGAAAGGACCCCCTTTCTCCAGCTGCTCCCTAGCTTTGACCCGGGGGTGCCCATTCCCAGTCGCTGTTTCAGATCTCGTGCAGAGCTAGTCTGCTTTCCCAGACACTTCCCTTTGCTCTGCAGGTCTGGCCTCCACCCCTTTTATGTTATCAGAGACGATACAATGGACTTGGAGATGGATGATGGGAATGTTGAGCAGCACCAGGCATAATCTCTCTAACCTTTGGAACTCAGTAATGTTGTGCCATTGACTTGCACTTCATGAAGTCTGACAAACAGCTTATTCTTAATTTATTTAACATAAGCTTTAATTATATTGTTTTGTACTTTTTTATTAGTGAAATGCCATCTGATACTGACGGTACCTGTATGAAATTGAATTCTATTATTTCATGCAGTTAACTTTATTAAGCAAGTACAGAATCATTTCAGAGATTTCCTGTTATTGATTACACTGCTGTTCTTAGGTCTTTTTATATTCAGTTCCTCATGAGGCTTTTTACTCTTCTTTTAAGAATAAATGCAACATAACCAATCTATAAGTAGCTGTTTTCGTTCTACTCACTCTCTTATTTCTAAGCTTTGGAGTTTCTAAGCTTTTACTTTGTTACGACTCACATTAAAATTTCATGTCAGCTGATGGAGACTTCCCTCAGCTTCTTAGAAATCCGAGATGAATTCTATTAAATTTAAAAATGTAAAACATAGCTCCTTTGGGGTGGAAAGTTTAGCAGCATCCTGATGAAATGCAAGTACATGCTGCTGCTTTTTGAATGCATTTGCATACAACCCTTTGAATGCCTCTATCTTCCTTTTTTTGTTAACCTTTTTTCTCTCCCTACAGCAGGCCTGGGCAGGTTAGGAAAGACAACCTTTTCTGAAACCACTGTGCTGGCAGCCATTGAAAAATACTAGGTGCACTGATGTCACATCAGAATTTTCCATCTGTCTCCCAAAGTCCTCGTCTTGGCACTGTCACTGTCAAACACAGGGTGGGTGGGGCTGTTCTTCTCGACAGGTGTGACTTTCTTGGGCTTAGTAAATTTTGGGGAGATCTAAGTTGGTGGATGAGATTATTCTGATAATAACTGTTATTAAATTCTTAGTTTCACTGGGTCAAAACATTTCAGAGTTAAGAACTTAGAAATAGAAAACTTACTATGTGCCGATCCTTAAAATAATTTTCCTTTGTTAACGTTCTAAAAAGGAAAAGCTGACAACATCCAGCACACTGAGAAACAGCAGCTATGCATTGCAGCCATACTTTATAGCATTTTTAATAGCTAACTGTGGATTCAGCACCCCTAAAATATTATCATTCTGGAGCCAAGCAATATGATGCCATTAAAATTCTTTATTCATTTATTTGAAGTTGTTTCACTGACTTATTCCATTGCCATCTAAGCCATTACAATATCAATTGCAGTGTCTCCCAGTTATGATGTTACGGTAATTGCAGCCTCATATGTTTCAATTTTTTTTATGCTAATTTTGGTTGCTTCACACAGCCCCTCTCCTGATGTTAACTGCACTGTCTCAGACAGTTTGACTCACACAGTAACCATTCCAGGGATACATAACTGCAGTTTATTGGCAGTACCTGGACTTAGGCCTGCCATTTACATCAAAATTAATTCAAGATCATGTTAGGTGTATGAAGAAAAAATTCATTATATTGACAGTAACTCCACTCTAAAGCATTTGAATTACAAGTCTATTGTAAAGGAGGAGGGGAAATCACATTCCAGATCTTCAGCTACAGCACGTTTACAAAAAAAAAAAACCAGATACATTTTCCAGACTTCTCTAAGTTTTGTAAAACATTTCATTAGAAAGATGCCCTTAGGATTGCAACTATACAGATAAAATATTTTTATCATATTTCCTGCCTCTACATCATATGAAAGACCCGAATGTTCTGCTTCTCAAAATGTTTAAAAGAGTTTAGCCACAAGCAGCCCAGCAGACCTTCAGAGATCACGGAACCTGTCAGGCTCTGCTTACCTGCAGCAAGGAGCAGCTGAAATCCCACGTGTTGTGTCCTCAGGAGGGACAGGAAGGTCTCGTGTCTGAGGGATCCCTGCGCGGTGTGCACACAGCAGGGCCCCTCCACTACCTCACAGGGAACCTACGTGCCCTGGAATCTTTCCCTCACCCTTCTCCTCCTGCATCCCACACACCTCAGGGAGGGAAGCAGCCATTTGTGCACTACGAGGGAGGAGAAAATCCTGCTTTTATTCCCCAAAGCTATACAACCTTTACATACAAAAAACGAAATCCTACTTTCAGAACCACACACAAAACCATCCATTTATGCCAGTAAGTGGCCACTCAGGAGCACAGAAGGGAAAACCATAATTCTGTGGAATGAGGTAAGTACAGAACAAGAACTTTGTAATTGCCCTGTCTCGCCTGCCTCCCACTCGTGGTGCTCTTTCCCATATCAGCCATCAATATTTAGGAAAGACAGATCAATAAAAATGAGGGTCAAACGTTCATTATGACAATGATAATCAATAATCACATTATTGACCTAGAAATACAATTTTAAAAAATTACATGCAAGAAACTCTCAGTGCATCACTCTTTTTAATTAAAGTGCTTGCTGCTATGCTTCTCCAATGCCATTTATCTGAATTGTCAGCTATTTTTACAGAATTACAGAAAAAATATGACCCATTTGTAGGTTTATCTGGAGTTTAAAGTCATTGTTTCTGTTGGTGGCAAAGAAATAACTAAGGTTAAAAAACCAAAAGCAGCTACATGAAACAGCTCTAATATCCCAATAGGTTGTTTTATAGGTTTTCTGAAAGTTTACAATCTTTCTTCCTTGTCCTCTGTAAGCAGAGAAAACTCTAATAAAGAAAAGATTAGACATGAAATAAAGGAAATTATTTGCAGCGAACTATGATGGCTATTTTTGCATGATAGGTACCTTCTTATGGCTTTTTTCCTGTTCTGTTTTACCATATTTTCTAACCTTTTGCTAGATCTAGCAGTTTAAAGATGCTTTATCACATATGTCTCCAAGCAAGAATAAAACACATTAGGAGTACTGTGTCAATTTTGATAGGCTTGGCTTAATGTAGTATTTCAACCCAACGGAGAAGACTGATGCTAACACATCACAGACACAGAACAGTGCAGAGTAATCAAAAGGTGCCTGAAGAGAACCAGGTGGGAGTTACAAAGTGAAAAAGTGAGAGCTATGAAGTGCAGCAGCAAAACAGCTCAGCTGTGGAAGACGCCTAAAGAAACCACAGTCTATTTAGGAGATAAAAGACGGAAGATGTTTACAATTATGTAAATTAGAAATTGTTTTCACAGGAAACTCAGTCCAGAGAGGGTTCCTGAATAACAGCATGACCAGGTTACTACTACATGACTTCATATTCAAAGTACACTGGCAGTTACTCAAATTAATTACAAAATCGTTTTTATGCTTCTGTCTCTGAATGCAGACATCCAAGGTCTATGTAAGAAATATGGGGAGAAAAATCTGTTTCAAGAGTGAAAACTCCTAGCTTGTCCTGCAGACAACCATACAATTTTCTTCTTCCTATTACCATGTCCTTTCCCAGCAAGGACAAGAAAATTACATCCTCCAGGTTTTTGGGCTGCACTACCCTCTGGAGGATATCTGAAAATGGATACCCATTTCCATTCCACTCCACACACAGGACTTTACCCACCTTGCTGTTTTTTATTCCCTCATTATTCACTAACCCCATGAGCAGGACAGGGGTCCCAGCACTGCAGACTGTACCAGGCTCCCAGAAACCAAGGAGTTCTGCCTGAACAGAAAGGTGCTCTGGGTGAGCTGCGCTCTCGCTTTTACCTTCAGACAACCCTGCTCCTCTGTTCCCTTTGAGGGTGGATGCCTGGCATCCATCAGGTTCCTCAGCTTCCCTCCCTAAATTGGCTGCCTGTTTTCAAGGGCAACAGTCCCCTCTCTGCACCAGTGTAAAATGAGTTTTCTTTAATAGTTCTGAGTACTTGCAGTGGCTGAACCAATTTGTCCCTAGGTAAATTTGGCTAATAAAGCAGTTCAGTAGTTCAGCAAGTTCAGCACATACTTAAACCAATCTGAACAGGAACACAAGTTCAGACTACCCCCTTTCTCTATTGGTAATCACAGTGTCATTTATCCCTTTCTGACTAGACAGCTAAGAATTTTTCCTCCCCAGTAATACAGCTATTTTCTGGCAGTTTCCTGAAATGGAGGGCTTCTAATCAATTTCTGTTAATTTGATAAATATAATCAAATAAATCAAGCATTAAAAAAGAAATGACAAAATGCATCACTCTAAGTGCGTGGCCTTAAAAGCTCATTTAGTCTGGGCACTCTGCCCACCACTGAACTGCTGAAAGGGGAATCAATTCCATGCACCTTAGTGATTATCTTCTCTCTAAAAAAAGCCCTTTCTGTGAGATCAGATGTTGTGAAATAGTTGCAGCTCTGTTCCAAATGATGAAACTAGGTGGTATTTTATAAGTGCTGGTAGGTCTGCATTATCTATGTGTTCAGCTCACTCGTAGCTCAAAACACTAATACAGATTCCCAGTGTTGAATATTATTATCACAGCAGTCTCAAAGATGTTCTAGCTGGAGTAAGGATAAAAAGGCTAAATGATTAACTGGAAACACCAATGGTAGATAATGGGATAGAGGTTCAGATTTCCTAATTATATCTATTGCCAGCATCTTTAGGATAAAGGAGATAGGAACTAACCATCTCAGACATGCTGTCCACTCAGAGGGTTGGCGTTTTTATGATTGTTGTGCTTGACCTTACAAGCTAATAATGAACTCCCATTTATTGGCACATATCAGACGTGTTCACAAACACAGAAGGTGAATCACCACGAAGTCCAGCTGAGGAAACCCTGCTCCTGAAAGATCCAGATCCACTGAAAACAGGAAGTCTGCTCCTGCCTGCAGGGGGAACTCCTGGAAGGAGATTAGCTGTGGAAGGGCTGGTCTCTGGTGTGTGGCACTGCTGGCACATGGCTGCAGAGAGATCCAGCGTCTCAGGAGGCACATGGCAGCAAGTTACAGCGACAGCAGCCCCTCCAGTCTAATCTTTGTGTAAGCTGATTAAGTGAGATTGTTCTTTCATCTTTTCTTGTGTCCTCCAGAAAAATCTGGCTGTAATGATGTCGGCTATTTTGGAAGCAGTAAACAAACGCCGTCATTTGCATGACAGTGCAGGTGGAGTTGGGAGCAATTCCAATGTGAATTGATGGCAGAGTGCAAGGCACTGAAGGCACGCTGAACTATCAGTCAGGGCTGAACTATCAATCAGGGCTGAACTATCAATCAGGGGCTGCCGCGGCACACCGAGGGCTCAGGTCCCCAGCAGGAGCCAAGGTAACAGCGGGTGGGCCCTTCGGAGCTTCGGGGTTATGTGGGGACATGATACCCGAGGGCTCAGGAGGGAAAGGAGCAACAAGCAGGAACCAGGAAGGCACCGGCATTCCACTAAAGAGTCACCGAGGACTCCCTAGGAGTTTGTCCTATCAGTTCATGCTTTAAACTCAAAATTCTTGCTCCTTTTATGACTTTCAACACAAGCTTTCGCATGATACGACACACCCCCAGTTTCCACACGGTGACACAGTGACCTAAGAGCTCTGTGGCCAGGACAGGGCACAATTCCAGTTCTAACCTGAATAAACTGGAAAGACAAGGGGGCTGTTAAAACATCATCAACAGAGAACGTATGAACGTTTGCTCTACTGCTATTGACTGTAGATTAAATTGTCCAGGGTAGTGACATTTCATCTAAAAAACAAAGGGAAATACCACAGTAAAAGCTGTGAGAAACAGGTAACAATAAAATGCTCATGTAATGTAATCCACTCAAATCTCAACAACAATGTCTTCTGAAAATACATCACCGTTTGAATTTCAGTATAAAACAGTACCAATTCCCTTCTAAAATTCTACATGAAACGCAGGAAAGACATGAACAATGTTGGCTAGCCAAAATGATTCATTCACCAGAAATGAAGAAACCACTATTCTGTGGGAAAACCTGATCTCAGGCTATAAGGATACGACCTGGAATAGGCATAAAGCTTTGGCACAAAATTGTCTGAGGCAGAACTGAACAAGAGATGTCTTTGTTCTCCTTTTTTGCTGTCTAGTGTATCACTATGCTTCTAAGTGTTAAAAAATTCAAATAGCACTATATTAGTACCAGACTACTTGCAGGCATTAATGAATTTGTAGAGGCCCTATAATTATCTTTAGCTGATCTGAAGGATGCTTGTTTTTCCAAATGAAATCATATGCTTAAGGATACAACTGAATAATCTAAATATGGGAAATAACATCCAGCATTAAGGAAGGATCAGCAAAATGGAATGCTTAGCAGTGTCACCTCCAATGTTTACTCAAGATTTTGTCGCTCCTCGAGAGGATCAACAGACATTAAATAAAAGCAGCAGATGGGGAAAACTTCCACAGGCCCTGTTAATGAAACTGACTGTTTTGGTTAGTCCCAAGGCAACAGAAGAAAGGAAACTAACACAAACATAAATTAAATACAAATACAAACGCTCCTCTGACAGAGTTGTGCCATCAATTTAGTCAGAGCAGCCTTGGGGAAATCAACTTTTTGTCAGTCAATACTGGACAGTTTGGGAACTCCATTTGATCAAGGTGCAGTCAGAGAAGCTGAAATCATCATCATCTACCCTTTCAAGTGTCAGGGAGGCTCAGTTAATCATCTGCTGACTGCTGCCAAGGGCCCAGGCCTTCACCAGCGCTTACTCAAGACGTGCATTTAAAAAACAAAATAGATCAGCTAGATGGAAGGCACTGCAGAAAGAACCAGATTCATGCCTGGCTTTGCAGATCCTGCATAGGACAAAAAAGCTTTAGTGAAATTGGAAGAGAAGCTTTCCAAGAAATGTCCTGCTGGTTTTGATTTCCAGATGTTATATGAACAGCATTCCTTTACCATCTTCCAGAGTGACAAACTGAGTTTCCCCAGCTAAGCCTTCCACAGCAATAACAGACTGAACAAGCAGATTCCAGGAATTCCTTCTTATTTCACCTCTTCCAAGGTTTAAAACGGCTGCACCTACTGATCAAACTGTATTACAAACATTGTTTTGCTTCTTTTACTGAAAAAGTATAAAGTATATATGCAGCTCTTTTACAGTTCTCCCCCTAGGCTTTCACATCAAGTGTATTTCTCATCTATTTTGAAATATTCAAAATTAGCAAATCCACAATCTCTTTCCCAGCCTCATTATGTGTGGTAAACATTTGATAAAGGCCTGAGCAGTAACACTGATTCTGAACTCAGCTTGCAGAGATTCCAGGACCTTAGGACACTTCTCTATTCCCAATCTCTCTTATGCAAAATAAGGACAGAGGAAAATTTTAAGAGTGCGTTTGGGAAGATAAGTCTCAGCTACATTAATTCAAAGTTTGTTCAATTTTAATTACAACATTTGAAATGAGATAACACAACACCACAGAGAGGAACTCTAGCAATGTGCCAAATGTTTTTATAATTCACCACAATATCCTTACATCCTGCTGTTCAGCTTACAGTGACTTTTCGCTTGCCAGCCAGTAAAACCACTCTAATCACCTACTATACTTGAATTTTCCCCCTAAGAACTATATATTTGATAGTATTAGCACTCCTGTACAGAACTGTAATAATAGTTCCATTTCTTTAATTTAATTTTCTAGCTAGGAAAAAGGTATCTGAATGTGCGAAACCTTACAATAAATTCTGAGAATTGGGAGTTCAGAATGAAAACCCTCACCACAGAGAATTATTTGCTCAGTCAGTGAATTATTTGCACATTTCTGTGGGGCCTGAACACCAGCAGGGCACCAGCTGTGATCTATCAGGGTGATCTACACGACCATGAGACAAAGGGTAAGAGAAAAACATGTACAAAAATGAGAAAAAAAATGCAAAAATAAAGCAAAGGAAAGGCACATTTGCTCTGAGTTTCCAAATTGCTCAGAGGAGAATTAGGAATCAGGACCTTGGAGATAGTACTTCCCAAATTTCGTTCTAGTTTCCAAGCTATTACAACTTCCCAGTATCACTTATCATTTCAAGCCTGAGAAGTGCTTTTTGAATTTATAGAGCCTTGAGGAATGATGGGTCTTATCTTTTCACAAGTATTGCCGTGATGAAGAGGCACAAAAGTTGTCCTTAATCTGCAAAAATTTCACACCTGTTTCACTGATTTTGATGGGATTTTCAGTTTTGAAATGTTGCATTGTTAAATGACTACTTACAAATGAAGTAAAAGAACAGAGATTTGTACAGTTCTTGGTGAAAAATAATACGTTTGACAAATTTGAAGAGATATACATCTGGACAATAAATATAAATGTATGGTATTTTTGTCTTTCTGATGGTGTGGTCCTAGTATTGCCCACTTTACATCACAGTCTACTTTTAAGTCCTGCAGCACAAACCCAGATTTTATTACTTTTCCACTTACAATTCAGGCTGCTGAAGTCACTTCCATAGAAAAGCTCTTTGGGTTGCTTTGTCAGTTAGAACATGCTTGGAAATATTACGTGATCTATGAGGCAAATTGTTTCTGAAATATGAGCTCTCTCTTAGGTTCCTAGCAAGATTTTCTCTCTTTTTCTTAGTAGCTGAAGCAGTTTGCTTTAGATTTCTGAGATTACTGTCTCAGTCCTGAAACAGAAAATACTGGTCTTTGTTCCTAAACTAGAAGTGTTTCTCTAAACCTTCTAAACACAATGTAAAGGCTCAGCCTAAAAGGATGTTGTATTAATTCCTGACACTCACTAAGCTCATTACTCTGATACATAAAGTAGCAAAAGGCTTAGACCTTGTTTCTTCTGGTTTTTTCTTTATTAATTATTCTTATTTACTACACAGGTTTTCATTGCAGTCTGGAGTACAGCTGGGAGAGACACTTTCTATCTGGTTAAGCTTTTCTTATTATCTTCAGCCTTAAGTCATCTCCACTCATGTCAGTATAAGACTCACTTAACTTCAAGCACTGGATTTGTTCCCTAATTATCAAAGGCTTTTAGTTCAGTTGCATCATTTTACCTAAAAGGCTCTGTTCACTTGATATGTGCTGCCAAATCCAGCTGGCCCCAGTTCTTTAAAATAAAGGTTATTTGTCTGAAATGCACCTTCTCCGTTTTTTACTACTCAAGGTGCTTGAGAAGAGGTTAAATATTTACTTTTAATAACAAGAATTGCCAGTCCTATTAAAATACTCTTGAGAAGTTATTGAAAGAGTCATTTTACCTAAAAAGAAAACTTGAAAATGTGTTTCTGCCACAGTATAGCAAGGACGCATTTTCAGATTATTGGTACCAAAGGTACATTTAGCTACAACACCTGAAATTCATTAGGACACACACTGAACGACATTTTCAGCTTGAACAAATAACTTACTGCATATGCTCATATTTTGAAAATACTTGAGCAACCTTGTGTTACATAAATATAGCTCTCAGCTAGTTGTCTTCCTCAGGATGAAATGTAAATGTATTTCTCATTACACTAATGAAGGCAGTGCTTCAGTGCATTTGAAGGGTTGCCAAAATGCCAATACAGGCGTTGAAATAAAATCATTTGTCAATAGCAGGAGACAAGGGCACGGCTGTTATTAGTAATGATAAATGGGCACAAGGTCCTTTAGCTCTGTCCAAATCCTGATAAAGACTTACTCCAGAAACACCACATGGTCCTCTCCTTCAAGTCATACCAGGGGTTGTGGCATTTGATTAACAGCTTGGGGTTTGTGAACAGAAACTTTTGGGCAAAGTCAGCTGAGAATCACAGCCTAACTACTTCTACCTAAAATGTCACTGTGATTATTTGGCAACCTAAAATTACTTTCTGGAAATATTCCGTTGATTACTCCAAGCAAAGGCCAATATTTAACAGGAGTTCGGACAGTGTGCTGCTGCCAGGTTCTATTTTCTACACGCAAAACAGCAAATAACTCCTAAACTCAGAACTGCAGTGAAACATTGTGGGGTTCTCTAAACTGCAAACCATTCTGTACTACTGCGTTTGTGAAAGTGTTTCTAGGAACTTTAAGTGAGCAAAATTCCACAAGATGTTAGGGTAAACATGGGATTTATTACTAATGGTAATAAAAATGGGTACCATTAAGTACCATTTATTACCATAAAATGCAAAGTTCTATTTAATTTCCTACTAGCACTGGATAATGCAGCCCTAACCATTTTTTTGTACAGTGGATGCAATTTCAACCCTGACAGTCTGAAGTCTTCCATTCACCAATTACAAAATAAATATTCCCTATGGCAGATTAGCAGAGGATTGCTGGAAATACTTTCTTATTTTTCCCTTTTCTGCAACAGTAGATAAACTTCTGAAAGAGAAGGAAGAGGAAGAGAAGAGTTACCTAAAAGGGATTCGTCAACTGCAGTAATTATGAGAGTGCTCAGGCACATCATTTGAGCCTCAAATACATTTAGAAGGAAAATGAAAAATGGTAACTAAAATTCTGTGTGTCTATAATACCTATGTTTATTATTTAATATATTCATCTTGTAATAAATCAAAACATTGAGATGTCACTTAGGAAGTTTACTGCAAAACAACAGTTCCTATTTGGATTGAATTACATCAGTTCCAGCTTCCCTTGGATATGTTTCACTCAGGCTTAAAAGAAACTGAATAGAGTTTAAAAGGTATCTAACTCTGAGAAGTAATTTAATACCAAATACCCGTGTCGCAGTAAAATTTCTGCTACTCAAATAATGAGTGGCCTCCCAGCTTTTGTACAAATACAGGGTACCACAAAGAGAAACAAAAGCCTTACCTGAAATAATTTAAATGCCAATTAATTTCTAACTTTAAAATCCAGAGTTGGCTAGAGACACTGGCCTGAAGAAAAATCCAAGATAATAATGGAAATAGACTGATTTACACATAACATTACAAAACCATTCACCCGCTCTATAAAACATACTCAGTACAAACATTTCTTGTTTGGTAGGAGGCTGTTATTAAACTAGATTGGTATTGACAGCTCTCTCTGTGGAGAGTCATTATAGGTGAATTATAGTGACAGTTTTCGTTGAGATTGACTGTCATTATAAAGTGTCTTTATTTGGTTGATTAAAACTCCCTGAATCTCCCACTCCATCACATTTTTCCCTATTGTTCTCGGTCTCAGCTTCAATATTTTGAAATAATTTAAGCAACTTATCCCCAATAGGAAAAATTTATCTTTGCTCATTTTTTAAGAGTCAGTATAAAAGTGAAGTTTTGAGTTGCTTTTAACTTGTTTTTAGAAAGAGAGACATGGACATGACACCTCATTCCCCAGGATTTTCTGCCACTTAATCCACATTTGTAAGGACTCGCAGAGAAACACAGAACTGTGTCATACAGAACATGACAAAGGTGGCAACAAACTGGAAAATAACCTTGTCAGCCGTATTTACAAGTCCTACCAGTCTCCCTCAAAATTTGCATTAACACCTTGTCAGAAATGTAGCATTGAAAGATCTTTTTAAAAGTCCGTCTTTCCTCCAGAAAGCACCCTGTCTTCTTGCATTATTTACAGACATTAAAAGAAGTTATTAGAGAAGAACAAATCAAAGAGTGGCAATTTCATTCATTTATAAATTTGTTTACTATTATTTTTTCACTTTCCCCCACCCCCTGCACTTGATCTATGATTCAGTGCAACCCCATAAAAATTCTACGATTTCATGTGGAGGAGCTGTGCTTGTACAAAACTGTGCAGCTAGAATTTCCTTAAAATATGCAGCCCAGAAGATGTGAATGAAGCACAAGTATGAGATACTGCTAATGTTACAGAACCTGTACTGTACAGCCAACAGTTTGTGAGCCTCATTTGGGCCCTACTCAGGCTCTTATAAAGGTCTAAAAAGCAACATTCCTCTATTTATATACAGAGTTTAGAACTAAAGTTTTCTACATGTAGAAGCATATTACAAAATAGCAAAATTAGAAGTTTTAAACCGAGTTATTTCAATGTGGTTTGCTTGACTAAGGAATAATCTCCCCGCTCAAGATCTGCACTGGTGTCTTTCAGCAGACACTTCCTGAGGACTGCAGGTGACGGCACTCGGAGCAGCCCTCACTTGTTCATCTGGCAAACGACCTGCAGTTTAATCTCCCCTGGCTACAGGCGGGAAAACATAAAACGTGGAATTCAATCCAAATGCACCAAGCACCGAGACAGTTTGCATTTGCCTTTTCTCCTTTTCAGCTCTCCCAGGAAAGACTTCACACTGAGCTGCAGAGCTGAGTTTTCCACAGGTCACCCCTGAGCAAAGAGTGTTTCACATTCCCAGCAATCGGAAATTCAGATTAGTCAGTGGGATTTCAGTTCCCAGATAGAAATCTGTCAATTGCCCTGAAGATGTTTATGCAAATCCCTGGTTGTTCACACAAGTGGTACGGTGAAGTCAATGACTGGTTTTGCTTGACAAAGGGAGCACGATTCCGCCTCTTTAGCCACAATTTTTTAAGTGGAAGGGAACCCACAGTTCTCTCCTTACTGCACAGATCCTCTGCGGATCAGCACAACAAATAATGATCTTTTGGGGGGATTCAGACCTTTTGATTAGTGATAAAAGTAGGCTGTACCACTCCAAGGACACATGAGTTCACAATCATCTCCCGTAAGGGAGACCCTGCAATGCACATTGTTTGCAGAGTGATGGATAAAGAGTTATGGATTTGAACACTGGTGTCCTGGAAATGGGTCATAAAAAAACCCCAACAATTAAAAAAAAGACAAAAAAAGCCCCACATCAACAAACCCTGTATGTTCATGCCATCGATAAAAGGAAGCATTCAGAGCTTAATTATTTAGAGCAGATACATCACTGAACTTCAGTGAAAATCAGCAACGTCTTCATATAGGGATTTTCGGTAACATCCTCTGATGCTCCTTTGCCTCTTAAGGTATGTTTAAAATGATGATCTGTCTCACCTTATGTTGGCTTTCTCCCCTCTCCTCTCATGAGAAAGTGGGAAATCTGTATTTTTCTTGTCAAGTTCATGAAGCAGTCACAGAGACCAGATAAAGAGAGGGATGAGCCCAGGCTACCAGTAATTACTTTCCCAGCAGCAGAAATCTGTACCTCCTGACAACTCAGAAATAAGGCCCTGCCCTTAAGTTAACGGCACTTTAACTAAACCACGCACTAAGCATTTACTGAGGATTCTGATATGCATGAATACTCTTGGCAATTCAGTTCTCCTATCTGACAAACACTCTGCCTGAGGGAGAGGTTATAGGTGTAATTTATACATATATATATATATATATATATTACATTGCTTATGTTATGTAGAGCCTGCCCAGGCCCATGCCCTTCCCTATCCAATCATCTCCACAAACAGCAACTGGATGGAACAAATGAGAGCATGTAGCATGCATTGTTAGCATTTGATGGATGTCCACTGGCCTAAGTGAAATGGATTTGTGGTCTCAGGAAATTTCCAGCTGGCCACAATCCAAGCTGTAAAACACCATGGCCACAACAAGCACTAAGCAGCTTTCGCCAAGAGGCAAAGGTTAAGGAGGCTGCAGTCCCTCAGCCTGAGGAGGCTATGGCAGATCTCAGGCAGTCAGGATAACACGCTCCTTGCTTCTGAATGCACCATTTAATTACTCAAATAAACTCATGAGGTTTTATTTTTACGGTTCCAAACTTTATTCCCCCTTTGGTTTTCAGTGCTGCATGTTGCAGGTACTTCCCTTCCCATAAAGCTCAGGCTGGATTTTCAGGATTCCCCAGCAATGCAGTCCTGCCAGAGCTAGCTTCTAAAACTTGTGAGGCTACAACGAACATCAGTGTGAAACCTCCCGAGGAGCTCAGTGCTCAGGAACAGGGATATCATCAGAGGGAAGTGAGGATAAGAGGGCAGATCTAACCCTGAGTTCAGAATCAGAGCTGGAACGGTTTAACACACGGTATTACAAAATCCCTCTGACCCCAGGTTCCAGGAGAAGGAGGCTGATTCAACTACAAAGAGAATGATAAAAGAAAAGGCAGAAAAAGGCAAATGAAACGACTGACCGCCACTGTGCAGGAGATGACTTTGATTCTCTGGAGCTGCTGTAGCTACTGTACAGGGAGCTTTGGAAATAGAGAAATGAGACAGATGTTTTGATAAGTACAACAGAAAGGTTTGCAGTTTGATACAGAACAGGTATTAATTCTAATCGTTGTAGGTGCACAGAGAACATTGCAGCTACCTACCCTAATTACTTAGCAGTTAAGACACGTTCATTTGAATGCTTAATACATGTTTCTTAAGAAAAAAAAAAACTAAGGTTACTCTTAATAGCCCTGGTCCCTTCTATGATCAAAAGGCAGTCTGCTTCCAAGGCCCATTTGCTATTAGTAATTATATTTTTGTCTTTTAATTAGCATTTCATTAGTAAAATGAACACACAATTCTAATTTGCAAACACAACTCTCCTGAACAGCACATAATCCTAGATACAGATGGAGTGAAAATACGATGCAATTGATGCATTACTTTGTCACTAAGTACACTTTGCTATGCTGGTACTCAACAGTCCTGCTGTGGCGATGAAAAGAAGAGAAGCTTCTTCCAGTCTAATGACAGGGTACCCACAGCATAACAACAAAGAAAGAGAGAAGAAAACTAAAAAGCCAGAAAAAGAGAAAAAAGATGCTTGATCTTGATCGCTCTGTCCCACATGGAAAGCTTAATTAAGCAGCAGACTGATTATTTGAGCAGTTCATACAGGAAAAATAAAAACAAACGCACAAACCCCACAGGTTTTAATTGGATGTGTTCTCTGCTTTTCTAGGCAGGCTGCACTTCAGCCAGGGACAGCACCATTATCAGTGACAATCCAAAAGGAAGTGCCCGGGTGTCGTGGCCTAAAGCTGCTTTTGGGATTGTCTGAACCCTGAAGTGCACGCTGGCTTTGGAGAGGGGCCCTGGAGGAGTGCTGTGGGCAACAAAGTAGCCAAATGGCAAGGAATCCAATTTTTGGAAGTATTCTTTAACCATGACCTCCTCGAACAAACCCAGAGGCATTTTCCAGCCCACACATTGCAGCACACCTTATTCTCTCCCCGCAAACACAACAAGCTGCATTTGTTTTGCCATGACAGCTGTCATTGAAACACAGGCTTGAGAATGGATCCGTCAGCTTTTCCACCTTGGAACGCTGATGGACTGCTACTTCAAACGGGTTCAATTAATCTGTCAGAACACAACATATATATATATATATATATACACACATACATATACACCTATATACATATAGGTATATATAAACATTATTTATGAAATTGTAACCTGCTGTTTTATCACCTCTACCAGCTGGTGAGGCTGTCACAGAGTCATCCTCCATGTTGGACCAAAAGAAAAGAAACGTGCTGGAATTCTTGATATTAATTGTGACCTCAGCAGCCTGACTGCTACTGATGTATTAAAGGAGAGAAGAGACTTGGAGTAGCAATCAGAGGAAAACAAGAAGCAAAATTAAAATCTCTAAGATGCGAACACTAATGAAAAAACTTTCAATGTACATTTCTGAAAGCGATTGGTATTAAAATTTTCATAAAGATAATCCCTCCTGCTGACATAAATCAAAGTGTAATATTCACCTATGTTCCTGAAGCACATCTATATCTGGATAACCCACATGGCAGGCTGGAAGCAGTTTCAATGCTATTTCTCAATATGTTCTACAGCTTTTTCTTTTTTTTAAATTACTTAAATATCTCCAACTTTTTGGGTTTATTACATATTAATATTCTGATTTTAAAGATGTAGAAATTAGGTTCCCATGCTTAGTCCCCATATGATAAAAGCGCCAAGGCACATTTTTTAAAAAGCACTAAATCTCCAGCGCAAAGTAAGTTTTGAAGAGTTTTGCTTTAGGCAACTCAAGGAATCTCAGACTTCAGGCACACAAGCCCCAGCTTCCAACACATTAGTATTTATGTTATATTTCCAATTGACTTGTATTAAGCGACTTGACAGGTAGTCCTGATATAATAACTTCCTAATATTCTACTATTCAGCACTTTTTTGTTAAAATACAGTTATTTTTAGTTTAGCTAGCACCAAGATTCCTATCTGTCATCAAAAGGGAAGTGTTCCTGCCCATCGCAGCAGAACACCCTCAGCAAGGGTCAGCAGCAGAGCTCAACAGCTGGCCCTGAATTTCAAGTGGCATTTGTGGAGCTCACAATCAGTGGCACAGATGTTGGGGCGGGGGTGGAATCATGGGCAATTCCTGTCACTCTTCCAGGACATATGTCTCCAAGTGGCCAGTTGCCAATGGCACAGCACAGCTGAGGATCCTCTGCTCCCACTTATGCTATGGGACAATCAGCATTTTCTCGTAACAAGGCAAAGCATGGACGGAAGTGGTAGGGCTGCCACCATGCACCTGGAAGCCCCCTGGAATCATCGCTCCGACTCTGAGCGTGTGTTTTTCCTGCCAGAGAGGACAGATGCTGTCTTGGTTAAAGGGATTTACCCCTAATCACCATCAAGATCTACATGGAAGAAAGGCTGATGGAAGTTGTAAGTGCATGTGGAAATTGTCACTTAAAGCTGGGGAGCCTCTGTACAGGAAAGCAGCAGGATGCAAAGCTCTGACAGGCACAGTCTCTTCCCTTTTTTGTCCCTTTGCTGGTGAGCTGCAAAATGTTCCTGTTAGGGTGAGGTGACCTTGTCAAAGTGATATATTTATTACCAAAGAGTTCATCCATAAGAAGAGCACACAGATGAGGCCCCATGATTAGTGGCAGCAAAGAAATAATGATTTGTTTCTATTTTTCTACAAGCTGTGGTGGCAGGTAGAGCTGTTGCACGGCTCAAACCTCTCACCAGCCTACATACACCTACTTCAAAAGAGCACCATTTTTCTTTTTTTAAAAAAAAAAAAAATAGAGGGAGTAGGCAAATTATTAGAATATTTAGCAGAAAATGTTGCTGACTCATTTACATGGAAGCAGAGAGGGAAAAGGGAGAGCTTTGGGGAGGACATAATGAGTATGGAGAGATAAAAGCATAAGGGAGGGAAAGAGGGCTAGACTATAAACCATCTCATGTACATTGGAGGAGAGGAAAAAAAAATCTTCATTTGGTGTTTGGCTGTCAGTGAAATCATAAAAACTCAGAGAGCTATATAATCTATAATAAGGTGGTTCATCTTTTCTTTTATGGCTTTGCTGACAGGTATAGCAGATTCAAATCTTTCCTTACAACAAACTGGGAATAATTTTACAGCCATGCTCTCCTTTCTTCTTCCCTTTACCTTGACATCCTTTCTGCAGTTAGTGCTGCCACTGACATTAAAAATGACTAACCAGCATCTCTTCAGCCATGGAAGAGGAGAGGCCAGAACCCCTTTCCCTTTGGAACTCCAGCCCTCCCACATCACCCACTGGTCTCCCTTCTCCCAAGAGACCTCAAGCTTGAACTTTCCATCACCTTTTGTTACTGCATAGCAATACATGTCTCTAACGCAGAAAACATTTCCTCTATGCTTTTCTTGGATGTGAAAATAACATAAAATAGTCATAACCAGAAATAACAGGCTGGTGACCTGTTATTTTATTTAGTACCTATATTCACATCCCTCCCCAGCAGTCATTTAGCAATCTGTCAGAAGTTATGGTGTAGTAAGCGCCTGGATGCCAAAGGCTTCCTTGTGCAGGCTGAAGTTGCTTTTTCCCCCTGTTTCAAGAGCAAGGCAATCAGTCACATTCTGGACTAAACTCATCAAGTACCTGACTCCAGCCCATTCTCGAGGATGTCATGCTTTATTATGATGCTGATAAGAGAACTGTTCTTCATTTCAAGGAGGGCTGCACTGTGGGGAGTGCAAGAACAAGAACTGTCACATGTGTAAGCCACATCAGGACCCACTTTTATCAGACTTTCTACGTTCAGTAGGACAGGGCAAAGGAGTGCTTTTAGGAAAGATGACTACAGCGAATCCCATACCGTAACAAGGAAAGATGGCATTTACTCATGAAACTTCTTACCACTGCTAAATGCACATCTCATGAAAACACACCACCAGGAAAACATTTCATTAAATGTTTTGGAAAACAGGGATTTAGATTTACTTTTTCCCAGGCTGTATCCCATGGCCACACCTGGTCAGAAGAAGAGATTCACTGTCTCAAATGTTTTAATATTGTTAAACCAAACCAAGAACCATATTACAAACCAGATACACAGAGCATGAGGTTTTCAAAATATTTAGCAGTATGTTCATTATATTTTGGTGTAAATCACTGCACAAGTGGCAGTTAAGTAGAGTGCAGTTTAACCAATGAAGAGAAAGGTAGAATTTAATGTTACGTGTAAGTTCTGTCTTATTGTAATCTGTTAGAAATTCAAGGAAGGGAACAGTAAAATTTTTTTTTTTAAATCATACTTGTCATAAAATCCATTCTACACTGCTACTTCCTGTGTAAGAGAGTGGCATGTACTTTATTATGGCTTATACCAACAGGGATTAAACATTTGTTCCTGACAAATAACAACTGGTGATGTAAATTATGATGTCATGAATGAAAGCAGCTGGCAAAGGTGGCAGGGAAAGAGAGAGAAAGAAGAGAGTGGTGGAACACTTCCATCCAAATGCTACACAGATCAACTTTAACAGGCTTTAACAAGGTACGTATAGGGCTGCTTAGGTGACCAACATCATGCCTTCGCTTTCCAAGAGAGCCAGGAGAGGTGATTTTGAAAAGGAGAATTAGAAAAACTTAGAAAAAGTTAATCTATAACAGTGTTCCAGACAGGAGTAACATCACTGAAGAAAGCTGGAAAGGTACATGTGGGACAAGTAGGCAGAGTGAATAGAAAAAAAAAAGCTGGAATTTCAAAAGGGAACAGTCATTACATGTCACTACAGGTAAAATCTCTCTAAATATTATTATGTGGAAATATTACATTAAATATTGTCTTAGAAAACAAAACCTCGTTCACAGAGCTGGAAGATTCCAAATCGACTCTACTTTTACTCCATCAGTCATCATTCAGTTTTTGATATTGTTTTAGACAAGCAAAGCCATTGTCAATAAATTCCAAGATGATAAAAGTGTCAGTTACCTAAAAAAGACGTATCTGTAACTGCATATGTACAAGCCAACAACTACAAACACAAGATATGCAAGATGGAGCATGTATTAAAATGAGATCACTGACAAAAATTAAGTCTCCACACCTGCAGCAATAGTTTTTCCATTTGTTAGGTGGTATTATGCCCTTCACACTGGTGTAAACTAGGTAGTGCCTAATTACCACCAGTGCTCACTTCTGTTAGAACATAGACTGTGGAGAGCACTGCTTGCAAAATTATTGTCACATCTTCAGAGCCCAGCCTGAAAAAAGCCCTAATTAATCTTGCCATCACTTTGAGAACAAGTGCAAGAGTTGCAGAACAGTGATAAAGGCATCAAAAAAAGCTACAGATATGACTGAAAACTCAAAGCATAATCTCTCCTTACATAAGAGATTTAAGGTACAAGACAGGTTCAATACACCTTTTCCTCTCCTTTTTACTTCTGGAAGTAAATAGTTTCTCCCTAGATACACACATGGTAACACTTGGAAAGAGGAGATAAATCTTGTGTCTTCAGGGAAGTTGACAGGATGGGGATTAGATTTCTGTGGGACTCTGCTGCTCTGGGTGTTTTATCTATGATGGCCATTTCTAGGTTAAAGATCAATTCCTTCCACACAACTGAATGATGTTCTGCAAGTAACAGATTTCCAGGTACGGATGTGCTAATAAAGGAAATTAAAGGAACACTTTAGAAACATGTGAGACAATACTCAGCAAATGCACAAACTGACATACCCCACTCAGTGTAAGAGAGCAACAGTAATTGAAAGCAAAGAGCTCAGTCAAAGTGACTGACTTGAAAATACACAGGAGAGAAGTGACCCAAGGAGCTACACGTGGGCACAGTTTCCCTATCAACCACAACATGGTGCTACAAGGTGTAAAACTATTGCTGAGTGCAGCCTGGGCTCCATGAGCTAGCAATCTCATTGGCAAAGTGACTTCTGACTTCAGTCAAGGGTTCTTCAGATATGAACACAATTAGCAATTGAAAACATGTTTTAACACTCCTAAATCAGGCACAAGCCACAGTATGAGCAGTGTATTGCTATGACTGGCACATGACAAATGTTAGACATCTACCAGCACAATAGGTCAGGGCATTCGCAGCTTTTTGTGATGTATGTTTGTTATCAGAGAAGCCCAATAACCCAAATATGATTTTAACTCCTGTGTAAAATACAAGCAATGTTACTACCTGACAAAGACATGTCATAAATAAAATATTAGCCTGTTACAAGTGGCACACTTAGAAGCAAAGACCGCATTGCAGGAAACATCAAGACCTTCACCCAGACAGTTGAAACACCAATGAAGCCCCACAGGAAAGCTACGCCATAAAAGGTTGGTGGAGCTGCCCTGTGAAGCCCACTGGAACACACGAGCACCTCTGCCTGCTCACAGAGGGAGCCAGTGCACAGATCCCCCAGACACACCCACCAGCGAGGATGGGCACTCTAGAGAGGCCTCATTACCCGACTTCCTCTCATAATAACAATTAGGGACAAGAACAACCTGCTAACAAACAGTGCTTGTGACAATTAAAAGCTTGGTTCATTTGTTTTGAACTGCCTGTAGTATTAACAGAAACCACGACGCCATTATTCAGCTCTAAACCAGACTGTATCACTATTGTGACATTTGATGACAGCACTTCCCTTCTGCGAGGGTTTTATAGCGGTGCAATAGAAGCCACTTATCCAACCACAGAACTTCTGTTCTGTTATTCAAATGTTATGTTGTTACAAGTTGTTGCAATGCTAGTTCACCTAGAAATAATAACTATGTAAAAAAAATAAGCAACGCAATTGAATTAAATCGATCACTGGAGGATTGCTTTGGGGTTTTTTATTGGTTTGGAAGAATATGGGGAAGAAAAAAGCCCAGATGCTAAACAAAATAACTCAGAGAAAGAAATTATAAAGGCCATTACATAGTGATGTAGACTGTGAATCTGACTTTAAATTGTTAGAAGACTTATTCAATTATCAGACTGTTCAAAGTGAAGCTAAGAATAGCTGTAGAAAGATAATTACATTGTCATGGTTTAGTGCTGCCATTTGATTATTTGAAATGTCCTTTAGACTTTCAAAACTGATGCAATATAAGAACAAAAACACTTATCTCGTGCTCAAGTCAAAAGTGCTTTTCAAATATTACATGCTGTATAGTTTAGAATTTATGTAACAGTTAAAGATCTTATTGAGCTGGAAAATAAAGAGACTTTTCTTTTCCAATTTGTTCTTCAGTTATTTTCCAGTCGAGTAACATAATCCTACTTTAAAACTTATAGTCAGTAAAAAGCAGTTGACTACTCACAAGTTTTCCGCAGTACAAATTGACAGGAATATTTGATAAAATATGTGGACCTCTGAAAGAAAGTTGTTTTGACAGTTTTTAAAATGTAAATTATGTAACTTCATGCATTTTAGTGTAGTATTTTCCTATAACTGCCTTTTATGTCACAAACCAGTATGTTTTTATATTTACAGGTGTTTGTGTACTAGAAAAAATGGTACTGGTTTAAGTGGAGAAAGAACTGGCATGCACACAAAAATAAAAAAAGTCCACATGTTAAAATAATTATAAACATAAAGAAAATTTGTGACTTAATTTTCATTTACTTAATTGTAAATAAGCACAAAGCCTATACTGCGTATTGCTGATGTAGTCAGCGTTATCTGTGATAAAATGATTAATATATCATAAATAGTTTTAAATTTTATGCTTTGTATACATTATGGATAAACAGCCACAGAGAAATACATCTCCAAGCAGTGCAAGACCCGTCTTTGCTGAAAGGTTTTGTTTCAAAAGCAGAACGCTTCAGAAATGCATCAGTTTTGACAAAGCTTCAAACATGAAGCTGTCCAAGGTCCAAGGTGAACATTCCCTGGTTACTCCTGACTGAGAGACTCAAATTGAAAACTTGACCTTTCAGACTGGTAATAGACATTTCAAGAGTTCCATTTCACAAAAATATATAAATTCTTTTGTTTCTTTCTCACCAAGAACGCTCAGCAAAAACAGCTGATGCTCTCTAAACATCAGCAGCAAGTCATTTTAACAAGGATCATGTCATAGTCTTTACTTTTAACTTTCTAAAAGAGCTAACAAATGGTAGGATGATGTTATTTGGGTTTGGGGTTTTTTTGGGGGGGGCGAGGTTGTTGGTGTGGAGTTTTTCTGCTTGTTCGTTTTAATAAAAACAACTGTAAAATTCTATACTGTTATTTTATCAAGTTCATTTTAAATAATTACTGTCCTTTACGTTGTAGAGACACACAGTCCTATAAGCAGAAGAAACACATTCTCTCACCAGCTACCCAGGCAATTAAAAAGGTATAAGAAGGTAAATAAAATTTAAAATTTTAGTTAGCGTTCCTATTTTCAGTAAGAGTTTAACCTACTCACATCACCTCCCCAGAGACTCAAATGAAGGTTGCTGGAACATGAGAACTCAGGACACCCGTGGCATCCTGGCATTAGGAAAACACTGTTCAAAGTATTCTAGGCCTTTCACTACCTACCCAATTCTCCAGCCATTTCAAGCTGAAATGTGTATTGTATATTAAGTTAATGCAATACATTTTGATGTCCATTCTTGAGCCTATTCACACCCAGTTAGATCGATGTGATCAGGGGGATGCTGCACTCTGCTACAGGCAGGGAGCAGCTGGCAGATAATTCTCCACGGGATTTCCATTACTGCAGTCAAAAAAGGCAAAGCCCTCATACCCACAACCAAAGCACTGCACAAGCCAGTTTTTCAAGTCAGAAAAATAAAAACCTCTTTTCAACACCAGTAAGGAGTTTGTGGAACATTAAGGGCCTATCAAGTAACCCAGACCTGAGCTGTGCTGTGAAGCTTCCATGGAACAGCTACTCAAGAAAGATGAACCTGAACTTTGAAGCTGACAAAGGCTTCAGCGGTTTTCAAAGGAGCTTCCAGGACGAAGAAAACGTTTTTTTAATTAATACAGTTTTTAAATACTAGAAATATGAGGCATATAATGCATTTTCTAGTACAGCTTCTTTTCTTCAGCTGAAAGGAAAATGTAAAGTGCCTCAGCAAAATCTCAGAACACAGGATTCAGGCAAGAAAGAATTGCAAATGTTTATGGAGAGGAAGAGCAGGCTGCTAGTAGAGATGAACCAAACATTTACATAGAATGGCTAAAAGAGTTTCCCATTACTGTCATGTCACATTTTCCTTTTTTGTCATGCGCCTCCATTGTCTTTTTAGGTCAATCGAATTTCAGTAGGCTTCTGTTACCATACTTGGACTCAGCTGCAATTTGTTAGATACATCCTTGCAGAGGTGTAAGATGAGACAGTTTTGAAGGAAGATATTTTATTGCAAATGCAGTATTTCGGGATCCATGCCACAGGTCTCCCCCCAGCCATGATACAAATATACAGATACATGTGTATATTTGTATATTACATGTGCACAAATGCATGCATGTATTTGCATACATACGTAAAACTATTTTGATATCTTATTTTACATACACACATGCATCTCTACTATGAAGTTCTAAGCAGAAAAAATTCACTGGATCAATAGCTAAAATAAATTATTATCAAAAGAGTTGAGAAGAGAGAGTGGGACATAAGAAAACCGCACTAGCAGCCACTTCCTGAATAATTCCCACAATTCAAGGGACATTCTTTGATAAAGCATCATCTCTTTGAAAGCAAACTGTGAATGCCCTGCACTGAATTCATCTGAAATGAACACAAACCAGCTCAGAGCATCCCAGGGAAAGTCTAGAGAGAGGTCCCAGCTGATCAGGAACCCACCCACAGCTCCGCTGCTATTGCTGAAATGTCACTCTGTGAATGAGCTGAGACTCACCAACAAGCCTGTTTTCCACCTCTATGAAACAATTAAATATGATACTATTAGCAGCATCAATTAAGGCAGATAAAGTAATAGCCTAATTGAATGCTCGAGGAGGCTAATGGCTTTGCTTTCACTTGATAATGGATTGCACTCCCTACTCGCGTGCTATAAAGCCAGACATGGGATCAATACTTCCTTCTGCTTAGAAAGCCTGCTTGCCTGGAGCATAATAGATATCTAATTTAAGATTCTTTGCTCAGGCTTTCTTCTCTTAATCAAAGAATAATATATCATTTTTTAAAAAGTACTTTTTTTAGAGGTGTAATTTCCCCATCATTGCATTTTAAGAAAGTTTTAAGTAACTTCCTCAGCTTTAATTCCGTGGAAGCAAAAGGTCCATTTATCTTAGGACACATTCCAATGCTCACTTGGTAAAGGAGATTGTCCTGACCAGCTCAGCTGCAGGAATGTGTCTGTATCTGGAGCCTCGTTCTCCCAGAAGGGCTCTTGAGGGACTGCAGAATGCAGAGTTTGCATGTTTACAATTAAATAAATTGTGGGGAAAAATCAATTTGGATCATTTCATTGTTTTTCTTGAGGAAGCATATGGGTTTTTTCTTCCTCAAGGAAGGCTAAGGTGAACAAATTTTGTCGCATTCCAACTCTGAATCAATGCAAAGGAGAACTCTCAGCCCTAGAGCGTATCAGGAGACTGCATGCATCCCAGAAAAATGTAGCTACTTCAATATAATTTAGAGCTCACATTTTCAAGGACAATAAATACATATTTGCTATTGATTGCTGGAGAAGTTTGTCATCAGCAACGTAGAAAAACCTTTCAGGTTATTGTAGGAGTGGGACTCTTAAATGAAATGAGTCGTGAAGAAATAAACAGTGACCTTTGCTACATTTAACTGAAAAGATGCTTGTACTAACAGAGAGTAACCAAACAGACTAAACGGCTGGAAATGAGGTTTCAAAATAGTAAACAAATAATGGCATAATAAGA
The DNA here is from genome assembly GCA_013397755.1 of Cnemophilus loriae. NCBI lineage: Eukaryota > Metazoa > Chordata > Aves > Passeriformes > Corvidae > Cnemophilus > Cnemophilus loriae. The sequence goes on along the minus strand of VZTF01009810.1, from coordinate 970,921 downwards.
TTTGCATTTAGCACTGAAATCAGTGAGTAGCTTCAGCGAAGAACAGCTTTTTTAAGCTGCTGATTCTGCATTTACCAGAAAAATCAGAGCAATCATGCTCACAGGAGCCAAGGTATGAAATTTGTTAAGAATAAGACAAATCCAAAGTGTTTTAGGACACTGTCCATTCCTCAGAGTGAGAAGATCGTGGGTCTCTGGTGCCAGCGCCTTGTGGTGCCCAGCAGGGGATGGATCACACTCAGTGAGCTGGAAGCATACGGCGGAGCAGGAAAGAGCTCTTGCTGTTTCCAGGTGGGAGGCTCCCAAGATGTGCTAAGGAGAGCTCTCAGAGAAGCACTGGTTAAAACAGGAATCCCAGAGCACACCCCTCTGAGCAGAGAGAGAAGCAATACCTCCAAGGAACCACTGCCAAGGAGAGGGAGGCCGAGCTGTTTCAGGGACTGAACGCTGTCACCGAGTTGAGGCAGTGGTTATAAATATCCTAAACGGTGTTGCATAACGTCATTTAGCCACTGTTATCATGGCAAAGTGTGACTGGAAAACCGTGCATTTGAGGCTAACATTACATGATCCAGAGGCAGCTGGAACAAACACTGAATGAAGCAGATCAAGTACCTGGTCCCAGAGTGATTCCTAAAGACTCTTCAACCATATGCCTTTTACAGGTATGCAATGCAATATACATTTCAAATATATATTATTTAAAGCAGCCCCTTCAAATGACTCCCTTTGCTGCTCTGAGGTGACTGCATTATCAGTCATTCTCCTGAGGAGCTCCCAAGCCCCTTCCACCACTGCCTTGGGTCTGAAAAGGCTCCACCTCAGTGCTACCTATACTAAATCAAGAGATTTAGCTTGCAACTTGAAATACAGGAAATGCATATAAATTACTTCTAACACAGTAAGAAGTAAATTAATCCAGAAACTTCACTGTGAAGACCTTCCCATATATAAAAATTATGCTTTTACTGCATTACCTAGACAAATTTCTGAAGTAAAGAATGGTTAAGAAAAAGGTTTTAAGTGTCAGTACAGAGCAGAATGTAAAAAAATGTAAAATGCAAAAATGCAAAAAGGTTGGCAACACTTTTTGAAATATAAGTGACTGTTCATACACCTTTCTACTACAAACATAGTAATCTGTTGTACTGTTGCTTTTTACTTATGGACGACTCAAAAACTCCCTTAAAAGTCCTCTTAAACTGGAAAACAAGGTGCCTGTTATTGAGAGGGAACTGCAGACAAGGAATCCAGATAAAAAACCTGGCCTCACGAGCTCAGATACCACATTTCTGGTCTGCACATCCTGAGAATGGACACTTGCAGCACTATATTCCATTTCTAAGAATACAAATGCTCTCATGTCAGCGCAGAGAACTCTCCAGAATTAGAATGAGAAAAAAGAGGTATAAGCAGAACTATTTTATTGCCATTTAGCTCTTCCCATAGGTGCCCAAGTTCAAAAATTAGACCTTCAGAGCTCATGTCTCCCTAGCCATTTTCTTGACGTTCTTGAGCACATAAGGGTTTTTCAGTAAGCTTCCAAGGTTTACTGAGACCTCTCTGATTTCTGCAGTCCTGCTCTAAATCCAGGATTATTTTGCTTTCGTAGTTCCTCTCTGCCTGTCCATGGCCTCCAGACACATCGTGTTAAGCCATTATAAATCAAAAGGGAAGGAGTTTTCTTTTTGCTCTGCCATCATCCCCCATTCCTCTCTGCACCCAGTCCAACAGCACACAGGCAAAAGCATCCATCATATCAAAGTGTACTTTTGTGTCGCTCCTCCGTGAGGGAATTTCAGTTCTCTGCTCACTCTCTGCAGACACAGCATGAAAGGGAGGTTGGGCTTGCTTCTGCACTCGGGCTACCCTTTTAAACTGGAACCAGTTCGATATGGACTGCCAGATAACTGAGTAAAGCCCTCAAGACTGCCCAGATGAGAAAGCAGGATGCTCAGTGGGAAGAAGGTAGAGACAAATTCCTGATGTGCCTGAGTGAGGTGTCTAAGTGACAAACTGAGGTAAAATGAGAACCAATACCACCATCAGAGCTTACTTCACGAGTATTTCTTCATAAAGACATATTGCAGAAAGCCTGGCTAAATGCATCCTTTGCTTACTTTGAACTTAGCATTCTCAAGACACCAGCTGCATGTCATCTATGAAGCATCTTGTAATTCTAAAATTTAATTTGATAATCATTTCTGTCTCCTCTATTAACTCTAATGAAGCAGGCTCATTAATTTTCCAACAGGTACTGCTTATTTCATCAAGCTGACATGTCAAAGCATAGTGATGTGAGGAGGGTATTCCCTCCTCCTCCAAGTCTGAAGAAATTCACTCTGAAAGGCAAGGTGCACACGCTGGATTGAGTCCAGGGTCCGAGAACACTGTCAGACTTTGTAAAGTCTTGCAGAGGTACTACTGCTGGAACTGGGGACAACAGCACTTCCTCTGACACATGCAAGGACATGAAGGCAGTGCTGTTATTCCTCTTAACCCTGACAGATGCATGAGTCCTCAACAGCAAAAATTAAGTCACTTCTGATGCCTTAGCACAAGACATTTAAATGCTTAGGAGAAGACACCAACTAGCTCTTTAGCTCTTACATGTCTGAACTGTCTCCTGGTAGTTAAAAACACATACAGAAATTCTGTCATTTCATTTCAAGTAATAAAACTGCCATCAACTAGTCACCCGAATCACAAGAATGGGCAACAGTGGCAAAAAGCTGAAGTGCACCAAAATCTCAACTACCGGCAACACCACTGACAAGAGAGGCTGAATTTCCAGGAAAGAGCAAACAATGGACTGTGGCTGCATGCTGAAACAATAGAAATGTGTAAACTCCTGTAGTAAATCAGATGCTGCCAACAGCTTCAGAGGCTTTTATAGCAAAAAAACCATGCTAACTGGAGTTTTAAGCATATAAAAGAGAGACTGAGAGAGCAGCACACTTGAATTGGAAAGGCAAAAAAATCATCATGCTTCCTAGAACTAGTTATGATTTCTCATTATACAAATGTGCCTTGAAGAGTCACATTACCGCGGGGTTATTACACCCAGTAACTACTGACCCCTGGGTCACAAATTAAAATCAACCAGATCTACAACTCTATTTAAATTATAATACACCTCTCATTTCACGGAGGAATCTCATCATGAAGATCATAATTGCAAATTGCCCACCACACACATTAGGCAGAAGTTGGATTTATTTTAAATTAAAAAGCAGCATTTCTTATACCCCACCAGCATACTATAAGGGTCATTAAAACATTTTGGAAAGCTCTAGTTTTAGTTTGCCTTCAACTTTTCTGTGGTAGAAAAATAAGTTACTTATTTGAATTAACATTCTTGATACATTATGTTAACTCTTTTCTGGCTTGTCTTTTCTCAGGTTATCAGAAACCATTAAATTTATCCTTCTACCATAGAATATCAGAAGAAATTTAAGACCCTACTGTTAAACACCAATTTGAAAAAAAATACTTTGATCAGGTTAGGCTTCCTTAAAGTTTATGCTGCAAGGAAAGGAACATATGCATCCAAACAGATAATTATTCCTAAAAAATACATTAATGGCACCGACCAAATGTAAACTGTTTGACAATCCGAAGCGTGTCAAGATAGGCAGAACCTTTCCACGAGACTTGGCAATAATACAGAATATTTCAGAGAACAAAATATTTCAGTTGGAAGGGACCCACAACAATCATCTAGTCCAACTGCAACATATATCACCTGTAATTTTTATCCCAAAAGAGCTTAAAACGTTTGTCTGACTTCACGTATAAGAATCACTTAATCCACTGAAACACAGCAGCTAAATTAATTAGGGCTGGAATTGAAGAATAGGAATAAAAATTTGAGAGAACGTTGTCATTGTTTAGAGTCTGTAACATTTGTTAAAGGACACAAAAACTAACAATGGAAGAGCACTTAAAAAAAAACAAACAGGAAAATAAGCACTAAAAATTAGATACGAAACTGAAGCAATATACTCTGGAATTCAGTTTCAAAGCATTGGAAGTGAATCAGTGCCTAACATCTTCTGTGGATTCGATGTTTAACTTTCAGCAATCCAGTGAGACACTTTACTAACAATGCACATAAACAGAGCAGAGCAACAACTTATTTTTTAACATTTAAATTTCCAGGAATTTTTTTTCCCATCTCTGTTTGGCCAAAACTGAAAAACATCTATGTGACACAGTAGTTTGACCCCTCAGAGTGTGCAGGACGTGATCAATTTGTCTAATGCCGTGTTAGCAATTTTTTTTTTACATTAGTGCTAGAAGCGTCAAGGAAACACCCATATCCTTGTCTAAGTTCTCATGGTGTAAAATGAGGGTGAGGTACAAAACAATTCAACATAAATCATAAACATTGAAACATCAGCCAAATTCAAATATACAAGTGAAATTCTGTTCTCAAAGTACCAAATAATTCTGACCAAATGCTAATGGAAAATGAACCATCACAAACTGTTAGCTCAATCCCTTTCTGGACAGGGACTTTTCTGTAAATTGCCCCTGTGTTGCCTTGGACAAAGGCAGAGAATAGATTTCTCACTTCGAGCAGTCAGCCTTTAAAGTGAAGGGCTACCAACAGGAACAGAAACCCCCTCATGTCAAACCCCTTTCCACGCAGCAAACAGCATTGTCCAGACTTTCACTGCAGCAGCCCTTTGCCAGCAAAGCACAGGCTACAGAACAGCCATTCACTGCAGAACAGCCATTAGTGAAAAGCAGAACCAGACAGAGCTGATTAATAGGGACAAACTGGAGCGGCACTGGAAAATAAAGAGCGACACAGACCATCATGATGGACAGCTGACATGCACGCAGGAGTCACTGTCAGGATTAGTACAGATTTAAAAAGGTGTTTCAAAAGATGAAGTACACGTTTCTAGAAATTTCTGTCACATATAATGCGGGGTCAAGACGGCGAAAAAGTACACAGAAGTGTATTTGAGGAAAATGGACCTGGGCAGAACCCAACCTACGGGTAAATGACAGCGCGAAAAGTGGAAAGGGAAGCAAGGTCCTCTGAAGGTCGAGTTAAATTGTTTGATGTGAAAGAAAATTGGGAGCCTGCAGAGGAATAAAAAGCAAAGTTAAAAATGATCAGAACCACCAGCAGTACACAATCTTCTGGCAGTATTCTCAAATCATACATGAACTTGTTACAAAAATTGGGACATTAAGCTTTGAAAGTCTGTTCAGGGAGCAATAGAGCAGAGCAACATCTTAAAGATGCTTCGGAGAAAGAATCTGTAATGGTTAGAGGCATCTGAAAAGACTAAGTTACAGCAACTCAAGAAAACCTGATAATGGAATCACAGACAGAGCATGAGAGAAGGAAGCCAGTGCCAGGGTCCCTCAGAGAAAAGGGCAGAGACACAGTAACCTGTCCTACCCATTCTGAGCTGGATCTAATGGCAAAGGGATGGGCAGTGGGGTAGAGAGATCGAGATGTTAGACCAGAGAGAAAACAATTCTGAAAGAGAGCTGTATCTAAGGGGTGTTCACACGAAGGAAATGATGTGCACATCATGTTCACAGCAATTCATTAAGGTTTTCCCAGAGCTATGATTCCAACTCCGCTCACAGGCGGCAACACCCGACTACAAGAGATTCTCTTTTGAGAGACTGAAATGATCTGAGTTCTGCATTTCCTTTTCAGATGGCTCACACACCTCGTATACCTCTCTGGCTATGACAGCACCAAGGAAGGAAGGACATGGACATCTAATTTCTAGGTCCTCTGCATAAAACACACTCCCCAGAGATACAGCCCACAGTGGCACCAGGTCTTTCCTCTTGTTCAGATTTGGTAAACACCAAACACTCTGCAAACTGTGGTAGTTTCACCTAAAAGACAACATTTTGCACAAGTATTAAAAGCTTTCTGTTGACCTCAGAAGCTGTGTTTTCACATGGATGTCAAACCAGCACAAATACCCTTCACTCAGCAAGCTCAAGATTCTCAAGGATGTATTTTCAAGAGCCCAAACCATCCTGATAACCACAGTGCTGATTATGGTGATCTGTTTTCTTGCTTAATTTCCTGTACTCTGAAACCATTGCACAAACCTTGCCCATAAATCTGAACCTGTTTGGGTTTTAACCTTGAAGATCTGTGATGATTTTAGGCAAAGCCTGCAGCCAAACAGAATGCTCTGCTCAAGCCTATTTCCACACACGCAAAAGACATTTATAGCCCCGCTCTACAGAAGCACCAGAAAACCACACGCTCTCCTTCCACCAAGGCACGACACCACTCATGCAGAGACTACCACATGTCACAGGAATAATATTCCCTTCAAGTATTTCCCAGTGGGAAAGTTTAAAAAAAACCACAAAGCAAATCACAATATGTAGCCTGTTCATCCGTAAGAACACCCATAAATTCTTTCTCACCAGATTTTTTTCCCACCTCAGCTGGAAGCATCCTTTTCTCTTTTTATTTCCCTCCAGTTTTATCACTGGATGACAACAGGATTATGGAAGGCTCTGATCTCTGCTAAAGTATCAGGCAGACAAGTACTCAGTCTACAGGTGAACCGTAATTCTTACAGTGCTGGGGTTCGGGTTGATGGTTGATTTTTTTCCTTTGGGGGGTTGCTGGGTTTTGGGGTGGGTTTTTTTAATTGTTCATTTTTGCTTTTTTTTTTTTTAAATCCAGTTCTTCACACTCATGTTTGAGGTAGCAATTTTTAGGAAATTTCAGTGAGCTGTCTGAATTTTTCCAAAGTTACTTGGTTAAGTAAGTAAGCACTCAAATTCAGGTTTCAGCAAAGCAAATGCTTTAGCTGAACACACAGACAAGACTTCCTAAGTGTGTTTCCCGTGCAAATACTCGACGTAAGGAAGCCCGCACAGACCAATTTGGTTTCCCTGCCAGGCTTTATCCACACTGAATGACTGAACTGTGGATAACTGAGGTGGACCTTCAAGAGTACAAGGTAATACCCAGAATTATTCTGTTTTGCTGCGTATTTGCTTTTCATAATTTCCATTGTTGAACCAGCTAGACTGCTAACCTAGAGAAACACCTTGTTTGGCTGAATATCCCCAAATATTTGGGTTTCTGGTTTCGTGCAGCAATGTTCTCCAGCTTACAACCAACCCGGCAGGCAGCTGACTAGAAAGGCTCGATTAGTACAAATGTTATGGTCAAAGATTAACAATAAAGCCAATGCTTCAGAGCTCTGCAGATTTTGTTTGTATGAATATTCACTGTGCAACTCAAAGTTCACACTAAGAACAACTAGGAAAACTCGGATATTAGATATTTCGCTGTTTATAACCTAGTCTAATGATTTAAATGGAACTTTAACTGTATTCACGATGAAATGTCTTGTCAGTAACAACCAGGGCATCAAATTCAGTTTTATTTTCTCTAGAGGAGTGGCAGTGAGCTGTTTCAATTATAGTGAAATTGTTTTGTCAGCACACTGTTTAAAAGAGCAATAGGGCCGTGCTGTACAAAACTACAGATGCTGCTTACTGTGACTTACTAAAAAAGAAAAATTGCATAACCTACTAATCTCCTCAGAGTGCTCAGTACTATAAATATGTCAAAACTCCTGAGATCTCCATGTTAAAGCATTTGAGAAGGTAGAATGTGAGTAGAAGACATTCACTCAGATCAAATTACTACGAAGAGCCTTCGGAGCTACTTTTTAAAATGTCAATCAATGAAAAGCTAATAGAGATTTTTATCTTTCCATGATTACTAGATCATTACATTTAATAAATGTAATGGTATTTAACTCTATTGTAAATGAAATGTACTTTTCCAATGGCCTGAGTCATCTTTTGCCTTCAAGCTCCTCTGCAAAACACCACTTGCTTTGGACTGACCATTAGGTTATGATTTCATCTATAAATAATTGAGAGGAAAAAAAGCTCTGTTCCCAGTCAAAACAATAAGCAAGATTTTACACTGAAAAAAACACAAACCTATCCTGTAATGCTCCCTAATCTATAAATAATTAGATCTCAAGTGCTGTCTAAAGGTCAGTGATATTATCTTTTCCCTTCTGAGAGACAAACCAAGGATGTAGCAGAGCAATGCGGCTTCTCCAGATCCTCCTAGTCAGCAGCAGACAAAAACAAAATCAGGTCTCCAGAGGTCCGACGGACTGCTCCACTTGCAACCTTTCTCATACACCAGCTGTACCTCAGGTATGTCTGTGGCTTTAGAAAGATTAAAGGAGTCAGCTTTGACTCCTGTAACTTTCAGATTAAATGGAGCATGTGAATTAAATGGAATACCTAAAACATTTTGAACATGTAATATGAAGCAGTGATTTTAAACTCTTAGAGACGGAAAAATGGCAGGTGAATTTTTGTGCTCACAGCTAGGCACAGACTTAGCTGAAGAAATTAAGTTTGTAATTGAACAAGGCACAGTGATGCATACTCTTAAACATCTCTCGAAAACATCTGATTTCATTTCAATCAACACTCTTTATTCCTCCTGTTTTTTGCTTGCTTTAAATATTCAGAAGCACACCACCTTTCCAGCTCCCTGCGCTTACCTTGACCCTCTCAAATCTGACTGGAAATGTCACTTTAAGCATAAGCAGGCCAGGTCCTCAGAGCATTCAATTCTCAGTCACTGCTTGAATTTAAAACCACCTTTCTCATTTGCAAATTTTTAATTAGATTAGCACTTTTTTTTTTTTTCCTTGGGACACAGAACTCTTCATGATTTAGCTTGGTTATAGCTTTCTCTGTAAATTTAACAATTACATCAGGGTGGTTGGAACTGGATCATCTTCAAGGTTCCAACACTCATCACGTCCATTTCCATCATGACTATCACGTTGTACTTTCTGTCCCCAAACTGCCACCTGAAGTGACACAAGAGGGTCTAAAACACATTTACCTATCGCCTGGAGATCTCTGAACTCCTGAGACAAGCCTCAGAGCAAATACGGATCATCTATGGAAAATATAGTCTGAAATCAGCGGTCAAACAATATGACAGAATTCCAGCAGAAATTTGGGTATTCCAAGTATTTCATAAAGTTGCAAAAAAAAAAAAATTCCAGCAGATCATCTGCAGAAGATGTTGTTATATTAGTACCAGAATACCAAAACGTGCTGATTGAAATGAATTCTTTTTTTTAAAAACAGGAAAATTCAAAATGCAGAGCTCAGACTGTTTTTACTATCTCATTTTAAGCTTTCCTTTTTCTCATTTCAAATTCCCTTGTTCCATTTATCTTTAATCCTCTTGTATGCATTGATATGAATTATTCAATTGCAGTGAAAAAATAATGTTTTCCAAAGTTGATTTTATTATTTCAGCCTTTCCTTGAAATATTTTGCGACTTTGATTTTTTGGTATACTTCAGAGTGAAGCCACTAAATTGCTCGAAAATTTCCCTGTTATATTTCCAGCTCATGAAATAAGAAAATTATCACTGGGGAAAAAGCAAGAATATTTCCTCAACCCGCAAAAAAATCAAAGAAACAGTGTAGAAACAAACAATTTCAAAACAAAACCTTCATGGTTTTCTAGAGTGATGAAAACACCAGATTAGGAAGGCATAGCCCTCCCATGAGGTCGTGTTACTTGAAGTTAAAATAAAAGCCAATAACATTTAGTGTGTTCATGTGTGATCTTCAGTATCTAATGGCCCCTCATGTTGTGTCAGGTTAGGAGGTTCACCCAAAAAGCACTGCTTCATAAAACACTGCAAGGAGCTCCACTATAGGGTTTGACCTCACATAGCTTAAGGGCACATGCCAGTGAAGCACTGTGTCACCACCTGAGGTGAAAATTTCACCTCATTTCCTTAACAAACCAACCTCATTTACATCCTTTTTTCTTTCCTGGAGCTGTGTAACAATGTCAGGACCTGACCTACTCTGAACCTGCTCGCTGAGAGACAGAGTGCCATTTTTTCTTACTGCAACTTTCATCTCTGAGATGAGGAAACAACCACTAGGGATGTCAGTTTTACAGCATGTCCTGGAATGATTTGAGACAGGAAGCTCCTTTTCCGAGATGAAAAGGCAGTTTTCTACTGAGTGTCCGAGGACAGCTACAGGAAAAGGGTTATTAGCACAATAAAAATCATGAATGGTTCACAACCATATTCCAAAGTCAGAAACAGCAACCGGATTTATGAGCTATAAATGTTCTTGGAGTCGAAGGAAACCCAGCATCCTTTGACTCTCTCCCTACCATTCTGCCTTTTCTTCTGGGAAATATGTAATAGAAATAAAATGCATAAAAGGGTAGGGAAAGGCTGGAGTTGCCCTTTCTTTTCATGCAGGGTTTGCAGATGGGCATCTACATCATAGAGAAGTGTTGTCTTGAATTATTATTATCGGCCAGTACAACTGCCACCATATTCTGGCAATTTCTCACACCTCAGAGTCCATCCATTCACCTCAAGAAAATTTCTCGACAGAAACACCCAGCTCATGCTAAGAAAATTGGCGTAGGCAGGCTCACTTCCCTAGAAGTTTAGCTCAAGCTGATTTAGGGCCACCTGGATATCCTGTCAGATCCCTCGCTGATGAGAACTGCCAAATTAAGCTCTTCCCTTCAATTGTCACGAGTGCCTTATTTCATCTGCAGCCTTGATTGCCCCCTTAAAGTACACCAGGGAAGTACTTGCTATGCACATCAAGCAGGAAGATGGAAGAGTGCAAAACACAGATCTAGGGTCATTATCCAAAAATCAGACTGCTGAGAAATGAAGCACAATATCAGTTAAAGTGTCACTAAAACAGAGTTATGAATATAGTCAGGTAAAATACTTGATAATTGCTTATAATTTTCAGTGTTTGGAAAACAATTTCCTGGCCAGATGTTTTCACATTGTATTAGATGTTTCACTCCTTGTCAAGTGTTGTACATTTTCCCTAGTTTATGATTCAAGGTGTTAATCATATTCAGTCTTTCAAGATGATTACCTGGTAACATTAACATACAAATGTACAGTGATTATCTCTGCTTTTCAGAATTCTCTGCATTTGGCACAAGGAAAACAAATAATAAAAGAAATAAATCAGTCTCCTTCAACTTGCATGATGCCTATTACAAAATGAAATTACTATGAATTCAGAATCTATGAAAATTAGGTATTAATCAACTTCAAAGTACAGAAAACTTTCACCTAAGCTTGAAAGCAGCAACGCAGAGATAGAGTCTTTCAATAGGCTGGAGCTGACAGGCACTACTGCCTCGTAAAACAAACACATTCCTTACCTCCAGGAATCATACAGTGCTTTCATATCCTAGGGATAAGACTTACCAAGTGCTGAGTATCTGCAGCCATTTCTGAGGAATATACACCAATTTACAGTATACAACCATAAAAAATTAGGACACTATTTCAGAATGTAGAGGAAAATACTATTGAATCTCCAGGCTTCTATAGTGAAACAGTAAAAATTACGTAGCAAAATTGAGTCATGTTCAATATCACCTGAATCTAAAAAAAAAAAAAAAAAAAAAAATAGAGGTTATTTACGCGGGAATTTGATAAAGGCAGTATGATTGGAATATATCTCCAGTTTCCACTGATTTCACATGAAGTATCTAAATTTGTTCCTAGTGGATTAATACAGTCATTTTTCTATGTCTGAATTCATTATGTCCTGCTGCTTAAAGGAAACAGGGACCATTACAGCAACAGTTCTGTGTAGAGTCATTGCTAGACACGTTTATCCAAGATTTGCATTTTGAACCCTTGTCTTGTTAGATTTCTTAATGAGTTCATAAAATAAACTTTAATGTCCGTAGTACATTGTCTTGTAACTATAAGATATCCAAACGGCTCACAACAGGTATTCAGAGAGGGACAGAGCACAAGACTCCTTCACTCCCAGCAGGAATCAGTGGTGAATCCAAGGGACCACAGCCTAGGCAGGAACACCAGATCTAGATTTACACACACCCCCCCCAACTCACGTGGGTCTAATGCCTTGGCTAATTCCTGGTGCTACGCTCTGCCCATTGCTCTTGCTTCTGTTTTTCTGTTGGGCCTTTCATGTTACAGCGTCAGGGCTGAGTGATTTAAAATAAAATAAATCCGATTAATCTTTCCATCACTTCAGTTCATTTTTATTTCTTTATCCTTTGCTCTCATAGTTGATACTCCCCCGATCCTTTTAACCCCTCCACAGTTCTGGTACTGAAAGATATTATTTTCAAAGAATACGGGAGAAAATGCCGGAGGGAAACATCAATGCATCCACATTTCCCTTTGTTTTTCTTCACTAAACTCATGCATATTTGTACCACAGTCCAGCAAACAGCTTCTCTTATCAGGCAGGAGCCAGGATCACCTATTTCAGAGTTTTTCAGTATTATCAAAACACCTGGATTCAAAACCAGAACTGATAAATCATGAAAAGCAGCAAATGAAGGGAAATGTTTCTCTAGGTTCATAAGAAAAACTATAAATGGGAAAGTTTGCATCGAATCCATTACAAATTAGCTGCAGCATTTTGCCAATAATTTATTAGTCCTGATTTCACTATGATGACAGTGCATCTGCTGCTGCTCATTTCTAGTGCTATTAGACATTTTGCTTCTTCACACTGAATGATATCCTCCTTTGCAAGCAATGCCAACTTGACTGCCAAGCCAGACTTCAAGCTCCAATAGCACTGATGACTCCAGGATTTTCAGGGTGAGGTGCCCAAAGTGCCATCTACAAGTTCCAGAAAACCAAACCTGTGCCTAAATCACTCTCCTATTCTCTGGTTCCAGGCTGATTCTCAGAAGTTAAGGTGAATTTGCATGAAAACAGGATGTCACTTTAAATTCTGCACCTCAGAGCCTCATTAAACATAGAATATGCTACTGAAAGAAATCCCATAAAGACAGGAAGAGCCAAAAGAATGAATCCTGCATTTTATTCAAGCCACAGGCAAAAGGATTACGAACTTCATGATGTGAAATGATGTCTGCACAGAGTAGGAATGACAATTAAGAGCTGGGCAAGGGATTTATATCCAACAGGCACACTGATGACTGTCTAATGTCTTCAAGCCTACATTCTTAATACACTTCTGCATTCAATATTAATTTTACTTTTCTCTATATCCATTCCATAATTTATCTATATACATTTGATTTTATTTTTCTTCAATTTTTTAAAGTCTAGCTAAAGAAGAAAACCTATGCAGAAATTACACCAAGCTTTGCCCCCAGTAACTCACCAAAATCCCTCAACCATTTAAGAAAACCTGCTCAAAAGCTTATCAGTCCACAGCATGTTCTTTCCTTGACACATGGGCTTTTAAACTTTCTCTGGTGCACACCAGCGTGGTCTACTGAGTTATTACCTTAAAGGCTGCATTTTCAAAGAAGGAGACTAACTTTTGCTTGGCTATAATGCTCATAGATTGACAAGGGGGAAAAAAAACCACACAGTGCTTTAACGGCACAAGCCCCCATCACTACATTTCCTAAACCTTGTTTGCTCTTCCTGTGTGAGTTCCTAGAGGTAAATTAGCATCCAAGGAAAAGATTGAAAAATGTTTTTTCTATAAAGGTACCTCAAAAGAACAACCACTGGCCCAGCATGTATCCCTCATTCTCCACCTCATGTTCTGAATTATGTATCTTTTATTCCATATGGCTTCTCTTTAGTTCTAAAAGAGCGGTATTGTGTAATAAAATTGGAGGCAAACAACCTTTAACTAGCTCTATTTTAAAGGAATAATTATTTCAGCACAGAATTTGACTTAGAATTTCAAGCACATTAATCTATATTTACACAAGTTGTTATTCAAGATAATTTTCTGTTAAAACTTTACTGATTATTTGGAAACAATAAAGGAGACTCAGTGCTATTTCTGGAAAATTAGCCATTTTTAACACTAGTTGAGAGAAAGTCCCAACAAATGCAACTGTTTGAGGAGTAATTAATGCACTTGATGTCTATTTTTATTGCAAGACTACATGATTAATGAGCTGTCATATTCTTAAGGCATTCCCTGGCATGTTTCTGTAAGCTTGTTCAGATAATAAGCCTTAAGAGATGAATGAAGCATGTCCTGCCAGATCTGCTGGGATGATTTCCTTGTACGATAACCGGAGGACATGAAGTATTTCAGCTATTCCTAAAAAAAAAAAATCTGTCTGCTCATTAATCAAATCCTGTCTCACACTGTGTGAGTGCCACAACAAAGAAGAGAAGCACATGACAGTAATGCACACGCAGGATCAAACAATCTGAACTCTTCGGTTGTGTGGGCTTCCCCAGGTGAAGGAAAGATGTACACAAGGTGTTCTCAGCCCTGAGAGAACTGGTCCACTGGGCACAGTGTGCAGTGACCACCACGCCACAGATAAACTCAGAGAAAGCAAACAAAACTTGCCTTGATCTGATCAACCATCTTCCAGGATCTCTGGGAGCAGGACTTCTGTCAGGACACAACGGAGCCTTCCAATCAGTGTCCTTTCCTGTGGGCTTACCTCAGAAAGAGTAGGTACAGACAGGACATGGTGGCATCACTGCTCAAGGACTTCCTGACAAGTAAGCTTTCCTCTGTAAAGCAGGATCAGGGTGGTCGGCTGGTTACTCTTGGCAGGTTTTTCTGTAGAGACAGAGCAAGTCAAGAAGGTCACGAGAAAGTATTTTCACAAGAGAGGTATTCTACAGTGAACACAGAGTACTTTTAAAGCCTCTTTGCCTAATTTGTGGGTGGTGGTGTCGTGTCTTGGCTGGTTTTTTTGTTTTTCCTCAAAAAAATAATCCGAACTATGACTTCCCTGACTCTGAGCTATCGCATCTAAAGTCATAGGGGCTGAAGGCATTGCCCAGTAGTCTTTGCTGCCTTAAGTTATTTGGCAAATTCTTGAAATGCATCTGCTGATATTAGGAAATTATTCGGACGGCTTTAAACATGTGTGGAGCTAGACACACTGAGAGCTAAAAATTGTACCCCGATGGTCCCTCTGTATCTACTGACTGGAGTAGAAAGAGTGCAGCAGAGAAGCCATCCCAGCATCTATAATAATAGCTCTGGGTTATTCATCACTAACACCAGCAACAAATGCAAAATTACCAATTAGAAGTGAAACCCTATCACCTCCTGGGTTTCTTTTCCCTGCTGTCATGAGCAGAGCTTTAGGCTGTCTGAACAAAAAGGATAGCTTGCGATACAAGCTGTAAAATTTCACATCACTGTCACATCGAATGAATATAGAGAGAAGCATCTCTGGACTGCAGTGTATTGCAAGAAAGTTGCCAGGAAACAAAGTATTCCTCCTTTTTTCTCTTGTGTTTCTCTAACCTGGTTTTCCTTTCCCTGTTCCTATTCATCAGATGCAATGGCTTGTCCACCTTATTTTGTACTATAATATTTTGACAGACTGAAGGCTTTTGATAGTCAGATGGTAACTAGGTTTACTAGTTTTCAATTGCAAAATAAAATAAATCCCAGGATAGCCAGCATTTCTTGTAACTTGTCTCTTTTTGTTCCATTTCTTTTATTTGCCAAGCATAAAGCAAAGACCAAAACTAGATTAAGATAATTTTCACAGTTTGTTCCAGCAGAGCAACAGCAAGTTATGACGCTTTCTCTGCGTTCCTAAATACCTAGAAGACAGGATCTGGTTTTTATGATTTGTTGTTGTTGTTTAGGGTTTGTTTAAAACAAGAATTAAAATCTGAAGGATTCATGCGAACAAAGGGGTTTTCAAAACAGAAACAATTCTTGTAAGGTTAGCTGCAGAGAATACTGATAAAGATCAGGAAAAACTGGATGCAATGATTACAGCTCATCTCTTTACTGAAATCTAGGCCAGAAAGAGAAAAATGGAATCTTCTAATGAGACTGCTATTTTTGCAACAAAACCATCCTACGTTGGTGTTTATTAAACACCGAAGTCTGTCCACACCAACTGAATGCAATAAATTTCTAATACCTGAGGAAATAAATAGAGAACAGGAGACGTCTCTTCCTATTCATTTCTCAGCTAATTGGCGGGGATAAGCTTTACTAGCAACATTTTTGCAGTAACAGGTATGGCTTAGTACATAATTTATTATGATGCAAGGGAATGCACATCTAAGTTTACAACAAGAATTAAGTCCAATATTATCGGATAATTAATGTGACATTGACAAAGCAGCTTGCTGTGTGCATGCATGCATACATTACTTAGCAAGCCCGAAATATATTTGTCCTTTCCCGATAACCAGCTGTGCAATAAATCACAGAAGCTTTTTTGTATAATTCTGCAAACTAGAACTTAAGGACTGACAGCATTAAATCAGGTAATTTCTAGCTCCCAGGATCCATGCAATATTTCTGAACTGGGCACGGTCCCCGTTGGAATTTAACCGTGGTAGCCGCCTAGGCCTAAACACAGCAACACATGGCACCATACAGGCTGCCACAAAGAAAATTCCCTCTATGCAGCCCAAACCAGTGCACAACCCCACACACGCGTGATGGCAACACCTATCAAACAAGGTGGTTTCAGTTCTGAAACCTGGATAGCAAAGACCTCCCAGAACGAGAGAGACAGCCTCAAGAAAATCAACCTCTCCTTTACTCAAATGACAGACTTTGGGGGATTTTTTTTTTTTTTATGTGGGAGAAATAACGCTCTGTAGTCTGAAAAAGAAAACAAGAAAACAAATACATGAAAACGTGGCTTTTTTTTCTTGAATTTACAGACTACTTTTCAGTAGGCTGCCTTTCAGCATCAAATTCTTTGCCAGCCTGAAAAAGTAGTGAGGTGCTGGACTCTTACAAAGTTTTCAAAAAAGATAAAACCAAGAAAATAAACCAAAACTTTTGCTAGAAAACAAAACAAGCTGCATCATTTCAAGAGGGTAAAATAAGGTAAATCTGCCTGGAGTGGACAGTAAGAGAACTGTTTCTTTCGCTCCTTAGAGCAGGGTTAATCAGGACTCGTCACCAGAATCACTTCTCAATCAGTACTCAAGTGCTACGTGCAACACAGACCATTAGGAGGAGAATAAACAACCGCTGGAGGATATCAGAGAGCTCCTGTGTCAAGCTGACTGGAAGGCTCGTGTCTTGTTCTGCTCTGAGCAAGATCATATAAAGCCTGCTCCTAAGAAAGTAGAGGTTTGGGTGCGCTTGTGGTTGCTGTGCTCCGCTCAGGTTCAGCTCTGCTGTACACAAACACACACGATGCAGAAGGTAAAACTGAGTTTATCACATGTTGTACCTCCTTGAACTACCCCAGAAAAACCACTGACACCACAGGTTTTGTTTCTGGTGCCGTGTGCCCGAGCACAGGAGGCCCAGGGCTGGGGGCCAAGCAGGAAGCGGTGCCTTGCAGCACGCTCGGAGCCGCGCGGCCCGGCAGAGCCCCCGCGCCGCGGGTAATTAAGGAGCTGGCAGTAATTGAAAAGAGCCCCGCTTCTCCCACAGTAAGTACCCTGCATTACTGCCTGATGTATTGTAGCTACTGACAGATGACAGAATAATTTGTCTTTTATTCAACTGCAGCGCTGAATTATTGGAAGTTGGAGTTGTCTGTGGCCTAGAGGGAGACATTGTGCCGGAGTTTCATTTGCTGTTATTGAAGGCAAGAGGTTTATAAAAGTTAATGAAATACAGCCAGCAAAGAGACTGCAGAGGGTCTCAATCTCAGCAGCAGCAGCAGGCAAATGCCTCTTGCTATTACACAGGGCAGCAAAAAGGCACCACTCTTTCCAAGCTGTGATGCCATAGAAAATATTTTACATTTTCACTGAACCGCTTGCTATTTTTCTATCATTTGACTAACTGCTACAGCTGTTAATTTTCCTGTCCTGTCTCTCATATTTTAAGTCACACACAGCAATCTTATATGCTGAAATAAAGAAAACAGTCCAATGCTATTAAATATTTCCATGCTTTAAGAGACTGTCTCAACCAGTCCATGACTACAATTAGCACACTTCAAAATCTGCAATTAAAGATGTGTCCTGCACCAGCCTGTTGTTAGGGAGATGGTCTTTATCTAATGAAGAAGTTGCATACGGACTCTGACTACAAAAAGTGCAAATAATTTCCAAAAAACTTTCTGACAGTTAAAAATTTAATCCTATATGAGGCACAGAAACTCATATAATCCTAGTGTAAGATGAAAAGCACTCTGACAGAAAAAAACATTAACATTATTTTAGAGCCATCACCAAAGGACTTAACACCTGTTTACATGGCTTGGTTGTGTGGGTTTAAAATAAATCTCACTAATACTTTGGGAAAAATCATGATGCTATTTGCTTTTTGGGATATAAAAAGAGATTAAAATGTCAGGAAAAGCATCAAGTTTTCTAAGATGCACTATTTACTGATAATGGCTAAATAACTTTCTCTCATTACAAAGGAAAATGATTCTGTAGCAAAATATCCATGGATACCCAGTCTGATGAACTCTAAAGCAGCAATGCTTTTCCACTAGAATAACTTGAGGGAAAGAATTGCTCGCGCTTTTCTCTTTTAAATGAAACAAAGGCAAAAACATTGACCTTGACTGTCGCTTTTATTACAGCAGCTCCTTCAGCCTTGTCATGAAGCTCCAAGGTTACCAGTGCTCTGGAACCCAATTACACTGTGCATCACCACCAGCGCTATTCTGGCTGCTGAACCATTTTCTGAGCTGGGCAGGGAAACACCAGGAGGGCTCCAAAAGAGTTTCTCAGTGCCTTGCCTGTAAAACTCAAAGCCTGTCTCTGTAACATCAAAGCTGCTGCCTTCACAACTGAGCAGTGACTCAGGGACCATCCTCCCCTAAACTGCACAACACTAAACTACTTTTTTCTTCACCTGAACTCTCTCTCCATAAATCTTCACGCTCTGCCTCTTCCGGAAGTACCACAGCAGAGCTCCTGCTGGAACACCACCTAACCCCTTTCCATCCCCCGCAGCCGATTTTCTAGGGAAGTCGAATGTGGCAGTAATTCTTGTTCTGCTTTTGATCATCTCAGTGAGAGAGGCAAATGCATTAACAGAAAGAAATAACGAAAATACGGGGACAGGTGTATAGGAGGCCAAAGGGGACAACAGAAGAATAACTGCTCGAAAGAACTAAGAGACGTGGGAGGAAGGGAGAGCGAGCGTGTCAGGGGGAGGGGAAGGAAGTGGCTGAGCAGCACCGCAGGTAAAGCTTTCCTGCTGCTTCTGATTTCTGCTATGAGCAAAGCTTCTCTCCAGTTAAAAAATGAGCTCTCTCAAACTACTACAGAATTAAGCCCTACCCACATAGCCCCTTGAACTTCTCATTCATCTCTCGGTGAGCTCTTAATTCTACTGCAGCCAAGTCCTGCTGTAAGCACCTTCCAGTCAAAACTCCTTATTTGTATACATATATAGAAACATAAAAACAGTCCCATCCTTCCTAATATATTTACAGGTCACTTCAGTTTTTCTTCAGCATTAAAAGCAGTGAGATATCAAGCATTATGGGTTTTAACTTGAAGGCTTCTGTATGTCTGAGTAGGCACACTCTTACCTTTAAAAAATTGGAGGCTGTTCCTCACCTGATAACATTAGGCCTCAAGCCAGGATGAAAATTTTCTTTGCAAGAACTTCCGAGGCCAACAAGCTTTATATGACTTGCAGAAAGTTAACAGTATAGTCAGAGCAGAGAGAAGTGAAAATTTTTCTACTGAAAACCGATGTAGGAACAAATAAAACTTGAAGAGCAATTCTGATGTTCTATCAACTGTTTCCTTTCATAGTTACGCTGTGTTGCGGATTTGTCTAGTACATACATACACAGCTACTCTGTGCTCTGTGGAAACATAATCCTATTCCCTCCAAGTAAAACAGACTTTTCCCCCAGAATAAGCAGGATTGCACCCTTGCAATCACATCCCCAAGAGTTACCAATGTACATTAAGCACTCTTGTTAGAAGTAGTTTTATCAGTACATCATTTCACAGAAGACTAAATGCCGTATAAATCCCTGGAAATACTTGTGTTAAACATTTTTAATACTCTCTATACTCCATTTTCACTACACTGAAGAACGCTGCACGCATATTTGCCCAAAGCGTTCTGCCTGCTCACTAGTTCTGCACTGGTGGAGAAACATGCTCAGGTTTCTGGAAAAAAGGTTTCTCCTTAAAGTTTAAAGCATTTTCTTCTTCATTCTTGTTCATTCTTTGATATACCATCTCTATAAACCACCTGCTTTTATGCTGCTCTCTAATCTTGTTCAAGCACTTGAACAAGTTGATTTGGGGGAAGTTTAGGGGTTTTTTTTTATTCTTTCTTGGATCAGTTTGTTGCCTCTTTTTAGAAAAATTGTTTAGTTTGTTTGGGGTTTTTTTGGTGTGTTTTTCTCTGTTTATTTGGTATTCCTTCTACTATCCCAGGTTTGGATTATGTATTCCAAATTATCTAGGTTCTCTTTTCTCACATTTTCCCCCTCTTTTTCTATCCATGGAACCAGACTGTCTTCACATTTTCCAAATGCCATAACAGAAGCTCTGAAATCATAGGAGACTCCTGTGGAAGCTTTTGTACAGTTGTACAGAATTTTGTTTGCCCTGAAGAATACTTTGTTAAAAATTCTGAAGGTTAGAATGTGCTCAAAGCTGACGTGATGTTTGATTTTTTTTTTCTGCTAAGCCAAGCACGAAAACATTGAAATGCTTTTCAGATTATTGAGAAAATTGATAGTCTTCAACAAGCAAGACTCACCTTTCAGACCCTCACCGTGAAAAAAAGCTCTACAGGATTCCTACCCCTTTAACTTCGTTTCAAAAGCAAGAAAAACAAGTTTCTATAGCAGAAACACAGAACACAGCTTTTCTGTTCTTCTAAAAATGACATAGGAAAACATGATATGCACACAAATTTGAATACATGTCATCAACCAGACACTATATACTGAACCAACAGCAGCTTTTCAGCCATGCACAACAGATAAACTTAATCCTATGTTCTTCATTTAATCTCATTCCAAACACTATGCTGATGTGTAACTGTGGACATCAACAGGAAAACCAGAAGAAACCTCACAGGAAAGACAGCAAAATAGGCAATAAAAAATAATAATCCCTAAAACAAGTTTTTATTTAATGACCCCAGCCTTCAGGAGTGCCAGGCAGTTTGTCCATTCCTACCTCCGCCCTGCGCCTGCAGGAGCTGTTTGAGGGGAATGTTTGGTGTGCCATCCCTGTACACAAGGATGGGAGTGCAAGGTTTCAGGGGGAGCGCTCACTGCTCCCCGTGGCTAATAGTGACTGACACTTCTCAGGGCTTGCTGCTGATGATAGTTTTGCAGAAGCTAAACTGGTTGGAGTGTAATAGTCCATGCTCGACAAGCGCCTCAGGCCAGTATTTCAGCTGGAAGTTCCTGCTAGAACAGCCTGTCATTTTCAAGAAACATTCTATTTTTCTCTTCACCTTCTCTGCCTTGCTCCCCACCCTGGAAGATTTTGTTTCATCCATACTGAAATACAGCTATTTTTATTCAGCTATCATCAGATTTCCATACACATGCTCAAGGCACTGGAGTTTGATGGTGCATGCTAAAGGTCACCCAGCTACACATTCAACTAGTTTTTATGTCTATAAGCATTCACCTATGTACCGAAAAACCAAGTGATTTTTTTTTGTTTGATTAGAAGTTTTAAGTCTATTCTCACTGATTTCCCAAAGCACTAAGCTTTTTAAAAAAAATTCACACGCACTGAACATACAACATCTTGAGGTTAATCAACATTATTTGCATTTGATTCTCCCAGGAAATGAGAGAGGGTCTTACAGAAAAAACAGAATCAAGCAGAGCTGCATTTAAGTGGCACAGGTAACATATCAGTTCCCACCTAGATATGTGTCAGTGTTTCAGTTCGACATCTGTGTGACTTGATGAGTCCTGGAAAAATTCAACTGTGGCTGCAGCCTGTGTAATGCTGCAGAGCAATGGGTGCTCACAGCTCTGTTTCTCTTTTCCTTTGTTTTTCTTCTCTCTCCCTGCCCTCACATCTCCACTCATTTCACCCTCCCACACTGCATCCAAGTCCAGGAACAGCCACACCTGATAATTCTGCACTAGGAACATGGTGACTCCATACAGCCTTAGTGTCTCTCTGCCCATTTTTGCAACATGGAGGAACTTCAGGGTCCCTGAAGGTAGAAAAATCGAGAGCTAAGTCAGAAATCAAACAGCCAGCACACTGTTTTCTTGTTGGACTGCTGTTCAGCCTGTGTAGAAGTTCCCTCACTGCACTGGGTTTTTGATTCGTGCACACCTGCAGTCTGAAGCAGACACTGCCCTTGTGAAAGAAGGCTTTTCTGCAGTCCACACATGCATTAATTATGAGAAAGATTTCTGATTTTCATTATGTTTTCTAAGAGCAACTGAATGAAGAGTACCTGAAGAATTTCATTAAAACATTGACACAAGGGAAAAAAACACCTGACATTTCATGTTCAACCAAAAAATGTGCTAGATTTCTCTTCTGTGGCATGCAAAGAGAAATCACAGAGTGGTTTGAGTTGGAAGGGAGGGACACCTTCCACTAGACCAGGTTGCTCCAAGCTCCATCCAGCCTGGCCTCCAACACTTCCAGGGATGGGGCAGCCACAGCTTCTCAGAGCAAAAAACCGGGGAACACCGACAGAACTGCAAAGTAGTCCACACACATCTGCAGAAAAGCCATGAAGAAAACTCTCCCCCCCTTTAAACTTTCCATTAAGTGCTACACCTAGTTTAATTGAAAGCGAGTCTTCCGCACTATAATGGGCATTAAATTTTCAGCTACTGTAGCTTTTAGACTCCTTGTCACAGGAGGGAACTCTCATGACAGACATTCTGTGTGGCGTTGCATGCATTTATTTTTTACATTCGGCCATTGACAAACACCAGTGCAGGAGTTTCTGAAGTGGATGTCCCTGCACAATAGAAACCATTGTTATGTTGGCAATTAAGAAAAGTCTTTAGCTTCAGCCTTGTTTAAGATGGGAAATACTCAAAATCACATGACATGCCTTTCCCTGTTTCTGGTATTGTTTAGGGAATGTGGTCAAAGAGCTGTAAGTTCCCATCAGGGGAGTATTTCTGCTGCAGCCTGCTTGGACCATCTCCTTTCACCAGGAAAGAGAAAGGAAAGGGTCAGAAGCAGACAGAAGTTGCTTCCAGCAGCTTCCCTAGGCAGGGATTTGGAGCATTTTATCACCACCCATGACTGGTTGGGTTCAGCCAATACTTTGTACTCTGGCTCTCAAAACTGTATCCAAAAGGGAGAAATGTGCTTTCTTTAGATAAAGATTCATTTTGCTTTGTCAAACCCGAGGCCTTGTCCCCGCTGTGCGCAGATCTGAGACGGAGCACAAAGCAGGGTTTGCAACACGATCTGACCAAGGGGAGGCCAAGCTGCTTTCAGAGAGACCCTCAGATTTGGGAGGCTGTGAGCCCGGGCAGCCAAAATCTTAAAGGGTCCTCCCCAACATCTTTTGAACTAACTTACAAGTCTGACTTGAAAAGTCCCGACGTGTATTTACAAAGCCAGTAATAAGCCTTTATGGGATGTGAAATGGCGTTACAAAACCCAGGGCCCAAGCATTCCAAGGCCCCAAGTTAGAGGCCGGCTGGCATAAAAGAAAATTTCCTGTACAAAAAGCTTTAAAAGCTTTCAAAGCTTGCAGTAAATTTTTGCATTCATTCCTTTCCCCCCGACCTTACACACTCCAGTGACTCAGCCCCCTGCAGTTACCTTGTACTTTGACTACTGTATCAACAACTTGTTTCAGAAAGAAAAACAGTTTCACAGCCATCACGCGAAATATTATGTCTGCCTTCTACCAATCCCGGAGTTTTGTCTATGCTTACACCTCTCATTTCCTTTTCTCCTCATTTTTTGTAGTTACAGCACTGGATCTAATCCTTACCCCTTTTGCTTGAGGCAACACCAGAATTAAGGGATTTCTAAGCAGATGTTTGCCAGTTTAAAGAAAATACAGAACCTCCCAAAGAACTTACAAGTATTTGCCTTAATTAGAGATAGTTCTGTACCTAATAGTAAGGACCAGGCAAAAATGTAACTCAGTTAATTGTAACTGCAGTTTGGTAGGTTCGTGCTGAAAAAACAAGCGTGGATTTCATACAGAGTAACCTCGAAGTCAGCTGAAAAAGTAACTGCTTCAGAATTATCTGAAAGAGTGGTAAGAGCTTAAAAGCAATATAGCTAAATTGTCATATTTATTTTACATAGTAAGCCTCTCTCAAGAACATTTTGGTTTCTAGTTTAGGAACTAAAGGCTCCCTAAGAAAAGATACCAATACAACTGTGCAAGTTTACCTGATAAGAACTGGGACAATGGTAATAAAGAAGCCAGGATAAAGGAATTCTTAATTAGGCCTGGGCCCTTACAGCTGGAAAGAGCAGCCTGAGTGAATACACGGGCCTGCTTTAATCTTAGGTTCACCCGAAACACCTGGTTGGCACTCGAAGGCATTTCATCTCTTGCCTTCACAGCAGCCCAAGCGTTTCAGTATTCAAGCTGAAGACGCCAAACTTGGACATAAATACCAGGATTTACACAGTACTGCAGGCTTCAAATAAATCAAGACATAAATAATGCTTTCTGTCACTGTTTCCAAATATACCTAACACATAAAATGACAGATAACACACGTACTTCAGGGAGCACAGATATTCTGGAAGAGAGATGTCGGGCTGCCCCACGGCTGGGAGACACACCAGCGCCTGTGGTAACTGGGAAGTGGAAGGCGAACCAACCAGGCTGTTCAAACACGTGAATTAATGGCATCATCCCAATAGATTTTACATCTCATACACACATAGCCACGTTTCTGACACAGCTATTCTGCTGTTAAGACATGTTAAAGTGGGAAAGAGGGAACCAAAGTTTCAGCATGAAACCAAAAAACTCACTTTAGCACCCAGGGAAGGAGACAGCACCACATCAGCACAGACGGGAGACTCTGAGGTCCTGTCCCCACCGCCCTGGCAGCCCTGAGAGCCCCTGCACTGTGGTACCACAAAGCTGTACCCACTGGAGCCCACCGGAGAGGCTCCAGAGCCCTCAGCACCGAGCCATCATGGCCACCCCACGGCAACCCTCCTTCCCTGAACACCGACAAAACTCAGCTACCGCAGTAATCAAACACACGTACCTTCAGCACTGCAAAAAATCCCGTCTATCCTTGCCTCTCCTCTGATCAGCTCCCCTTCCTCGGTCTGGGACACTCCCGTCCCTCGACGGTGCCGGCACCGAGGGGCTCCGCCTGCGCGCTCGGTCCTGCCGCCTTCGCACCTCGCCCCGCCCTCCGCCTCGCTCACGCCGCCTGATTCAAAGGACAGAGTTCGCTAAGACCCGGCGAAGCTAATTGGGGTATTTTAATATTTGCCTGCCCCGAGCCGCCTTATGTCCATCTCTTAGCTTGGAGGCTCTTACAAATAAATAATACGAACTTACACCGCTCGCCCCGCTCGCCCCCCGCCCCAGCCCTCAGGCGCCCTCGCGCGCCACCCGCCGTTTCCCGCCCTCAGGCGCCCGCGCGCCGGAGCCGCCGCTCCCCTCAGGCGCCCCGGGCCGGGGGCTCCCCCTCAGCCGCTCCCCCTCAGCCGCTCCCGGCCCGGCGGTCCGGCCTCTCCTCCCCTCAAGTGCTAGGTAGGCAAAGCAGCGAGAGAGGTTGTGGAAAGGAGAGCGGTTGAAGTCCAGAGAGAACAGCGGTGACCGGGCATGGAGGCGGGGGAGCTGCGTCCGTGACCCATCGCTGTCGGCTGTCGCCGAACCGTACCTGCACAGGCTGTACCTGGTGCGGAGCTGCACGACCCTGGCCAGCTGCTTGTTCAGGTTATTTTCCAAGAGTGGCGTCTCTATGACTTGTCTGGTTTAGTGGGCAGGCTGCCACTAGGTCTTTGAGATCTTAGTTGTGGATCACAGGCAATATCACCATACTGTTTTATTAAATCCCAGCTATATATATTTAAAATCATATATCCTAGACTGTTATACCGTGTGGTCATTAGTAACAACAATATTCTCAATCTTACTACCTGTAACCTCATCCATACAACCTGGAAATGTGAGTAATCTCTGATTAAAATCTGGTAAGTGGCAGCTGATTGCAAAAGAGTTGATAACCCACTCGAAAATCCAAAAAGTCTCCATGCAGCAAAAGGACTCATAGCTTTAGCAGAGAAAGTCTGGGGAATTTAGAAGAGCTTTGCACCAGTGCTAAACCTGATATGTTTCGTACTCTGTGTTTTGCAGCGCTTTGCACATTGAGGAAGAGCAAAATTATTACCAGTTTCCAAAAGTTCCATCTTGGAAATCGGTAGTGGAAAAGCTAAACAGGATTAAATAGGCCAAAATAAACCTGAGAGAAACGTGTTATGTGAAGATTAGAAAAATTAGGCCCAGTTTTGAAGGAAAGCTTTACCAAACCTTCAGTCGATGCTTTTCATGGCAATTACCAGCATAGTTTTTGTGAACATCTTGAAGATTAGCTTCCCCCAAGAGGCCCATCCCATTTCTTTGGCGATAAAGCTGATGGGATTAAGAATAAATCCATTACTGTGAATAATGCATCATATGATGAGTTATATTGGTTGAGTCTGAGTAACCTCTCTGTCAGAGGTAAATTTAGCGCAGGAAACACTGCCTACCCACTTTGCAGAATCCAGTTCGGTCGCATTAAGCTTAATATGTTACAGCAGAAGACATCAGGCGTGGCTTTTCCAGCAAAACACAGGACAGGAGACTGCGGGTTATGAATGTTGCACAGAAGTCAAGCTAATTGTAGCATTAAGAATCAGCTTTTTTGCTGTTACGATGTACCACAGTCAGACTTCAGCCTGCGCCGCCCTGGGTGTTCAGACGTGCAGGGAAACACTCCATTAGTCAGCTCCCGGTAGGCCTCCGCCTTATCCCTCTGTTACAGAATTTTTAACAGCCTGTTTCTAAGCACAGCTTTCTCCCAGCCTTCAGAGCAATCCAAATTCGCAAGCAAAGCAGGAGTTTAGGGGTTAACAATAATTGGAGGAAAAAGTTCACCTGTTGTAGTTGTTAAATGTGGATTTCTTTTGCTTTAATCACCCATTAGTGTTGAAACATTATTTGTGTGCCTCTATATAATTTATAATATATAAGCTCTATATCGGCTCTATACTTAATGCTTATATTTGAAAGTGTATAAAGTGTATGCATTTATAATTCATAATATATAATGACATAATCAAGTTTTAGCTTCTGAAATGAAGAGTTCATTTACATTTTTGCCAGGTGCCTAACAGAAATTTGGAAATGCTTTAGATTAGCCTGATACACTTTGACTCAGATTATTTACGGAATAAGTAAATGGCAGCATGTATCCCTTGTGATGTGAAGTGCAAGGAAGGATCTAGCACACCTCAAAGTGATTATTTTGCTGAATTCATGCAAGTCTGTGGGTCTCAGGAACTGGTTTAAGGCTTTCTTCATTGAATTTTATGTAGCTTCTTCCTGTTTTATTGTGTTACTGTGCTCAAGGGGCCACAGCCCACGGAAAAGTGGTTCTGTTCTGTTCGTGGCATTTCAGGCTTAAGGCCAAATGGAGCTACACAGGTGTAAATAAAGAGCAGGTTCGGTTCCCAACATCCCTGGTGCATGACTTGAAGCTTAACTCATAAGAGAAAGAAAAAGTGGGCTGAGTTCCTGCCTTATTTAATTCCCCCAATAACTACTCTGTTGTTCAATTACATTTATGTAATTGCAGAACCTCGGAAAAGACTTAAATTTAGTCCATGGGACTGGAGTTCGTGCTTTTAAATTTAGATCACTGACTCGTTAAATACGTCCTGCAGTTGTATGGCCAGGAACTGACTTACTGTTAATCTGTTTGACATGATAATTATTCCTGTCGTTGAGTTTACAGCTTCTCCTTTGAACAGGGCACTTCAGAACAATCCCTGCTCAGGGACCTTTCTGCTAAACAGGGCTATAGTTTAGAAGGTCAGCAGCGTTGCTGATATATGAACTAGCAATTAAGGTCTGATAATTCACGTACGGGAAGCCACTGACTCATCTTCATCTTCAGCAGCACAAGTATGCCTTAGAAGTCTGTGCTAAACACACATGATGATCCTTTTTCATGGATGGGCTGAGTAGCAAATGTCCCTTTATTTTTCCCAAATGGAAAGGAGGGTATCAGGAGAAACAGGCTTTTTTAGGATTTGCCTCACAACTATGTTTGACTTTTCAGTTTCTGAGAACTGATCCCATTTTTACTGAGAAAAGGAAGTTTAAGAGCAATCATTCTACGCCTCCGTGCAACTTATCCTTGTGCCAGGTTCTGGTTCCGCTAAAGAAGGAAAATATTCTTGTATTTTAGAATTTGCTAATTAACTTCAATTAGGAGATAGCAGACTGAACTTGAGCTAGAGAGGAAGCAGAAACAGCTTTGACAACATCCACTGCAGCAATTTTGCCCTGTGGGTATTAACTCAGACAACACGAAAAGAATGCTTAAAAGTTCAGGGCTGAACTTTTCTTGCCGAAAGAAGTAATTTAACTGTGAGAGCAATTCATCACATTTTCAAAACTGGCTCCTGGTCGGTACGGTGGAACCATCAATGTGTTCTTTAGCCAAAAGGATGTAGTTTGATTTCCTGAATGTAAACTCCTCCAGTCTCTACTGAGCAGGTACCTGGACCGCCTGGCATGAAAGCACATGAACTGGTTGTAATGCAAGACATCTTCATCCTCATGCAAACTGTTAATATTTAATTTAGGCATGCCCGGTGAGCAAATATATAAGTGTATTAATTCTTTTGCAGTCTCCTGATGTACACAGCAGCTCTGTGATTTGATTTGAATTGATTTTGCTGCTAACTCTGGTGACCTCCAATAAAAAATTGTTGCATTCGCCACAAAGTGATTTATGATGGCAGAACTCTCTATTATATAAATACTTTCCAATGCATTAGTCAGAAATCCACTATCTTACTTCATTAAACCAACAAATACAATCAATTCTTATCTGATTTACAGTTTTTATGCATGGAAAAATGATTTTACCCTTATGCCAAATGGAGTTGAAATGTAGATCGTGTAATAAGAAATGTCTCTGCCTCAGTGTGTAAGTGCCACTAATCAAAATCAGAGCCCGAGTTCAGGATTTAAGCTCTGATCACTCTCTGGCTCGCACATTACGGGAATGAAATGCATAGGCATGTTTTGATAAACAGTGCTGAGCATTAGCACGGTGCCTTTTTGTGGCTAAACACCCACCTAGTTTTAATCACAATGGGAAATGAAGGGCATGGCTTGAATACGAGCATGGAACAAATGACATTAGGAGACAAAGTGTTTAGTAGCAATACATTAGTTACGTGCCTCTCCTCTCAAAACGTCCCCCAGTACTCTAATATCTGTCTTGTGTACACTGACATGTGTATCTTAAAAATATTATACACAGGAATCACTTCAGTCGGACTTGAAATGCACATCCAGGACTTGCCTCCTATACGTGTGTACGCAGAATAACACATTTTCAGAAGTAATGTGTCTTCTAATTTAAGAGGACGGATGTACTACTGAATCTATGGCTCCTTATTACAACGCAGAGTCAATAAAAAGAGCTCTCATCCAACTGCTCTGCAGTCCATCGATAATTCTGCCAGAACCACTAAACACTACATTGCCCATAGTGTCCCTCTGTCCCAGTTATTTGCATCATAATTTTGAAGTAAGACCAGTTGGGGCGAGGTATTTGGTCATTTTTCCCTCACTGACCCTAGCCCCTTGTGTTTAGAGTGTGGGGAAAAAGGAAGGTTTTAAAAACCTAAAGCAGAAAATGAAAATAATTGAACATTTTCTGTGCCTGAGTGATTTCATTGCGGAGATACTGCAAAGAGATGAGTAGGAGAGGGAGGGTTCTGTGATGTGTCCTCTTCCTTTGGCAGATGTGCTTTACGAAGAGCTGGGTGAAACCACCTCAGCCCTCTGGAGATGACCTCCAGGCTCAGCCGAGGGAAGGTGGCACTTTTGAGGAGTAGCTTCCACACAGCAAAGCTCACCATCTCCTGTGCTTCTGATAGCTCCCAGTGAGTGTGCGCTGGCCAGCCTGATTTCAGGGGGCTTCTCTCGTGTGTTGGCTGTGCTGAATTTCTCCATCACTCAGCCAAACGCAGCGCTTGGCTCTTGCTCACATCGCTGTGAGACGCAGCACGGGCACAGCTTTGCTGTAACCTTGCACTGTCTAGAAACCCGAGACAACCTGCATGGGCTCTGAATGCTAATGCCAGGGCCCGCTACCCAAACACAAGGCATGCTGGAGCCTAAGCCCTTTTTAAGATTCTATGCAAAGATGAATGAATAATAGCAAATCCAAGTCATGCTCGAGATTCTGCTGATGCACACCCCTCCCACTTTCCCATGCTGATGGAGGAAAGGGTCCTGCCCGCGGCTGCTGCTGCTGCCAGGGCTCTGCATTTCTGTAACATCAGCTGCGCCTCTGCAGAGACACGTTTCGACTGCATGTGGGAACGTGTGTAAGTCCAGGAGAGTGAGCAGCTGCTGCCTGCACACACACCTGCTCCAGGCTCAGCAGGAATCACCTGTGTGACTTTCAGCAACAAAAAACCATTCAGCCCCCAACATCTGCGCTAAAGGAACAGCTCCTGCACCGATCCATTGCTAGCATTCCTGTTCTTTGTGGGCACGGGTTAGACATCAGTGAGAGACTCTTATCAACGCACTTAGCAGTATGTAATTTGCTAGACAAGTTATTTTTCAGCTCTTAGGACTCAACACTTCCAGTTCCACAGTAGGCTTTTCTCTCTAAGGAGTGGCAGGAGCCTGTATAGATACCTGGAATGTCATGGGACACACACAGAGGAATTAATCTGTCTCTCTTTGAGCCTCTCAAGCTACAGCAGTAACTCTGCTAGCTGTCAGGTAACAACAGCCCCTCTCTTTCTCTGAAGCAAAACATCTGATCTTGATCATAAAGTCTGTGCCCTACACTATTAATAGCGAAAAAATAGAAAATCCAGGAAACACTTGATATCTGGGAAGGAACAGAACCACAACTCTTTGTGGCATCTAAGAATAGTGGCTTCAGTTTCTGTTCTCTCTGTGATGCAAGAACAAGAGGGAAAGGATAAAAACCACTGTTATCAAAGGATTTTTCTTGTCAGAAAGGGTGCATTATTGTCCTTACTAAAGGAACTCAAAGTGTGTTTGATTCATCTAGACAGTTCAATGATATCTATACCTGTCACATCTATGGACTTTTTCCAGCTGATACATTTTTTATCAGCAGGTAAAATGTTGGTATGTCTTCCAGGAGTTCCTGAACACAAAACTGCTGTTTCTGGAATCAGAGATTCTTTTATGCATGTTAGAATAGGCTAGGTTTCCACTAGTTCTAAGGTACCTACAGAATTCCATTGCAATGGACTATGAAACCATCTTCATAAAGATGGAATTAAGAAAGACATCGGATGAATACATAGGCAAAGCCTGACTTCCAAAACCGAAGTCCCTTTAAGGAGAGATTTTTCCTAGGCGAGGAGATTACTCAGCCTGATGCACTGTCAGAGCATTTTCCTGTAAGACTGCATTAGTTTTGTGTTAACTTCACGCACAACTGAGTGCATAATTCATAGGTCAAAACTATTTGTTTTGTATTTTCTTATGCGTTCCTGTGTCCTTTGGCCCCCCGTTACACCATGGCGCTGCAGAGTCTGCATGCTGCAATGTCACACGCTATGTGCTGGGGTGGCACACAGATCAGTGACACACTCTTGATTACAAGGTACCTGAGGAGTGGGCCAGGTATAAGTGCAGCTTTTTAAGGGCTGACATTTGGAGAAAGGTCAAAACAGAAACTTCTAATTTGGCATCCCCCGTTTTGCAATTGAGTCCTCTTGCTGGATGGTGAAACTGAAAAGCAATGACATAAATAGCCCCCAAGGCTCTTTAAGCTGAGGCTGACCAGCTGTTTCGAACATAGCTGCTCATGGGCAGAGGGTAATGAAAAAAAGGAGAGTTTTATAACTGCCGCAAAAAAAGCCTTGATGGTTGTTCATCTGGCTTTATTTTTCGCTGGTGGGAATCTGTACTTGGGAGTAACAAGTAGTGCCTGAGCCAAGTGCCTGATACTTGGCTGCCTGTGTAATAGCAGTGGTAGAGGGGCATTACCCAGGCTGGGGTTACATAAACCCCATTTGGACAAAGTGCTTTTCTGGCTGTGCATGTGCTCCAAAATTGAGCTTGGAATAAAAAAATGTTTGGAAGATCTTGATTATGGAAGAAGTAAGAGGTTGCATGTATTTTCAATAAGATGAAGGCTTATTTCTTGCCCATCTCCCCACTGAGAGCCCAGTTGTAGGGATGTCTGCCCCTGCCTAATCTTTTCAGGGTGGGAAAGCCACTTAGCATATACTTAAAACACCGTAGCAAAATATTGAAACCCCCCCCCACCAAAAAAAAGGGTATTCGATAAGTTTGGTGTCAGTTGCAAAACCCCAAGTATTCACTGTGGGACTAGGTGAGAAGCTTACATTAGCAGGTACAGTACTCTTACAGAGAAAGAAATGGCATTTCAAAGTTATAACCCATGTGCTTTCTTCAAAGCAAATAGCCGAGGGCACAAAGAAAACACCTCAATGAACAATGAACCTCCTGTTAGTGCAGTGTGCTTTGTGTTTAGATGTTTGGCTAAAAGGATGAAAAAATCACCTCCTCTGGTGGAGCCTTTTTAGCACGGTGCCAAAAAAGTCAGACACAAGAAACTTCTTGGTGGCCTAATAGGATAATATATCCTTAAAGGCTATTTTGCTATGTGAAATGTATGTTTCTAGGTATGATCTGTAGATATTTCTTTCAAATGTGTTTTCTCTACAAATGATTTTGTCCTCAGAATGATGTGAGACCATTTATCTATGAGTTTCAGGCCTATCACATGAAATTAAGCACCAGAATGCTTAGTAATTAGAGACCTCACCCTGGAAAATGGATAATGACAGAGTCCTTGAAATCAATGAAGGTTAAAGCTGCCTGTTTATAAGAACACTTCTATAAATCCAAGATAAGATGTTGATTGGGATATTATATCAGCCACATAACAATTATATTTAATGCTGCAGGGAGAGTTTATTTTGAGCATTGCATGACCTCACAGATTTATCCAGCAAATAACCCCCCTGCTTTCGTGCCAAAGACAACAAATATTGTGCTTCGTTCAAACTTGTCCCACGTCCATACACCTCTCACGGATAATCATTCAGAGTTCTGAGCGTCCTGATGTAGCTGAAGATGTCCCTGTTCAGTGCAGGGGAGCTGCACTAGGTGGCCTTTAATAGTCCCTTCCAACCTAAACCATTCTGTGATTCTGTGACCTTCCCAAGGGACTTACATGGATAAATAGAAACTATTCTTGATCTTTTTGTCATGAATTCTCATTATTAATTAATTATAGCTTTTGGAAATATGTTGGTTTAAGTTCTGCTTTTAACAGAAGTTTTGTAAATATTTTATGATTTTGCTTTCATGTAAGAATTTTAACCTCACAGGTAATAGGGTTCTCCAAAATGATCTATACAACCTCATCTTTATCCCTGGGCAAGAGTGTTCGCACAGGCAGTACCTAATGCAAGGCAAGCCCACACTCTAATTTCTCTGTTTGTGTTCCTGCAGTTAAACCTTAAATGTGCCTTTAAAATGTTAGGAAAGATCAGACTTCCTTAAAATTTGATGCATGCTATTCATAATGAGTTGAAGGTTTCAGGGGAGGTGGAGTTGTTTTAGTACTCTTCACGACTTAACAAGGCATTTGGTTGTTTGCAACAAAAAGTGTTTTGTTTTCCTGGTAAAGAACTGAAAAATAAAATTCTGAGAGGGGAGGAAAAAAAATCTGACCTCCTCTAAACACTGCAATTTTTGTCATCGGAGATCAGATCTACCTTCCATTACATCCACACAGCACTGTCAGCATGTACATGACGGGAAAGATGAGCTTTAAATCCTTCTGAAAAGTTAAAGTCCACAGGTTTGCATTAGATCTTCCCTTGTGCTCTTTTGTCTTTAAATTTGCTCTCATAACGAATCCATGAACTGTAGAATTTGATATATTATTTCTCTCTTCTGGCTGCATTCAACTTTTAAAGTTGAGGCCCTGATCTAATTTTAGTGGTTGTGAATCGTTTCTGTGACTGAAAAGAAAATCACCTGAGAATTGTATTGTATTGCCCTATCTCTTAATGAACAAAGATAGTGCTGCTCGAAAAAGTTCCAGATTTAAAAGGACCAAGTTTTTGAGTTTAAATAGTCCATGTTGACCAGTCAAAGACTTCTTTCTGGCTATGTCAATAACCTTAAATGCTGCAGATCTATAAATTACAGAACCCGTTAGATGAGAACTTACTATAGAGTAATTGTTATGTAAAGTACTACATGACTTTCCAGCTCACCATAACTCCGTTATTATGCCTTGTTTATGATTTTTAAGCCAAGGCTCATCCGGGATTCTAAAGTGAATGAAACCCGACACTTGCAGCTAGACAAGAGGGGAAACTTTCTACACTGTGCCTTGTTTCTATGCCAGAGACTAAATAACCAAGGATTTCTTTCTCAAACATCCCATGTGGAAGGTTATATTGTTTAAATAACAGCTTTAGACCCAGACAGATGAAATAAGACACATCTGTTATTTTTTCCTCTTAGCCTTAGTATCTGGGTAATAATAGGATTCATTCTTTCAACTGAGTCGAAGCAGCAGGCTTGTTCCTTGTGATTTTTCTGCTTTTGTTGGAAGGTAAGTTAGCAGCATCGATTGTATTAGTGTTTCTGTCAACACCCACATTAAATATGTTTCTTTATGAGAGACATCACATTCCAGCCTACTCTGGACATCTAAATTTATATCTTTCATCACATCCATATTGGTATCCAGCTACCACCTGGATTCCTGTAGGGTTTGCTTAGTGAAATATTCAGAATATTTCTGTTCCAAATATCAAATTAAAAATTAACTGAAGTTTATATGTAGGCACGAAAGCCAGTAAACCACAGACACTTTCTCTTTTGCTTCTATCTTTCTGCTTTTTTGTAGTGTCAGTGCAAATTCCCGTAATCCAAATCAGAATTTGGTACATGCTGTGCTTTTTTGGTATTACTTTAAGCTGCATTTATTTTCCCTTATTTTACAAGTTTAGAATGTCTTAGTGGCACGGCAGTCTTTTGCACTCTTTTCCATGTCCTGTGAAATTTAGAAATGGATATGTGAATTTCAACGGGGTTTTCTAGGATTTTCCTGTTGTATTGACTGGAGAGCTTAGGACAACTATTTCAGCTGAAGGCTAAATTCCCTGATGTCCGTGCAGTGTCTGGTCTGCCTTACAGCCTTATTGTAGGGAAAAATACACTGGTTTTATGAGCTTCTAGATAAGACTGAACTCAATAACCACATTTCCAGAAATGCAGATTTTTTTTTTCTCATCAAGTTGTTCACATGCCTCAGAGTGATTCTTGTTTCTAATTTTACTCGGAAGGTCTCACAGGTTGCATTTTTCTAATCTTCCATTATTACAACTAGAACACAAACGCCACAACACTTAGTTCAAGGGGCATTTTCATGCGGGTAGGGCACTTTCTTCTGGCCCTAGCTTAGTCACGGTTTCTACTGAAACAACCTCATCTATTCCCTGAAAAATAATCTGTGCCTTCCTTTAGAGTACAGCCGTGTTTATGGATCTACAAGGAACAGGAACCATTATAACAACGTTGCATTAACCCCTGCGTAACCTGTCAATTTGGCACTGAGACCAATAGCTTCAGTCAAGTGCCCCTTGGCAAAACTCATCAGAGACATGAACCAATGAGGGAGTTATTTGATCATTCTCCAAGTGAGTAAAAAAAATAACTTGGAGTCTTAAAAGTGCATTTGGACTTGAGTTTTGTGAGGTCCAGATTTTAGCCATAGTTCTTGCTTTGGCTTTGTGTCCCTGTTTAAAGAACACTGTGGGATCAGATTGCATCTTTTTCTACAGGTACCCAGTTACGTTCAGACCCTGCTCTTTGGACTTTAGGAAGCGAATATGTACCATACACCCCCCCTGCAGCCGTCTGGGGTCTATTCTTTGCATTTCACAATAGGCCATTACTACTTCTGTTCTATTTCACTGCAGATGCTATTTATTCTTCAGCTTGAACCAAGTTACCTCATTCATCTGATACAGCCACAGTTGTTAACCACAATTATATAAAAACTCCAAAACCAGCTCCAAAGGAAAATATTGCTGCGTGTAGTTTTGTTTGCCGATTCCTTCTAGTTTTTTGTAAGACAAGACACTCTTTGATTCAGGCGAGGGAAAGCCATGACAGGATTGAAATTAAGGTGTAAATTCTATAAGCCTATTAAAATCCTAGCTGAATGCAAAATTTAGCACATGCTTAGCTTTAAACATTTGAGTAGACTTGTTTTGCTGAACTGAGGTCTAAAGCTCCCTACTTATAACGGTCAGCATAATTTAACTTCAAACTCAGGATCACTGGGAATGAGCTAACGCAGAAATCAATGGTAAAACCTAATGGAAAGTGAGAAGATTTGAAGTTTCACTTCTTCTTTTGTTTCCTTTGAATAGAATTATGCCCTTTTAGTGCTGTTTTTTCCTCAGTCCTCCCCACCTACTATGGCATACTTGTAAATGCACATTTAAGAACGCTAATTAAGAACATATTCACAGCAAGAACAGTAGAAGGGTGGACGCAGAAAAAGGGTTGAAGCACCAGAGAGCAAATTAATACCCATAAAAAAGAAACAAAAACAGGAGAGAGAAAATGAAAAGGAGAGAGAAGAAGGTAGTTTGCTCTGTGCCAGTAAATAAGCTGACAATTACATTCCTGGATGGATACCAATAGCCTTTTCTGTCAGCAGTACACCAGTATTACTGTCACATGATTGAACATTATATGTATTTCTTGAAGTTTAGAGGACTTTATGTAAGCATCTAGCAAAATAATTAAGCAGCTGCTCCGAGCTTCACCCATAAAAGTGCTGTTGTATCTGATTTTGCAGAATAATAGGGTATTAAAGCATCCATGGAAATGCCCATTTACCTGCTAAATGGATGTGTGCAGCCCTAGGTGGGGATACAAATTCTCCAGGAGCAGCTTTTCAGCTGTCATTTCAGATGATGTTTGATAACAGCACAGTG
Organism: Cnemophilus loriae; assembly: GCA_013397755.1. Classification (NCBI taxonomy): domain Eukaryota; kingdom Metazoa; phylum Chordata; class Aves; order Passeriformes; family Corvidae; genus Cnemophilus; species Cnemophilus loriae. The sequence continues at coordinate 933,779 of VZTF01009810.1, read as the reverse complement.
TGGCTGGGAAGCAGCACATTTGCCTTGAGAAGGCTGAACAGATGTGGGACAGTGACTATAATTTTCCTTTTGTTAAGGTCGAGGACCAAAATTTGTAGTGTAACAAAAATTATTGTAGGTAGCCAAATTTCTGAATCATTCTAAACAACACAGCTACTGCTCAGAAATTCTGATGAAAAAAAGTAGTCTTTCAGTTATCTTTGAACACTTGCTCTGAAGTTTTGTTGACGTACGCAGGTATTTGTACTCAGGTATGTTGATTTGCTGCCATGGGATGAGACTGCTGGATCATGTGCTTCCAAATGCTGGAGCATTTGGTTAATGGAAATATAAAAATGTGATGGGAAGAACGCACGACCCCATTTGATCCTATTTGATTTCAAGTCTTTTTTGAACAAGCCTCTTCAAAAGTATGGTGTATCATATATTAGACACCCATGTAATCCAAGCGATTTCATCTCAGTCTTTGTTTCACATGAGATTTGGAGGTGGAAAGTGGCATTTTGTTATAAGTGCCTGGCAAAATACCTACAAGCAAAGAATAAAATATAACGTAGAAAGAGTGACTCCTTGTTCATACTCAAAAAAGTCAGTAACAGGCTCTGTAAAAACATTATTGTTACTTGAAATGCTTTTTTAGTCTCCAAAACAATTTCATAGTGACCATCAAAAATTTATTAGCTATAACAAGATGAAATGGAAGGATTACCTATGATAGATTATGAGTATGATCAAGGTAATTTTTATCCACTTTTAGGGACCTATTCAGAAGAGATTAATTATGAGAGGCACTGCCACCAGAAAACACATGAGCAAGAGAACAGCATGCTGTAAAAGGTGTTAAAATGCGTCCAAGAAAACACTGAAGGTTTGGATTAGCATTTGGCTAATTGCTAGGGCTGTGAGCTGTCAGGAACCCCTTCCACCTGGCTCTCTGTGCCTAAAGTTGCTTTGAAATACTGGTCCAGCCAAAATAACAGCATTAGCTGAGTTGGAGCTGTGTCCTCAGCAGAAATTAAAGCTGGAGGTCCTCCTACACCGAAGGAGTTTTACTTTAGCCCCAGTTTCTCCAGGAAAAATGGATGAGTAAATTGCCTTTAGGGCAAGGACACCTATAGGCTGAGCAGAGTAAGAGACCTTACTGCATCCCGTTGCAGCTAACTGATCCAGGAATAAGCTTCCTAAGGAATCCCAAGCCAAACTAGAGAGACCATGACAATAAACACACAACTCTCCTTACTGACACTCAGCATTTTCCCCACTGCTGTGATACGTTCCAGCTCAATTTACAGGAACTGAGACTGTTTGCAGCAAGTGATGACTTTGAGTCCAGAAGTTCTGACGTTGTAGAAGCCTTTCCAAAATGCTGAGTGTTCATTTCTTGAAAACCAGCTACTTTGAGAATGCTCTGAGTTGAGGAGCCAAAACCACAACCGTCTTAAAATCTCAGGTTTGTCATGGGGAATGCCAAACACAAAGCTTTTGCAATCTTTACAAGGGTTTTTTTCCCCCAGTTATATTGTATGCTAAGCCTGGCTTTGGAGAGCCTGTAGAACATAGCAACTAGCTAAAAAAACCTAAACGATTTACTCCATGTGTAAGCTGTGCTAAGTTACATACTGAGAAAACGCAGCACGGCTCTCTAATATTTCCAGGCTCTTCGCAGGGGATACAAGGGAGCTCGGTTTAAAGTTAGATATTTAATGTTCTGTCTTATTTGTTGGATAAAACATTTAATTTCTTGGCTTCAGATTATTCCTGAGCAACCAACATTCGACATGAAGAACATTTTGATGGAACATTTGGTGCTCTCAATATAGGTTGCTTCTTGATTGTATGCAAGTTCTTAGAAAATCAGAGCCCTGATGCTTGCATTCACAATTCCAAATTTAATTGCTGTAACTGTTCTGCAAGTGTTGCTTTAAAGGCTCTGGCTTGACTAATGCTCATAATCCCACAAGATGAACTAACACTGTTGGTTCAAATACAGAAGAACCTGGTGATGGAGGATGAGGGACATAACAACTCTCTCCATCAAATTTCATGACAGGTTTCTACAATAAAAGTCCAAGGGTCATATGCACCAGGGCTGGCACAGGAAATCACATCCCACAGCTCCAAGGACAGGCAGACTCATCTCACCTGCGGGGTGTACTCCCTGCACTTTCCTGGTTACTCTCTTTGCCACTTGTGAGCGCGTTTTGCTCAGAGTGGGAAGGTACCCAACTGCTGTGTCCTTTTGCACTGGAAGCTGCTCTGTCTCATGGCTCTGTCTCTCTTCTCCGCTTAACAGTTTTTCAACACTGTTTCCACCATTTTTCCATCTACCTTTCCCCCCATTTTGAGATTTCCAGTATAAACAGCACTCCTGTTAGCTACTAGAAAAGTGAAATATCATTAAATAATTTTGCTGGATGGCAATCAGCCACACTTCTCTCACCCGTCACTCTTCAAACATGCAAGTAAAGTAGAATAATTTGGAACCGAGATCCTTTATTTTTATTTTCTTTTTTCCCCCCCTCTCTCTCCATTGTGTTTTATTGATAGGTGAAAGGCTAATTTAGTCTCAAGAGTGTTCTGTGTCCACCCCAACTATTTCATTTCAATAAATAACCTTGCTGTGAATACATTTTAATTAGTGATTTCATACTTGGAATTGTTCAATTGTAATACAGTAGGCGTGAGGACCTATTGAAATAGTATAAAAAAGGCATAATTATTTTCAAAAGCTCCGTTGGAATAATGCAGGTAAAAAATTCCCCTGCTGGCATCTGTTTTCTGTCTCCAATGTATCATTAGCACTTCACATTCTCTCTGTATTTATGAAAGGGTAGACTACAGGTTGTGCAGGATGCTCCCAACAGTGCTGGAGATTTTTCATTCTTTGTTTGCTGTTCCTTGCTGAGATCATTATAATGAATACAAGAGTTTTACTTCGTTTGACAATTTCGGTCTAATTGACTGAAAGATATTACAAATTAAAATGAGAACAAAACCCAGAGATTCAGAAGGATTTTCCTGACTCTATGGGCCTGGCCTGGGACTCTTTCATGCAATGTGGAATAAGTAAAGTAGGGCCTAAGAATAAAAAACCAAAACCTTGTCATACGTGTTAACTGCTGAAGGCAGGCTGACAAAGAAGGGCTTCGAGGAGTGAGCAGAAGAAAAATCTTAAAGAAGCATAAGCTCGTTTCGGATCTGAATTTGAACTTGCAAACAAGATGCTGGGCTAGAGGAACTTGGTATAAAATTAAGGGGCGTGACAATGTATAGGACGGATGAAATCGGGCATTGGTTACCTTTACTAGGATGCAGCTCGGTTCATTTGGCCATTGCTCTCAGGACGCACACTGTGGCACAGAATAAAAAGAGTGATAAAGGCCAACTGGATTTTTAAAGTAGGCTGCATTTGATGTACACATTCCCTTGAAGGCCCTTTTATGCAAAATTATCATGTTTAAGAAAACTGCCAGAACTTCACTGGCATGTCAGTGAAAACAAGAAAGTTGTTCTTAAAATGTAGGCAATTTACACCTACTTAGAGTGACTATAGTTAAGGAACACGTACGTATAAGCTGTCATATCTGCTCCCTTCAACTCCCTCGTCATGTCGCCATGGACATTTTGGCAAGATTCCTGACCTGCACACAGTCTGACGGAGTGGGCTGCCTTCAGCTGTCGTGTGTGCTGGCATCTGAGCCAGCTCTGCCAGCCCCGGGAAGAGCAGCCCGGCGGCAGAGCACGAGGGGAAGAGCAGCAGGGGCTCAGCAGCACTCAGTCCCTCTGCACAGAAGGGAGCAATGGGGTGTGTCCCCAGGCTGCTCCTCATTTCTGGGAAAACTACGACTCTGGTTATTCCCACCCTATCTTTGTGTTCCCATCTCCCTTTGGTTTTTGACTGTAAATCTCAGAATTAAGAGAGGAAGTAGCTGCAAAACTTGGATACAGGCTGTGTCTAAGCTCAGCCCTCTCTCTGACACAGACACCGAAGGCTCAGGGGGCTCTCGAGCAGGATGGCATTTCCAAGGGGAAATTTGCTGCCCGTGCAGCCCACGTTTGAGGCTGCTGCTCGGCAGAGGGAGCGTGGCAGTCCTTAGCTCTGCTCTCCCACGGGCCTGGAAGTGGCAGCTGCCACTTAATGGAGTGTGGTAGCATCGTGTAAAATGCAGCTGACTCTACTCGTGTTTTAGCCGGTGGCGTGGCTGCTGTGTCAGAGATTTTGTGTTCACAGCTCTTCTGAAGTACGTAATGATAGTCAATGGGGAGAGAAAAGCTGATGATCTCAAAACCAAATTCATAGGAGAAGCAGTGAAATGGGAGTGTTGATACTCCATTTGAAACTTTATTAGTTCAGAAAACGAGACTTTTAAAATCTTGTAAAATTAACAGATCACACGAACAATTCACTGAACCTGCCATGCCTTTGAATGTGTATCTCGCTGAAAAGGCTGACAGTATCTCTACTTTTCCTCTTGCAATGCAGACCTGGCCTCTGCGTTATTCATCCCTCATTTGTGTTCAATTGTTTCACAGTTTCTCCTGACTAGCTTCTAAATTTGTCAAGTCTTAAACACCAAATGAGAGGAGCGGGGCTGACACAGAGAAGGAGCTTACTTGTGTGTGGCCTCCTCAGCACAGCACAGCAGCATCCCTCCCTGTGGCAGCAGACTGCTGCTAATTAATTACCTGTACATGGCTCTAGGCGGGAAGGTGCTGTCATCAAGAGCACCAAACAAATAGCAGTCCTGTTTGCAGAGAAACCTCAGGGTAAATTATGTACAGGTGTCATGAGATCATCTGCCTGAATTCATCAATACTAAGGGCTTTGGAAGAGGAGAAGGGAGTTGAAAGATGGGGACCGGGACATCAGAAAGCAGTCAGGTCACCTGAATTGCAGCAGCCCTAACACCTGGGGTCAAAAGCAGGGGAAAAGGCAAAAATTTTAAAAAGAGTCCCAAGCATGAATGTTTAGTCAGCGATGCAAGAAATTAAGACTGAGATGTATTTGCCTGTGTTTTTCTGTAGAATGCTTGGGAAGAAGTCTGAGAAACCCGCATAAACTTCCAGAAAGGAACACGTAGTGAAGTAACTCGGCAGTAGAGAGTTTAAGAACTAGAGAGGGGTGGATGAGGAGATAAGATATAAAGGTCACTATGCAAGGACCTCGCAAACTCTGTATTGTGTGCATTCTTGCCTATCTGAGTTTTAAAAGAGAAGAGAAGCACACTGAAGTTGCAAAGTGGGATAGAGTCTGGTCTGTTTTGTACAGATAAAGCTTCCAAAATGTCGTGTATCACTGAGGAAATCAAAGCACAAAAGAAAGTTCTTCTGGGAAAAATAAAGTCTGAAATCAAGAAATAAACAGGAAAAAAAATTTATGCCCACCTGCTGCCTTGCAGTTGGTGGAAATTGAACGTCGTGGATGCATCTGTCTGCACTGGACAAATAACTGCTGCTTACCATCCTAGGGGAAAGCCAGGAAAGCATGGGGAGATCATAATCCTTGGAGCATACCCCTCTTTTCCGTAAAGTGTACTCAACAAAGCTGTGATCACTTAGAACACCTGATAAGATGCCTCCCCTGGTGACCAAAGCTCAGCTTTTCCCAGATATGGCAATCTTAAAAAGAGAAGAGCAAGGAAATTGTCCACTCCATCTATATTTCTGAAATCTGAGTTAGGACAGGTACTTAAAGCTGTTCAAGAAAAGGCAGAGGGACGTACTGCATGTCTTCCACCTCCTTCTCTGCTGCATTGGGCTCACTCTGCATATTAGCAGGAAAAGAGAGGCTGAGTTCTATTCCTGCCTGATGTTCCAGTGTTCCAGAGAGGAACAAGTACCCAAGACTGCACACCAGTCCTACAGAGATGGCACTCTGGTCCTATAGAAAAACTACCCCCTTCCCCTTGTACTTTATGAATGGAAGAATTAGATGTTGGCTCTGCGTGGTTGAACAGAGGGAAAACAGACTGGTGAGACACTCTATATTAGCACTACCCTTTTTGGGTCTCCAAATTAGGATGCAGAAGAAGAATGCAGTCTCTGCCTTAGCCAAACGTAAAGGGAACATTTTTGCATATTTTTGATATGTGATCTTATCAGCAGACAGCTTTTTCTTTTCAGTAAAATAAATCCTTGTAATTCCACAGTACAGAAATCTGACAGTACAGAAAGTAATCTTTACGATGGCTAAAAGTCTTTGCACAGCACATATTGCAGCTTACGATAATTATTTATTACTGGTGTTACCATTACTGAGCCTTTAATGCACTTGTGGCCAGTGGGCAGAAAATGAGCAATCCCCGGTGACAACAGCAAGAATGCACTTCTTCACATGGCAAGTAACTTTTTAAAGTTCCTGTCAGGCTGTAATATTTTTCCCCTCCATGCAAGGGTATTAAAATAAAAACTTTGGATATATAAATCAGAGTAGGGTGAGTTCACTCCTGTGCCAAGAGGGAGCTGAATGAATCCTGTGGATGTTAAAGCTGAGAGGGACCTCCTAGATCATCTTGTTGTGCCTCCCTTCCCCTGGCGATTAACAGCTGCTGCTGTCACAGGAGCAGAATCTTAAACAGCACAGGGATGGGGAAGGAATGCCGGGCTCTCCCCTCCGGCTGCTCATTAGTGCATTAACATTTTCTACGAACTATTTACTACAGCTTTATTTTTCTATGCCTCTCTGTTTTCTCATGTACCTTATCAGCTATTCACATCATCGCCTCTACAGTCACGGTGAACTTTCTCTGCCCTAAGTTATTGTAAGACTGACCTTCCCCTCCTAAAGCGTAAAAAGAACTTTTTTCTGGTTTCCGTCCATTGCATCTTTTAAATAATACTCAATAATTCCTTAGCATCTTTACTGCCACTACAGTTAAGATATTTATAGACAAGTACATCCCTCCCGTATTGCTTCAGTATGGAGGCACAGAAGTGACAGCCATATGATAAATAGCCAAACTGAGGAACCACGCGGGAGCCTTTCAGACCCGTAAAGAGGAATTATCAATCCCAAGTGCAAGCACGTGTGTACACACACAGGTGTGCAAAGGCAGAAGGAAGGAGAGAAGGGATTTGCTGCATGACTAATATTCCTCTTCAAGGAATGATTCTTCTAAGGTGCTTTCAGAGCAGTGAGATGGATCTCTTGGTATGCAATTTTATATATTTCCACTTCACAGAAGCAATCGCTGTGGAGGTGAAATAAGTCATGTGAGGCGATCCCGTCCACCTCTTTGCCATTAGGCACTGCATAATAATGCCTCATGTTTTCTGCATTTAGGTGCCTAAGCCTTAAACCATAAGCTCTCCTTGCTTGCCTGCATTAGGACCTGAGGTTTAGCTATGCCGTGCTTCCTTCTCTGGCTGAACCAGGAGAAGGAAGACCTGAGACCTGCTAGTGGTCAGTAGGAGCTTCCTCCCCTTTCCCTCTAAGTCTTCTTCGGCTGCAGCACCTAAGTTACCTACCACCATTTCCCTCACGTGGGATTCATCATCCACACGTGACTCTCCTTCCTTCTGGTTTAATGGTACCTTTATTTCACCTAAAAAGGCTATTGCAAATGTGATCTTGAAAGAAATCTATCGTGACAATTTTACGCTCACAGCTGACTGCATTTTCTGGTTTTCCAAAGGGTGCTCTCTCTTTGCCGTATTTCTTCTCTTACCAATGTGCTTATTGCAGCTTTTGAATATCATTAGCCCATTTACCTGGTATTACCTTTCTGCCTCCTGAACACCAGAGTACTGGCCTAGCACTCTCGTGATGGATCATCTGAATGCAGGCTAGTTTTTCCCATAATGCAAGTATTTTTTTTTACTGAGAGTTTGATCCATTTCTATGTATATTAAGAAGTATAACAGCTATTGCTGCTATCAGTAGCTGCAACTTGCATATGTCCTGAAACAAATACTGTTAATGCCAGCAGTATAAGCTTAGTAAAAGCTAAAACTTAGTAAAAAGTGTGGGAAAAACAAAAAAAGTCCAGTAGGTTGGGAAGAAAAGGCTAGCTGAATCCTCAGAGTAACCAATTTAAATATTGCTAAATATAAATTTCTATCCACTATAAAAACTTTGCAGGCTGGTCTCGCATTGGATTTCAGTTTCGTTCAGGCCTGTCTTTTTCAAAGAGACTTCTTTTGCTATAGTTCAAAGCTCCATAGAGTAGGTGCAGAGATGGTAGCATAGCAACCACAAGAAAGTAAGTTTAAACACCGAGAAAATGAGCTTTTAGCTTTCTAATAGCAGAGCTTTCATATTCATGTCTTCTTGCTGGGTTTGAAACACCTGTTTCTATTTCAGCTGACTTTGCTTCATTCTATCAGTACAGAAAGCTGCATGGCATTACTGAACTACAATTAAATGAACCTGTTTTATGTGAATATTCTTTGGTCGTGGACAAACAGAAAACTGAATTGTCAATGGTGAGGAATTAATTTAGTTTTTAAATTAAACTAGCATTTCCTTGAAACAGAAGACGGGTGGTTTTTTTGTATGAAGCAGAATTGGTTCCTACAATGAGCACAGGAATAAACCTACTTTTTCCTGCTGATTCAGGAAAATCAAATAAATCCAAACATTCACCACTGTGATTTTTAAAAACGGTTTTGAGGTTATATATGCCCTGTCTGCACAATAATGTGAACTCTGTCAGAACAGCTGAGGGACCAGGAGTTCAGTGCTTTGGCACCTTTTCCTGTTCACCTGAACTGCGTTTAAACCTGTGCCTGGTCTTGGATTTGCATCTTTGCCTGAAAAGATCTTGGTGCCTAGAGAAGTGGATGTGAAATGCCGATTTAAATAGCATCTCCTGCTGGTAACATCTGCATGCCCATGTAGCCACATAGCAAGAAAAGCAGTGGATAATCATCAACGAACACTTGTATTTTGAGTCTTTGTTAGTTTTAAAGCCTTTTGCCTTCTCCATTGTATTTTTAACGAGGGTAATTTTTCCTACTGATACATTAACTGCAACAGGCACAGAAGATCTCATGGGAGATATATCACACCAGGCACACTCTCCAGCTTTGATTTATCCTGAAATGATACGGTTTCTACCCCACTGCAATCTCACTAGTCCAACACTGCAGTTAATGACAAGGGATCTTTGGTCAGTGTATTTTGACCCATTCTCCCTCCTGAGCAGTCAGCCTCACAAACACACACTAGAGGACATCTAAACCTTTAATAGGCAAAATTAGTTCCAAGTACACCACTGCAGATTGTGCAGCTCTGTGTGATCCTTGTTAACGTGGGAATGCGAGAGGCGGAAGAGATGTATCCAGGGAATTTGGATCCCTGTCAGTCCTATTGCGGTGCCTAGGAAAGGCAAGGGTTGGGATGAAAAGGCAGGAAATGACTGAGCAGACCTGGTTTTTAATGTGATGGCTTTGCTTGTGAGCGACCTGGAGGGCTTCCAGCCCCGGTGCTGTGAGAGAGGCTGAAGAGCCGCCAGCTTGCTGCACTCGACCCCCGCAATTTCCCCACCGCCTGCAGGGCCCCAGCTGGGGCCAAGGGTGCTCAGGGCCCCCTGGGGCGCTCACACACCCACAGCCCCTGTGCCAGCAGAGCCCCAGGACAGGTGGCTTTCTTGTGGCAGGGCCACAAGGCAGGATGGAGAGCTTCCGGAGTGCCCTCAAACGAGCTTGCACCTCCAGGCTTGTGCAGAACGAAAATAATTCCCTACTCTTACACCGTACATACAAAGATTAACTTCCACTCCACTTGTTCCATACCAAGTTCTTCTACAAAAAGTCAAAAGGAGAAGTTCTTGAAGAGAACCCCACCACTGAGAAGCAGCAAGCTACTACCACTTAGGAATAAGACCTCAAAACTTGTAACTTCAGTCAATCTTTTGCATGACTAAACTTCTAGGACACACTTTTACTATGTGGCTTTCCATTTCTAACCCAAACTTTAAGTTTTCCTCTTCCAACAATAATTCTGTTGGCCGCATTTCAATAGTTCTAGAAGTAGTGTTATAATTCTTCTCACCAACCTGTGCAAAGCCTCTCCAATTATGGAGCTTTACAACGCACCTAAAATTCTTACGTCCAGGTTACAGGGGGATTATCCAAACCCCAGAGGTTATGCAAATTGGCTGTAGTTACACAGAGCAGAGCTCTGAAGAACATACTGATGTCCTTACACCACGCCTCATTCCTGTTTGATGGAAGACAGATGCACGGCCGTAATCAGTACGCTTATTTATGACTTTCATCATTTGTCAGTATATGCTACTGACACATCTTCGTTTCCCATAAACATTTTGCATTGGAATGTCATTGCCAGTGACTTATTAGCAGCAAAATAACAGCAATACAAAGAACAGCTGTGTTGGATAATTATTGATTATTGAAAAATGTGTTATTAAAAATGTCAAGTGTTCATGTCATTCTAGAAACCCTCAAATAAATGTATCGGAGTTCCTTTCTAACTGTTCTTTTGGGTCTAATGTACAGATTCTTGTGTTTACCAATATGGAGGTGTGTTGGGAAGTGTTTATTTTCCCTACTGTGTTTATAGAAGCTGGAAATGTTTAATTATTTAACCAGTGTTAAACAATATGTCTGTTGAGAACATACAAATATTGAAATCCAAGAAATGGTTGTGGAGAAACACTCTACTGTGTGCTCCACATTAAATAAGGATCATATAGATTGATGGATACAAATGCAATGAGGTATCATTAACTCACTTTTAAATAACCACTGAATGTGCAAATTAATGAGACGCGAACTCCGCAGAAGTGCGGAAAAACCCACTCTGCCAAATATCACATTAGTTAAGAGCTGAAAATTGTCATTTACAGAGCACAGATCCTTACATTAACTGCGCGTTTCCTGTAATTCTTCTCTTTCATTGAACCTACCTATTTTGAGGCCCTGACTAGTACAGCCAGCCACAACCTGCTCTTTCCCACTCTTTCCAGATCCCTGAAGTAGCAGAGAGCAGAAAATGAAACATATGGCTCCAGAGAGGAGGCACTGGCTGCCAGCAGAGACTTCCACATCAGCAACAGGAGAGCCCCTAGGGATGCATCTGGACTCCCAGGAGGGGACCTGGCTTCAGGTACAAGACCTCGATGGAAAATTTAATTCAGAGTTAAAAAAAAAAACCCAAATCCACTCATACAGCAAAATATTTAATAGCCCATATTCAAGTCCTGGACAAAGATTTTTTTTTTTTCCCTACTCCTCACTGTACCTCTGGTTTCTGTTCCTGTTGGTTACTTTTCTTTCCTATTCTGTGAAGAATTCCAAGATGCCAGGAACAAGAAATGCTGTAAGCCTCCCTGGATCACTTCTGCTGGGAAACAGTCAGTGGAACAAGTAGTGCCACAGATTTAAGCCTTGCTGACTGAGCTCCAGGGCTGAGTACAACATTTACAGTGGGGCTCATCATTAGTATCACTACCGGAATAGAGATTTAAAAAAAAAAAATTTAACCATCTCTGTACTTCCACAGCTTAGGCAAGGTAATATAGGAGAGACTTCAGGCAGTAAATAAGTATAAGAGAAATTTCAGATATCAACTTATTTTAAAGGGGCATGGATCTTTCAGTGTTCCAGCTACCCAGGGGGTTGAGAGAGATGGAAGTCAGAGCCTTGTGCTGACAACACAACAAAACCAGAGAAGCATAAAAGTAAAGGAAAGCATTATGATAACTTTGCCCATGTGTCCCACAGGAAAGAGACCCTGGATACAATCAGAAACGTGGAGGATTTCATGCACCCCAGACATATTTCTCTACAAACCCTGTTTACAGGACAGAAAACACAAACTTGGGTCCTTTTTCTTACGCGTTTGTTCAACCAGCTGCATTAAAGGAGGGCACTTGCTGTGACTCAGTTACTGAACAGAACATTGTAAACTAAAATGGGACTTTTTTTCCCCTATAACCTACAATTAGGTAATCTACAAAATTAATTTCCTTCACATTTAACAAGGCTCTGTTATGTGGTTTGGCATGCATTATTGCGTGTATTAGTCACAGCCTGACTGAAGGGAAATGCACCATCAAATTTATTGTAACAGCAATTTTCCTTAAGGTATATCAACACAGATGAATTGGCAGACCCCTAATACATGGCTTAAAACTATCTTTTATACAATATTGCCCTCTATGGGAGCCCAAGATGTAACAGATTTGAAATAAGCACGCTGCTGCTCTTCGGTCCTTTTAATTTTTTTAGTCTAGTATCTACTTTCCTAAAACACTTCTCTTTAACGTAAAAGCTTTATGCCACCAGGAAAAATCAACCTACTATCCTCTCATAATTTAATTTCTTTCAAGCCTACACTTCAAATTGTAACAAATACATCTATTACTAGTATTTAGCTTTTATGTGATAATTTCAGTTCACAGAAGTCCTGCTCCAAGTGTGTCAGCATTTCTGTCATGCTTAAAAACAACAAATACACAAAACTTAAACCAAAGTGCACACAATGCAGTAGCCTCATCACTGGTATGAACAGGCAAACAACATTTGGAATATTATTTCTGAAGAGCCTCTAAGTCTTCAGAGAGCAAAGATGCAACTCCAGAATATCATTACAGATATTTTCAAATGTAACCTGCTGAACATTAGTGCCACGAGGAAAGTAGGAATCAGCATGATAAAGAAGTACAATGGTTAAGTATCGAGTTCTTACTCACTTGGGGTGCTCTCTTGATTACTCCATACGTGTTTTTCTTTGATAATTTTACTTTAGTCACCTTTGTTTTCTTCTCATGAGGAAAATGCGTTTTAAATGAAACCTCAGTCCAAAGGTGATTGGAGAGCAATGATCACTGGGCATTGTTTACATTGGACTGTGTTGCATATTAAAGAAAACCCCCAACCATTCCTTCTGCTGCCATCCTCATATTTTAAGGTTAGTGCTGAAAGTCTGTAAGCAGTTCCTACCTCAAGAAAAGGTAATCAATAGCAGTTAGACATTAAAAGCATTTCTTTAGCTTATTAACTCTGTTCTAGCAGATGTTGCAGAGAGATTTCACATCTCTAAAGAAGGCCAGTTCAAAGTAAATATATTATCATGATCTTGATTTCCCTTGTCAGACTACAGCATTTTCAAGTTTTTATCCTCCCTTTTGCCAAACCCAGGTCTGTGTGGGTTTTTTTTAATTTTATTTTGAAGCATAGCCTAGTCACATCAGTCTAAAAATAGACCTTAGGGCATACTTCCATTTCCCATTTCAGGATTTCCCACTCCAGTGGAGCATTAGCATGAGGCCTCCTCTTATAGCACCAGATAAAGCAGAAAACAAGTGATAATAGGATGACCTAAAATTTAAAAAAAATTGCTAGGAGGTGAAACAAAACACTGTACAACAGGATCCATTTATTACAGTAATTCTAGAATACCAGTTTGGGAGTGCTTCGGTAACAGATTTTTGGCTTTGAGGATCTTTTAAGTTTTAAATTATGGTATATAAAAAGCTCTGCTTGTGAGACCTAACCTAGAAAAAAGTCATCCTTAGAATGCAATGGAAGCCTGATATCTAGATTGCAAGGACAGAAGAGTAAAAAGAGAAAGATAGATGTTCTTTGTAGTTCCTCCTTTGAAACTACCGTTCCTGGTTTCACCTTTTCTTCGGAAGTGGATTAGAGTATTAAAAGAGCCTCTGTAGACCTGTTTAAGGGGACTCCCACTGGAGCTCTGGTCTAATTAAGCTATTTTATGAATCATTCCAGTTTGACTAACTCAAAATTTCTTTAAAAAAAAAAATTACTCAATACATTAAACCAAGAGTTCAAGCTTCTTTGTTTTTAATAATCAAAGAAGAAATGCTTGGGTTTGAGATTTGTAAGCTATCAGTTCATTTTATGGATGATAGCCTTTGTGATAATTGCTTTGCCAGCAGCTGGCCTGCATTGCTCTTTATTAGAAGCCCCTTTCCTGTGCCCACCTTAGCAGCCCTGCTACAGCTCAGATATGCAGCTGCCACGACAGCAGAATGCTGGTGTTACACGGAGATCATTGCTCCAATTCATGGAAATCATCAGGCGGCATTTTGGTGGTGCGTTGGCTGGAGACGATCAGGAGCTGGTAAATGGCTCTGCTAAAGTTTATGCAGGGAATAGCAGAGCACTGCCCAGTCCTGTAAAGGGCCCCTGCAGGTGCTGTACAAAATGTGTTACCATTCAAGTCAGTCCCTCGCCCAGCCTGAATTCTGTGAGCAGATGCACAACGGGGTGACAGTACTTCTGTCTGCAGTACTGGAGACCAGAGAAACCCTCTGATGGTCCTTGATGAAGCACAACCTTTGTGAGTACACAGGACAAAGGAACACAGCAAATAATTCTCTATGCTTTCACAGAAAGGGGAAATGGGGGCACAACCCAAGCTCCTAGATCTGGATTTGTGACAATTTGCAATGCAATGGGGGCAGCAGCCAGGTCTTCCGGGTGAGGCAGTCAGATGAATGGGAGCTGCACCTGCTTTTAGTCTTGTTTTTGCAAGGATTTACAAAACTAGACTGACTTCCTTATCAGTAAGGAGGTCACAGGGAGAGTCATCATGAAAACAGACCAAAGGGGACACAGCTCTTACACATTGTAACATGTTACAGGTCCGAACAACAAAGCACAAGGGGGCTGAGCAGAGCTTAAACCTGCTCTGCTGCTTCAGTCTCTCCTGCTACCTTCAAGTGTGGGCTGGGAAAAGGCTCTTCTCTAAGCTCCAATCCTACCCCTTTTTACTTCCCAGGAGCTTTCTGCTACTTCAGGCCACAGCAGAACTTGGGAAGGATTCTGTAAGGAGAATCGTGGGACAGAATCCCAAAGGCTTTATGGATACGCAAAGACATCTGTCTCACACATCATGAACCCTTGTCTCAGTGTCACATGGGAAGCGATGACAAAGATCAGGCTGTGGAATAAGCACAGACTCATTTTTTGCTTTGATGGTATCTCAATAAGAGTACTTAAAACACTGCAGTTTATATTTTTATAGTTGAGTAAGCACTAAAGACATAAAACAGTAATGTAATTAGAGATATGTGGAGCAGCTCTAACGCTAGATGTAAATGAATGTATGTTGGTTTAACAGATATTTCCACATTAGTTTCTATCAGCACACTCTCTGAAACTAATACATCCAAAGCTGTACCGGAACAAAGCCACACTAGGATATCAAAGTTATCTTACAGAGGAATAAAAGTGTAAGATAAAGGTCATTACAGAACTGGTACGCACTGATTTGCCTTTATCATCTGTATAAGTGTGTCCAGACATAAAGAGGGAGTAATAGAAGCTGAAAAAGAGACTGTATAGCTGGAGAAAGTCAGCGCTCAGGGAACCTAGCTCTTTTTTACATTTTAAAATTTAATTTTACTTTAGGACTGGGCAGCATTTTTGCTGTTGATGTTGTTGCAAATCAGCACTTCATGCTTAAGTGGACCACTACCAGCATGTTCTCCCCTGACATCTGAGAAATAAGAATGACCCAGGACAAGGCAAGCACTGCCAGTAGAAGACACGAATGCCTTAACTGAGTTCTGATGCATGAAACTCAGCTCCAAGTGTATCCATATTTCATCCCTACATTTCTGATTCTGTAAAACCTCTAACATGTTTTGAGCCAGAGCCAAACTATTCAGATGAAAAACCCTAACAACTTACTGAGACATCAAGAAAACAAGATAGACTTTTCTCAATGAAATATATGAATACTCGAAGAAACCCAAACCACCTTCTGAGATGCCTTTATGTTTCTTGCACTTTTGATGTGAGTATAATTAAGTTCTGCATATCTCAAGTTGCTGCTGAAGAATTAAGGCTAATCTATAACTCTTATATGTTGTCATAGTTCCCCTGAAATCGATGGATGTTTTGACAATTTACAGCACCTGAGGAACTGCTCTGTGTGTCTAATAAGACACACTGCTGTTTAATTACAGGGAAGTTCATAAGGAGTCTCCATAGCTCAAGAAAAACCTGGTTATTCCAGGAATACTCATTTTTTGTTCTCTTGAACTCATTATGAGCTTCAGTGTCAAAAGCCATCTTTCTTTCAGTAAAGACCATAAACGTGTCTTTAGCTGAAAGAAACGGTTCTATGCATTGCAGTCAGTTTTGAAGCGTGGCCTTGGTGCTGCGAGGGGGTTTTTGAGACGAGAAGTAGGGAGTGCCTATTCCAGGGTCATCAGAGAACTAAAATAACAGGTGGGGAGACCGGGGGCAGCCAGACAACAGAAACTCAACATAGGAGCAACAGAACATCAACCCAGATATTCCAGTGGAAGTTTTCAGATAGTCTGGAAGAGTGAACCAGGAAGATACCATGTATTTACACACTAATTTCTGAAAGGATTTGCTTGCTCTGTATCATATTTAGGAACATGATTTAGTGGTAGGCTTGGCAGTGCTAGGTTAATAGTCAGACTCCATAATCTTAAAGGTATATACCAACATAAATGGTTCTAGGATTCTGTGTTTCTAACCATAGAACTGCAGAAATTGTGTTTTCCACATCTGGTGATGTGAAGATAAATACTTTAAAAGTGTGTACAGACATTGCAGTGATAGGTGCGTAAGCTGCGAGAAGATTCGGACAGAACACAGCAACACTCACTTGCACAAAACTAACATAGCAACAACAAACAACCACCTAAAAAACCCCAACCAAAACCTGGAAAACCCAACCACCATCAAAGCCACGGCTCCAAAACCAGCAAGTCATGTCTCGGAAAGTTTTGGGCAAAGTAACGGTAGGTTTCATCTCTAGGTTTTGAGCAGCCAAAATAAGTAGAATAAGCTGTTGTGATTGCCTACCTATTCAGGGAAGAAATATACCACATGAGGATTAACAGGTACAGAATAATGTACACCAGGTAATGCAAAATCTGTGCTGCAGGTTAAGAGCCAGAAAAACCTATATCCTTTGGCAAGGATTTCGGCATAAGTGTGCTGCCTCGTTAATACTGGATTTTATTTCTAGAATTTATCTTCTTTTCTTGTTTCTCTCCATCCATACCTAATTTCTGTTTCTTCCCGTCCTGTTTTCTTTCTTGTCTATTTTTCCCTAAGGCAGAGCTTGAGGATTATATCATGATCAGAAGGACATTCTAGGTAACTCGAGTGCATTTGTGACCGAGCTGAAAGAGTTCAATTCTCTCTATGACCCAAAGGAGAGGGAAGTGAAAATTCCAGCTGTACTCTTGTCTCCCAAGGGTTGGTGTGCTCTTTCTGTTACACAGAGTTGGAGCAACTCTGCCAACTGATTCCCACACGTTTCTCGTGAGGGCAGACCCTGGCACAGTCATTCTCCTGATCCTGCACTTAAAATGAATCACCAGCAGAGCAAACAGCTCTGGAGGCAGCATGAATCCACAGCCCTGCTCCTTCATGTTGAATTCATCCAGCGCAGTAGGGCTTAAGCCAAGGATTTCAGTTCAAAGAGTGACTTGAGCATCTGAATTAAAACACACACTCAACAGTTTGTGCAACCACTTGGCCGCTGGCCCGCCCAGGAACATCTGCGTCGGCGGCTTCCAAGGGGCAGAGCGCTGCTCTCGCCACATCTGGAGCAGCACAGCTGTCCCGCAGCCAAACCCTCCTGCTCACAGGCGCCTCCCCAGTGCTCCAAGTGCAGCCAGGAGCCAAGGATAGCAGTACAAAGAGCAACAAACTACTGGACTTCTTCTTTTCACGCCATCAGATTAGCAATAGGAAGCTCTGGCAGTTTTTGGACAAATTGCACCAGAAGTTTTCCTTGTGTTGGGAAGAGACTCTAACTCAATTTGGCTGTTTGAGTTTACAGCCTGACTGAAGCTCTGACGTTCACACAGGATGCAAGGAGGCACCTGCTCGCCTCCCAGTTTCAGTGGGATCCCCGCGCGCAACATTCACAACAGTCTTTGGAAAAATCCCAAATCCTGAGCTGGACCACAGGTACAAGGCATTTTCAAAAGACCTCCCAGCAAATGCTTCGTAATTAGAAATTCCAGGAAATTACTCAGACATACTTTGAATTTTAGTATTTAATTCAGTCGTATTCAGTATTTAATTTAGCCAGAAGGAATCAATTAGTCCCCAGTTCAGAATCTCTACCATCTTTGAAACTTGGATATTCACAGAGAGCAAATAGCTCTTCATGTAGAAGGTCCCAGCTGAAGGATGTAAATGGTGAACTGCATGGAACACCATTTATTTACACTGTTTTGGAAACACGAAAGGTTGAGCTGACCCTCCTATGATTCAAATCTGAGTTTACAGCGTCATTCATCATCTCAGAACGGGTTTGTTCCAGTCTCCTTGAACAAAACTATTTTCTCCTCACATTTGCTGCACAGAATTGGCTGAATTTCAATTCCAAGGTGTATTGTACGAAGAAAGGTTTTGGAGTGAAAGATGTCAAGCTGGCAAAAATGGAAAATTAGATTGGAATAAAATCTAATTCTTTTAATATAGAAAGTGTTTAGTTCTGCTTCTGTAATATAATTTAAAGTCACATAGCAATCATGATTCTTGGCTGTGGAGGTAGGTTTTGTCTCTAGCTGGATGAAATAAAGGATTTTAATAAGAAATTATGCAACAAATAGGTGGAATTTGTGTCACATACAGCAAGAAAATACTTTTCACCTCTGAGCACCGAATATTTCCTGGTGCCAAGGGAGATCATTTGTAACAAACTTGCTGGGTGACCCCTGCTTGATTTTGGTCATGCGCTCAAACCCACCTTTTATTGTACCAGGTGATCCTTATCAGTGACCTAACAAGAGCAGGAACCGAAAAGTCTTCCAGTGCTGGGATGTTGTTGAGCATCCTTTAGCATCTGGAGACGGTGAGAGGTGATGGGGGGCACTGGGGGCACAAGCATCCTCCTGTCAGAAAAATGATTCTTTCAACTTTTCCTTTCTCCCAGGCTTTCCCCTGCAGACCCCAGGTGTAAAGGCAGGAGCTGCAAGTGGCACTTCCCTCCCGCATTTTGGGCGGGCAGGAGGGGAGGTGGTCCAGCCGCACGATGACAGATTATGCAAATCCTCGCGGAGCGTGGAATCAGTCGGGGCGGTGGGAGAGGAATGCAGCTCATCTCCGAATTAGCCTCCGCCGCGGCGTGCTCGCGAAGCATCCCCCCCTCGGCCAGAATGACATCAGAGCAGCTCCGAGTCCTTGAAAGTCTGCGGGTTCATTAGCGGGAGGAATCGGCCGCTCCTGCCAATCACAGCCCTGCGAAGCCGCCTCGCTACTCCTGGAGATCCGCGGGAGAGGGAGGCTGACTCCGGCACACGGGAGAGCGGCGCGGCGCCGGCGGCAGGACCGCGAGCAGCTGCTCCTTGGGTGATTCAATAGTTCTCGCAGCCTTTCTGCTGGAGCCTGGCGGCTCCTCGGCGTAATCCCCGTGTCCAAGAAGGAAGCAGCATTTTGAACGGTGTGCTGAGCAGAGGTTTGAATCATTCCAGCTGGCTGCTCGCTCTGAAAAGGACAGGCTGGGTATAAATGAGATGTGACTGTGCCGGTAGAGTTCAGTGACTGGGGCTGGAGCAAGAGGAGCCTTCCTGGGATGCCGCTCAGACAGCTGCTGGCAATTGAAAACTCTCCCTAGTTTCCCTGGAGCCCTGTGAAGAGCTGTGAATAGCAGACGTCTCTTTGCTGCATGCTAGGAAGAGAAATCCTTCTCTAGGTAAGCTATGGTTCAGCTTCTGAACCTCTACTTCTGGGTATATATTCGTACAACCACCTAGACAGTGCCTATACTCAGAGCAGGTCTAAGTATCCACAGAGTGTGTCAAATGATCTGCCTGGTACCTATTGCGGAAGCACAGTAAGTGCTTCCGAAAGCTGCCTGGAGCCTGGCATTCCAAGGATTATTTGGAAGTTTGAGATAGTCTTTGCCATGTTTGCATGCAAGTGCCCCTGATGTAAAGGGATGCACACCCTCCGAGGGAGACAGCTGTCTGCCTGAATATGTGAAAGACCACAGAAGGGAGAGCATGGGAAGTTATGTGAGGGGGGAAAGAGAATACAGTTTTTTCTTTAGTCTACTCCACACCCTCTGCTTTTAATTTGCTACCATCTAGCAAAGTTCAGCAGAACTATTGTCCTAAAATGACATGGTGGAAGCTTTCCATGGAGATATATTAAAAATGCACTATTTCAAGTAAGAGTAATTGTACTGTGAGGAAGCCAAAACCTACAGATCTGCTCTCTTCCAGCAGTTTGATAGCAAACAACATCTGTCGGCAACATTTTTTTTTTAAAACAGCATGATCCGTTATACAGTGGAAGCGAGGATTGCTAGAGGTAGTAAGAGGTAAACTGAAGAAATCAGTGTGGGCTCTTCAGATTCTACAGAGCCTGAGTCCACAGCAGCCCAGCGTTTTTATCCTACAGCTGGCACACGGGCTCCGAGTCACTGCTGCTGGGAATGAACAGGAAAATGCCCAGAAGTGAAGTCCCTTCCTACAAGCACTGCACTGTTATAACCACACATACCCACAGAACCCCACACTCAGGAAGTTCTCTTTACCAGGTCATTTTTTACTAACTTCTGCAGCTCTTTTCACATTGCTTGAACCCTCCCTCCCTTTCTCCATGTTAATGACTGCTGCAGAATCTGGCCTACCCCCTGTAGCAGGTGACTCTACCTTTCCTAGCTCTGAATGTTCTCAGAGAACAAGATTAAAAGAGAAGTAACTCATTTTCACCCCATTTCTTCAGTAGTTTTAATCGCGATGCTCCTGCCATAAATGTTCAGCCTGTGGAAGGACAGCAGGATCTCCTTGTTCATAAGGTTTCAATAGTTGGCAACATTTCCAGGTGCTGCTCCTTGTCTTGCCCTATCCTGTCTGTACGCTTTCCCCATGCACGTTTTCCCCCCCACCAAGCTGCACTGTCTGCCTTGCTTTCGGAAATGCTGCTCTAAAGGAGGGGCTGGGGGTGGGGTGTGAACTGCCAAGTCGCATTTAACTAAGAAAATTCTTGGCTTCGAATTTTCTCCTGAATCTTATCAATTCAGATAATATGATCTGCTTAACTGGGTTAGATGTTCCTAATGACATTGCTCTGTGCAGAAGTTTAAGACTATCTATTAGGTTTTGTGCCATTTTCCCAGAACATGGCCATTTTTTTGATTCATAATAGATGCCTAATGTCTGAAAGCCTCAGAATTGAAAGCAGAAGTATCTTAATGTCTTGTTGACACCACTCTCTTCTGCAAGGCTGGGGAAATGCTCCTCTAACTTGCAGTTTATCAGAGTAAATCTAATTCAAAGAGTGACATTTGAGCAGAGAGCAGGATGCCTAACTGACTGACCACTTGCACATACACACACACACACAGATACATACCCCCACATATAAATCCCTTTCAGCCTGAACACCCTGTTAACTCACACTATCAAGTTCTGAAAGTCCTGTTAAAACTTTGTGGCTGTTTAGAGGCTGTGATATCTGCTGTATCACCCTTCGAAATGGCCATGATCAGACTTAGCACCATGCAGGAATCATGAGCTGCTCTAGAGTTCAACTATCATATTCACTATGAGAGTGGAATAAAAATATGCTAATAGTAAAGATGGGTTTCTTTAAGGTTTGCAGTACAGGAATTATCCCAGCTCTATAATGAGATACTTTAAGGAAAATGTGCCCATATATTGCAAACCCATGGCAATACTGAGCACAGAAAATGCTGATGAGTTACTATTAGTTCTGACTATGAGTTTTCAGTTAGATAAACAAAAAATTGCATTTAACTATATGTCCCCAGAAAAAGATTCATCATTTTTCTACAAGCACTAAAGGAAAGCATATCATGAACTTGTACCAAAAAAAAAAAAAAAAGAAAAAAAAAAGTATCATTTCTGTTCCAAATCATTCAGATTTTGCCCACAGACAATTTTGCTTTGATTGCCTCTATGACCATAGAGCTGGCTGAGCTTCGGCTGCATGTATACACTGCTGTTTGCTTCCATCAAGCGTTTGCCTTGCAAAGCGTCCATAATCACAGAATCTAAGAATGGTTCGGGTTGGGAGGGACCTTAAAAAGTATCTAATTCCAACCCTCTTTCTGCAGCTTCATGGGTGCATCCAAGAAACTGCTTTCCATACCTGCAAAATTGGCTTTTCTGAACAAAGCAAGCTCTGGGCTAAGAGCAGCAAAGCGCCGCAAGCTGGGGCCTGGATGGCTGAAGGAAAGGTTAATGTGGAATTGTGCAGAAAGCTGCACTTTGCCCAGGAGTCATTGCAGTAACAGGGCACTGAGCTTAAGGTGAGCCAAGGGCTCTCCACACTTTTTAAGGTGAGGAGAGCCTGGGTTGAAGCCATTTGCAAGTGTTAAGGAGTACGTTGTAAGGTAGCGGTTTATCAGATCCCGTGTTCTCAGGCCTGGGATGCAGTTGAGGACCATTAGAGCGGGTGGAAGGGCTGGACTCTGAGGGAGAAGGAAGGTCTCTGTTGGAAACTGGATGGAGTGTCAACGAGTCCTGTCTCCTATTTTGAGACAGGCTGAAGAATGCACATCTCACAGCAGCAAGTCTCTTCCTCCTATTGAGATGTTAAGGGAATGCCCCTCACGAGGACAAGCCACCCAGAAGAGTGTTAGATAGAAATTCCGAATCAATTCTCCATCTATGTCAACATTTAAATTAGAAAAATTGAGCTATTAAAAGCATCGGGTGCTGCAAGAAAATGAAAATCATGCACGTCAATCCCAAACATTTATTACAACTACTGTCAGGAATAATTACAATGGAATAGGAATTTCTTCCGAAATTAACAGTTGCTATAGAAAAATAATAATATTTTACCTAAACAGCAATGCCACCAGAATTACATGGCAACAGCACACCAGTGTAGGAAGCTTTCTCATCAGTATTTGATGAGAAAAACACATTGGCACCAGAAGTCATGGATGGCCATTTAAACTTAATTCTGAAAGGAATAGAGAAGTATTTAAACCTATTTCCTTCCCTCTGGCTACAAAAGGGGTCACAACTTCTCTCTCCAAGTGGCGGCGAAGGGAGCAAATGAATCCTCCCTCCTCTGCTGCAGGGATGGGTTTTACCAAGCCAGAGCAAATACAGAAGTAGAAGCCAGGGCAGGGTGGGCTTCCTTCATGAGGAAGGCAGCAAAAGGAAGGGATTCCCTCTTCTTCCTTGGAAGCTGGTGACATAAGAACTGTCCTTGGCTTACTTAGCCTGGCCAAGGGAGATGAGGCTGATGCCCCCACAGTTACAGGCTCTTACTAACGGCTGGGTTTTCATCTCTCATATGTAAATATCATTAGCAGACACAAACAGCAGAGAGAATAATGTGGACAGGCTCTTCCCTGAGCGGAGCTCCGCACGAAACCTCCCCTCCTGAAGGACTATCCACAGCTACTTATTCCAGCCCGCACTCTGCCAGGCTCCACTGAAAGGATTGCATTTAGCTTTTAGTGTATAAATAAGTGTTCTGATAAATAATTAATAGTAGCTGCTGGCCGTAAAAGAGGTGGCTGTTTGGAAAGTTAAAACAGTCTGTCATGAAATATGCACCCACCTCCTCTGTGTTCTACTTTCAGGGGATGTTTTAGCCAACATCTTGTCCTTTTCCATGGGACCATATTGTGCAAGGAGGAGGCCAGAGCTCAAGTCTCAGACCCTCAGGGTGTTCTTGAATTCATTCTCTCTCACTGGGATATAGATCACCCCCTAAACCGCCAGAGGGGAGGGCAGGTGGTCGGTGACTCACAGAGAAATTTTTGGAAATGACAGGAAAGTGCAGTGTTCTAGGCTTCTGGGTAAGATACAGAGATTAGACTTATTGACCACATTTGATTTTAAAGCTTTCACAACTTCTTGGGATTTTTAATTTAAACCAAAAAAAGCAGGGCCATCTGCCTTGGTATTTTGCCAGACTACCTGCACGCTACCCACCTAAATAGCTGGTATAACTATGGGGCATTTTTATTCATTACTACTCTGTAGACTGTATTTGCGTTGCAGTTTTAAATGGCTCCACTATTCTACCCCCACACAGTCCCTCTGTTAGGGGCGGAACTGTGCATCAGAATCCTGGTGAATGAATCACCTGCAGAAGGGCATGGTACTATTATTTGTAAAATAATAACTGAACAATCACAGCTAAAGATAAAGAGACTTCTGTGATATGCAGTGTCCGCATGGCAAGCAAAGTGAGCCATGCATGCCTCAAAACACCTGACAGACTCCCATCAGACTAACTCTCCATCAGCCTTGGAGCAAGCTCCATGTGCCTGCATCAATCACAGGCAATCATTCTGCATACTCAGATTTTTAACCGAAGGACCTCCTTTAAAGGTTTTCTCCTCTGCGGAAAAAAATATTTGTGTTCAGGCAGAAAATTATGTTTCCACGTATATGTTACCTAAAACTGAGCTTTATGGGTTACAACATACTGTGTCAAATGACGAGACATAATTTTATAAGCCCCTTCCACAGCCCAGGAAGCCAGGCTGGATTTCCTCTTCCACGATACACTGGATATTCTTATTGAAAACCAAGCAGAGCTATGCACTCAGCCCCCAGGAGAGGACAGGAATGTAAAGACAATTCCAGCCTGATTCAGGGGAAGTATGTTCAGAAAGACTGGCAACCATTCAGATTTTTTTTATTCCACGCTCTCCCCCTTCAACAATAAGTTAATGCCTCAGTAGTTCAATAAACAGAGATTTTTCACGAAAGCAAGAGGTTAATCAAAGTCTCTCTATTCCATCACAGAGCTCTAATGGTATTAGTTCTAGTTCCAGTCTCTGAGCTCAGCGTGACTCAACAAAAAAATCCCCTGAATTCCCAAGCAGGACCCTTATCCTACTGGTGGCATTTCCAACTTGAACTTTATCTAGACAAAACAAAGAATAGATCTTTCGAAAGGAAACATTTGTTTATATTTTGAACCAAGAGCAAAACAGTATCTATAGGTCACAGATGACACACCAGAAATCTCTGAAGACATCTTTCATTTGGCTAACAAAGTGGCTTCTCCCAGAGAAACTCCCAAAAAACATTGGCAGGAATAAACACAAAGGAATTTAACCAGGGCACAAAGAATAAGAAGAAAAAGGAAGCAAGCACAGCAAACACATTTGCCTGCACATGAAAGTATGAATTTTGCACTGGCTTTCCCAAAAGCACACTTTGCAATACCCATCTGAAACAAACATGAATCATCTTAGAACATTTTACAGCTAATGCCCATGTACAGGTAGAAAAGACTAATATTCTCTCAACAAAGACAGGAAAAATGAAATACTGAAAAAAATCATTGGCCTCCAGAGGGCCAAACATGATGGTGGCAGAGACAGAAATCAAAGGTTCTACTCCCTGCCTTATCTTCTCATCATAAAGCATTTTTCCTCTTGATAGGCAAACAGTATCCCTCCAGTCATTTCAAGGTAAGAATCTGAATTTGTGTTAATAATCTTGCATAAAACTTCCTCTGACTGTCTTGTCTGCAATACTTAAATACCTGAAAGGGAAAGTCTCTTGGATATTGTAGCATTTTCGTTACGTGACCAAATTTCTCTGTCTAGATTAGTTTTACTAACAACAGTAATATGTGCAGCCCCAAGTGGTCCCTACAAAAAGCTCATCTTGCCTGTAAAGAACTGGTACTAGGACTCAAAATTTTCTTCAAGGACTGCCTAGAACCTAGGCTAGAACTAAGACTAGGAAGAGACAGGAGAGATATTATAAACTTAATTTCCTGCTCCCTAACTGTCATGCAATAAAAGTAGTGATAAATGCAAATATTTATGAGCAAGGTGGAAGTGACTGCATTTTTCCCTTTAGAAGCTGTTTGAAAGTCCAAGAAGCACACATACAAAAAAAAGAGGTGGCACATGAGGAGGGTCACCCTGGCTTCATTCACTCTTCTTGCTTCACTTTTCTTGAAAGCCACCCGTTGCCAAGCCCTGCCAGGTTGTCACCAGCACTGCTGGCTTGTACGGTGCTCTAACCCACGCATCTGCTCTGACCAGAGACTGGTGGGACCAAACCCTGTGTATTCTCCCTCTTTTTCTACCAGATCCTCTCATGATAACAAAACCCTTCAGCCAGCGAGGACAAAGATGGGGAAAGGGGACTCCAGCAGAAGTTACTTGAAGAATAAACAAAGGGAAGCCGTTATAATGAGAATTAATGCGTACAGAGCTTGGATACTGTGTCTGACTGGCTGGAACTGGGCTTGAGCAAACTCAGAATAAACCTCTGTTTAAATTTCATGTGGCAAACGTGCTGTACTAAAGATTTAAGTACAAAGTCTTTGTTATCTGGGTTTAAATAGACTTCCTTTGCAGTAGCAATAGATCATTACTATGTGACAGCAGTAGTCCCTCTGAAATAAGTTAGTGGCCTCCTTTTAATTCCTAGCACAGATGTGACCACATCTGACTTTCTCACAAATAGGCCCTGTGACAGGATACAGACACCACAAAACATGTTATTCAGTGAAATATATTGGCATTGGTGTAAGAGTGGACACATTTTAATTATCTCGCATGGTGGCAAACATTTTTAGCTCCCAGAAAAGCAATAGGACAACAGAAAGCGTGGGAAACAATTAACTACTAAAAAAAGTATAAAGACCAAATAGTTTAGCTTCTAACAGGCTATTCCAGAGCCTCAGATTACATCTCTTTTTTTTTTGTGTAAGAAACTTCCAAAAAGTAAAGTTTTAGTAATCATCCACTAAATCTGTAATCTTTGGTAAATTCTGAAAATCAATACAGAAAATCTGCAGTTATTTGGTTGCTAATACAACTATAAAGAAGGTTTTTATGAATTTTTTTTTTAATGGCTTAGCTTGTCTATCTGATCAAACAACATGTACAAAGTTTGGCTACTGCGTTGATTGACTTTAAGGAGTCCTAGTTAGGCAGCCATTCTATTGCACAAATGTTGTCTCTCAGCTGAGTTCACAACACAAATCATTCTATTGGAACTGGATCGCTAATTGACAGCCTTATAAGAGTGGAAAACAGTACCAGAATAGATGGACTGCAATAAAACATCTGATACAGCACCTCGCAAAAGTTTTATTTGAAGAGTTAAATGAATTCAAATTGGCTTCCATTGAAGCATTAAACTATGAATTGAAAAGTGATGAAGAGCCATTAACCAAGCGAGAGCAGGAGATTTGTTGCATCAGCTCAGGGCGAATGTTTTGTAGGCTGCCTCAGAACACCGTGCAAAGCCTGCTTTTATTCCCCACCTTCATTCACGAGGACTGGGGCTCTGACAGCGTGGTAATTTCACCTGCACTCTCCATTAATCCCACCGCGAAAGCAAAGCAAGGGCTCAGTCCATCAGATCACATCTCTGTGATCGCAGGCCCAACTCCCTGCCGTGACATTTTGGCTCTATCATCAGGGCTTTGGCAGTAAGCTGCTGACCTTCAGATCATCCCTCAACACCTTCTTTTCAGCCTTTTGCTTTCCTACACACGTTGTGAGGGTTGTACCTTGCTGCTGAAGGGCATAATGCAAGAGCAAGGGGCTGTTGCTTCCAGCTCAGCCACGGGTCCCCAAGTGACCTTGGGAAAGTCAGGCTTGTACCCATTAATGCTATTTAGCTTTTTGAATTTTTGGTGAGTTACTGGTGAAAAATGGTAGATCTTCATACCATCACTTATGCTAGATGGACACATTTATTAGAAACTGCATTGAGAAGGTACTTTTAAAATTATCATTAAATTATTTTAAGTCTGGCCACAGAGTTAAGGTGTTTTGCCTGGTGACATCAAAATATTATGTATATTGTGATCATTTTGGTATCACTGCACAACATCTGGAGCTGCTCAGAGGGTGAGTGTGGTCACTAACACTTACCTGTTGTGATGGCGACCAGAGCCACTCTCAAACGAGAAATACATACATAGGTTCTGTCTTCATGCATGGCTCTCCTCAGACTACACCTAAATTACCGATTTCTAGGAGCTTCCACGCCTGACACTCCAGAGAAACGACCAGTCAGCAGTTTCTGAGGAAATATTACAACTACTCGTTACGTTCAGAAGTACGGATGCGTTAGAGATCCATAAATTGTGCCACTTGGAGGAAGCCTCGCTGAAACATCTCAGATGGGATATTTATGGGATTTTCTGGGTGGCCCAGATGACCGTGGGACTGTTGGAAGTTAATGGGTCAGAAGAAGGAAGCGTTGAGGCTGAACATCAGGCAACACTCAGCAGGAGCGTGGTCTGGTGAAGTCTTAAAACGCATTTCTGCTAGGAGCTAAGCAGCATGACGTGTCACGTGTGGTCTGGGGGACCAAAGGATGCGCGTGCGCATAGGTGTACACACACGTGAGAATGTTCCTGTGCATAAAACTCATCTCCAAGTCACCCTCCAGCCACTGTTCCACCAGGGAGCCTTTTCACCACTTTCTGACATCATCTGGAAAAGTTTAAAGCCAACGAGAAATAGAAGTCAGAAGGGTCAAACAGCTCCCTTCCAAGTATTGTTTCACGCTAAAATCACACCAGCTTTCATCGAGTGCACAAGTTGAAGTATTTCAAACTCTTTGCTTTATATTCATTGATTATTGACTTCACCCTCCGGCATCATTTAGCTTTCTGAAATCACACAAGATTACATGTACACTATAGACTTGATCAAACGGCTGAAAATACCGAAAAATTGGGGGTTTAACTTACGCATGATTACGGATTGAAAAGAAACAAAAGAGGTGAAAGTGCTGAACAGCTTCTCCACTCAGAAATTATAAAACAGAAGTCAGAAGGTCTGCAAAGCCTTTATCAGCTGAGAACATGGCTTTATCCTAGGTAAAAAGAGTTTTCTAATACCCTGTGATGAGCTATGAGAAGCTGGTACCAACATCACCCTCAAGCAAAGCCACACTTACAAACACAAAACACATTGCAGCTTTGTTAAGTTTGAAAAAAAAAAAAAAGTTACTTTTAAAGAGGATATAGGTTTTGTGAGCTCAGTCAAAAAATCTCCTGGAAACTTTTCTGAGAGAAAGAAAAGAAAAATGCTCTTTTTTTCCTTCTGCAGTGAATAGAAACCCTGAATTTTTGCTAATGGTCACCAGGAGTGATTTATCACTCAAATCAGGTTGCTTGTTTCTGTAATGAATGAGGAGTCACATGCAAGGAGCAGCAAGGCAGGTATCATGATTCATTGGGCTGTTACTAAGTGACAGGAGTCATACAAGCTTAGAAAGGAAAGAAAAGAGGAAAGGCTTTACATTAGATTTTTAGCCTAAAGGGAAGTTTTATATATAGACAATAAAGACATTCTGACTTCTGATTTATGCTGGAGTAAGGAAGGGAAAGCTCTGGCCTGCCGCCAGGTGAATTACTCCCAGCAGCACACTCTGGTGCAGACAGGAGATTAGGAATGGCCACACTGCTGTGGAACAACGAGGGTCCTGCTCCTCTGCTCGGCACTGTCAGCACTGACACGCTCTGAACCCGCTGCAGATGTGAAGTCCATTAGCTCCATCCTCAGGGTGAACGAACACAGCTGATGGCTTAATACCGATATTTCTGCTTTCCATAAGCTGAAGTAGCTCCGAGATCCTTTGCCTACCTGTGATCAGAGGTAAGAGGAGCTCCCCCAGCCCACACGCCACGTCTGCTTGCTCAGGCACCAAGCCCTGGGGGAAGCTGTGCCCGTGGGAACTGGCCCACGAGGGAGTCAGCTTTAATTCCTGATGCGCACTTAACACATGGCATTAATAAGGGGCTGTTTCTCTTCGCTGTCGTGCTATTGGTTTTAAATAGTCAAGTCCTAATCTCCCAATCAATCATCTTCAAAATCAGTACGCTGTAGTCATTAATCAAAGGCATTTTTGCGGGCAAGCAGGAAGTGTTATTTAGCAAGGAGGCAGCAATTTTTAAACCTCCATTTTTCTTCAGCTGCCTGAATTAAAGAAAAATTAGAGTCCCTGCAGATGTCTCTGACATCACAACAGAGTCGTACTGCAGAGTTTTGCTCTTGCTGGGGAAAGGCCGCACATCTAGGAAATCAGCTGAATGGACAAGATCTGCTGAAGGACGAACTCTGGATGAACGTAACCTTGATTCCTTGATCAGATGTGCCCAGCTTTGGGCTTCACCGCCCTGAAGAGCCAGTGAATACTCATCAGCGACCACAGGACCTCCAACACCAGTTTCCAAAATGAAACTCTATTAGTAACACTAATTATGAAATACGGCCTATTTTCATGTTTTTCAAGTTAATATAGCACAGGAACTCTCCGAAGATAGTTGAATTCTGGAGCAAATATAAAGCTGTTGAACTTTAAGGGAGAGAGTTTCAAAGACACAAATGGCACTTAACTTCCAATTATGCCTTGGAAAAAGTCCCACTAATGGCTAATATAGATGATTTATTTTCATAGCCTTTAATTACTTCACACCACTCTTTTTTTTACTGAACAGTATAATCAGTTCAACAGAGCAGTTCAAACACGATGTGCAGACTGAAAAAGATCTGCTCAAATGCCAGGTTTCCTTATGCAACTTTACAAACTAACAAATTCTTTATCAATTCTATGTATTTAGACATCTCAATAAGTGGGAATACTTGCACTTGATTATAACATCTGCATACAACAGATAGTAGCTAACATGAAATCTGATTATTAGTATTTTATCTGAGTGAGATTTTACCAGTGTTATTTGGAGGAAACGGTTAGGGATGAAGACCATAGTTTTGTTTTGGCTGCTATACAGTCGGGAGCTTCTCCTATCTTAATAATACAAGCTATAATATTCGTGAACTTTACTGTTTTGACAGCTTGCAACACTAGTACCCAGGAGATCCAGCAGGACCAAACACTGAGGGAAAAACGTGCAATTTTAGGTCTCCTCGTGTGCTATTCCATTGTGCCACAGGTGGAGGCTGAAACATTTGCTAAGCATCCAGGGTGATCTAACTGCACATTTCTTAGAGCAGAACTCTTGGCTTTTATTTAATTTTAAACATAGAAGTCTTAATTAAAGTGTTTTACGTGCCCTGGGGATTTTCGAAGCCTTCTGGCGGGAGCGTGGCCGCAGGCAGGGCTGTGTGCTGGGGAGCGAGGGGAGAGCAGGCGCTGCCTCGCAAAAGCAAGAAGCGATTGCCCTCTAGTGCCCAAAGCAAGCCGAGGATGCACAGTCGGAGGAGGGAGAGTTCAAGATATTTTCCAAATTACCTGCCTGTTTCGTGCTGACCAAAGAGGCTTTTTGCGATCAGCTGTTTGCGGGGGGGGACACATCAACCAGTCCTGGAGGCTAACCCTCCCACGGAGAGCAAGAGTTCTGATCTGATAAACCCTCGGAATCGGGCCGAGTGACTCATCAATGTCACCCAAACTCCAACACCGTCTCGCAGAGGATGCTTCGCTTGATCCCCTGTTATCTTTTCAGGAAATCTTAATTGGAGGTTTAATAAGAAGTGAAATCCCAGCAAGCAGACAATTGCAGAACAAGGGAATCACCAAAGCGGGGCAAATACTCTTAAGACTATCAGGATGACTTCCATTTCCTAATGGTAGCTGTGATTTCTTTGATATTTCTTCTCTCGCATGTAAGAAATGAGTAAATGCAGAAGAGGTTTCTTATTTCTGTCCCCACCTCGCTTCCGTCTTGGCCAGTTATGTGACACAGCGGGGTCACTGATGGAATAGCCCACAATCCAGGGGTATCAATCTTCTAGCAAGCTTCCAATTCAGGAAGGTAAATCAGATAAGAGCTTGAACCTGGCAGAGCCACAAATGGTCTCATAAACAACTCTCTCTCTCTCTCTCTAAATGCTTCTTAGAAGCATTTTCCAGTTTTAGGTGCAAACCTTAAGATGAATGAATAGTTTTCAGAACACAAGTCAAAAGTGTAATCTGAGTTAATGGAGAAGGACACGTCAACCGTTAAGTATCTGCCTGGAAAAAGCATTTCTTCCCTGCAGTTCCAAAATCATTCATTGTTTACTGTCTTGCATTGTTCCAATAGACAAACAATATAAATAATTCAGAAAGATGTTAATTCCTACTTAAATCCATAGAGCAGCACGGGCTATTTATTTAGTTAGCTTTAACTGCCTCTGAATCATACGGTTTACTGTTACCAGTGGCAATGTTTCATGAATTTAGGCAGAACTGCCAGGAATTGCACAAGGGCTTCAGAGCAATGAGCTTTAAGCACCCCATACTTCATCTATACAGGGACATACCAGAGGTCCAGTGCTTTAGCTGGAGGTGTCATGGACCAGCACACGTACCTACTTGCCCGCCTAGCACTAAAACACCTCCCTTGAGGTACTTTTCCTGCTCCATAGCACCTCCCATTGATCCCTGATGGAGGCAGAGCCATGCACAGTTGCACCCTGCAGTTGTAGCCGCCTGCTCATTCACTTGGAAAATCCCCACAGAATTTTTATAGTTCCTAAAACGAACCATGAAGTACTGATTGCTCCGAGTGCAGATTGGAAACTGGAGAGAAAGCCCTACCAATCTTTCCTCAAACTTCTGTCATGTCTTTCACTTGGGTCACATCAGTTTCCCAGTCCAACACAGAATTTATCACCCATTCAAAACACTTATGCAGCTTGGATTTGACATGGAACGTGGTCCCATATTTTACAAAGATTCACTTTGTCCTAATTTTGCCCCTACAATCTTCCGTTGTTCCCATGTGTGATAGCAACGACGCATTTTAGATAAGAAATGCTGATAAGTAGATGCACATCCTCAAAAAGTTCTTTTCAGACCTCATTTCTGTATCCTAAGAACACAGGGGAGCTGTTTAATGCAGCTTATCTTAATGCACCAAGAACGCAAGTGACACTGAGTGCTCCTTGAACTACTCAGAGACTTCCCTCTTTACTCCGATTACCAGTATCAATCACCGGCCTTATTAACGTGTGTTTTTAATTGCTTTATGGATTTTGTTTTACTTACTCTTCTTTTACTTCTTGTTGCAGATAATGTTAAGAGTCCTCTTCATTGATTATTGGCAGCTGCTGCGTTCTGAGAAAACCTCTTTCAATTTATCTTTCCGGATCCTTTGACTTCCCGCTCCGACAGCTTTACAGCCTCCCCGACAGCTTCATAAATGCACTGCAATGGTCACATGAACATCTTGGAAGGGGAACCTCAGCAACTCCTCATTCCTATGGCACTTTAGGAGGTAGACCCGGAAAAGCAGAAAGTCCAGCAGGAGCTGGAAGCCCTGAGAAAGATGAATCTCATCGGGAAGCTCCGCAGAAGCTTCCGAACGCTGGTAATTCTCCTGGCCACCTTTTGCTTGGCCAGTATTGTCATCTCTGCCTATTTCCTCTACACTGGCTACAAGCAGGAAATGGCCCTCGTGGAAACCACTGGACAAGCAGAGTGCGAGGACCTCAAACTTCTGCCCTACAGGTCTGCGGAGCTGAGAACACCTAAGCCAATTGATCCCTCTAGAACTGATCCCACTGTGCTCCTGTTCGTGGAAAGCCAGTACTCCCAGCTGGGGCAAGACATCATAGCCATCCTCGAGTCCAGCAAGTTTCAGTACCACATGGTCATCGCACCAGCCAAGGGGGACATTCCCCCTCTCACAGACAACGGGAGAGGGAAGTACACGATTGTTATATATGAGAATATTTTAAAGTATGTGTCCATGGACTCGTGGAATCGAGAGCTTCTGGAAAAATACTGTGTGGAATACAGTGTTAGCATAATTGGTTTTCATAAAGCCAACGAGAACAGCTCCCCGAGTGTCAGACTGAAAGGGTTACCACTACAGCTGTACAACAACGTGGCCCTCAGAGACTGCGTGGTGAACCCTCAGTCGCCCCTGCTGCGCATCACCAAAGCGCCCAGGGTGGAGAAGGGCCCCCTGCCCGGCGAGGACTGGACAGTGTTCCAGTTCAACCATTCCACCTACCAGCCCGTGCTTCTGACTGAGCTGCAGCCCACCAGGCCCACCCCCGCCACACTGCCGAGGGCTGCTCTCTATGCAACCGTCATCCAGGACTTGGGCCTGCACGACGGCATCCAGAGAGTCCTCTTTGGAAACAACCTGACCTTCTGGCTCCACAAGCTCATCTTCATCGATGCCATCTCTTTCCTGTCAGGAAAGAAGCTCACGCTCTCCTTGGAGAGGTACATTCTGGTTGACATAGACGACATCTTTGTCGGGAAGGAGGGGACAAGGATGAACATCAACGATGTGAAGGTAAGGCAAGAACTGGGGGATACCACCCCTGACACGTGTATGTGCAAATGGGTATGTAAAAAGAGACAAAGCTTGAAAAAGCTGAAAAGCTGCTTTTCCTAGCGAAGGCTGAAAGCGCACAAGTGCAACCGGCAGATACATAAACCACAACCTGAGATTAAAACTCATTTTGCCCACATACCTACAGAGATACACTCATGGATGTGTATATGAAGGGGCATACACATCTATGTCACACATATATACAGAAAATAGCTTTTAGAGGCCTTTTCTGTATTATTTCTTCCACTATTCCTGTAAAGTAGACAGAACAATACAAGATGGGTGCCTTTTTAAACCTCACCATCACTGAATTTAAAAGGAACAAAAAAGAGCAAAAGGAAAAAAGGAGCCTGAAGAAGTTACAGCCCTGATGAGACTTCTGAGAGTTAGCAGGGTAATTTTCATTACCAGACTAGCAGGTAAGCATTTAAAGTTACCAGTGACAGGGTGGAAGCACAGCATGCACTTGAGCAAGTGACATAACCATCTGATAGAGTGAAAGGCCCTCAGACTACTCACTGGGGGCTCTTCTATGCTTATTTTCCTGATCTGTGGTATCCAGGGACACCATTAAATTTGTTCAGAGTAATTTTCGAAGATGTGTGCAACTCGGAAAGAATAGACGGAACTCAACAGCATGACAGTTATTTCTTGTCATTTTCCACATGTGGGAATCGTAGTCAGAGATTAATTGAATCCCTAAGCATGCAGTATCACATTCTCCAGCCTTTATTCCGGAGAGTTTTTCCTGTAAATACCCAATGCTTTCAAGAACAATAAGCAAGCCTTTTGTTTTTAAAAGCAGATTTCTATTTAATTTCTAAACCCTTATTTCCGTTTCTACAATTTCTATATTAATTTGCCTCCTCATCCAGACCATTGAGGTATCCAAATACCCGGCAAAAGCAGTAGTCTGACATACAATTGGAACAATTTTGCACATCAGAACACTTGGGGTAATTCTATTAGCCAAACTAGGCGTATGAATGCTCATCAGGGCTGATTCTGAGCACCAGGCACTCCAAGCGGCTGGTGCCTTTGAGATCTGAGCACTGCACACAAGCTCAGTGATCAAGTGCTCTCTCTGTCTCTGGAAATATATAGGGAAAAGCTCTGAGAACGGGCTTGTACACAAGAGGAAATTAACTCAAAAGCCAATTGTGAAACAAGTTTTTCAGCAATAGCTTCCCGCCTGCGCCGTTTTGAGAGCGTCTTTCTGACGTGGTTTGCTCCACTGAGGAAGCCTGTTACTATTCCACAGCGGTTGAAGAGCCCCCATGGCCAGCAGAGGAGTGTCCACACAGAGACACTTGGAGATTCAGAGCAGAGTTCTCACTGGAATCATGTCATTATGCAGGAAAAAACCCAAGTCACCCCCATTATTAACCGGCAGTCAACAACATTGCTAGGCAAACCTTTCCAGCTGTACTTGGCACAGCAGCCACGCTTCCATGCTCATTATAGGAGACACAGCAGAAAACTCCACGTCCAGGGGCTTCAGTAGGAGCTGGATGCTGTTAAAAGCATTCAGCATTATATTTATGTGCTGCACACATTTATCCATCTGAAAACCAACCAGTCCACACTGCTGAATATCTAGACAATAACAAGGAAAAACATCTGCTAGGATTCAGACCTTTTTAAATTTTTTTTCAAGCAATGCATAGTGAGCCTCCTTTCATTCATTATGTTTGAGCCAGGGTACAAAGGGAAGCTTTCATTCTTCCCACATTTCTCCAGTGCCAAATTAGCAGCCCACTTTCCTCACAACAACACCAACAGTGCCACTCACAGGATAAATCCCCTCCTCGTGTCACACGAGAAATCATGCCACAAACACTAACCACAGGGAGAAATCTTCTGCAGGCACAGGCTCAGAACCAACCTTCCCCTCAAGCTCTCTTTCGGGGACAATAAAAAGTTGATCTCCCTTTTTAGGTGAATGTTTCACACGTAAATCCACCCTGCAGCTTGAGCACCCATAGATACTCTGTCCTTAACATCATGGATTTCATTTCAAATCAGTTACCTGGCACAGATTTGTTCCTCAGGGTATTTCACAAACACTTGCTACACAAATCAGTCTGTTCCTACAGACTGGACATTCCCAGAATACATTAACCCACAGAACAGAATCCTGCTAATGAACATAGCACCGAAAGCAGAGTGCACTTTGGTTAGTTTACAGAAAAGGATAATTACAGCCAGTTAGAGAACAATCTCCCAACTCACTGGGGGAAGGAGGCAATTAAGAACCAGCGGACCTGCCTTCACCCCATAAGGCAGAGCAGCTTTGCTTGAGAGGCAAAAATAACAACTACTTAGGAGGCTGATATTTCAGTGATGGCAAAGCAGTGCCCTGCCTTTGGGAAGAGTGAGCGGCTGTGGCTGCTCACAGAGGGTTCACTTGGCAGAGATGCAGGGACTCTCTGTTAGGCTCTCCAAAGGTGCCACCCACACCCAAATCCCTTGAGAATGCTTTAATACACAGCGAGTCTTCTGATAACAATATTGGCGTGTAACAATAATAAGATGAGTAAACCTGTGCCTGTGTAGTTACTTCCTGCAACCCAAATGTTTTTATTCCCTCGCAAAGCCATTTCTCAATTAGGTGCTTCAGGGATGTATATAGTTTTATAAAGGGTGGCATCAGCTAGAGGAAGAGAGATTAGAGAACAGGGTTATTATGGGCTCTGTTTACCCCAGAAGATCTCTCAGTCCCTGGTGTTGAAGGAGTTGTGCAAGGTTGTGTCTGGCTAAGTAATTAACAGCAACTCAGCAGAGCCACAGAAAGCTGTTTTTGTGAGCTTTGTGGAGATGTATGTTGAGCCTAGTGAGCCTCTGCAAATGAATTTCTCCCTTTCCTGCCTGCCAATGTATTATCTCAGTGCTTGATGTTAGAAGGCAAAAGAATTCATCAGTTAATTTGCAGAAACAGTGAATTTGTGTACTTGTAAATGATACTGGTTCCCAGCCACACAGGTCCAGTATCACTGGCATCAGTGATTTGGCAAAAAAGCCCAAGAAATGTCTTGTTGTGCTGTGTCCGGGAGTGCCACACAGAAAAAATACAAAGCTTTCACCTTTAAAGTTTCCTTTTAACTGAGCACAAAGAGGGCTGCGTTACCCAAACAAGGAGTAAGAACTTGCTGAAGTATTTCTATTTTTTCTGTTGCCATAGTATGAGCTAGTACAATATTTACTCACCCAGGAAGAGCTCAACGCAGCCACCAGGGCTTTTCCAACACCTTTCATAAATACACATCCTACTGTTAACTCCAAAGCCCTGCAAGAGCACAGTGCAAGCTGAGGCATTTACTCTTTAATAAAGAAAACAAATAAAAAACCCTTCCAAACAAAGCAAAAAGCTTTAGCCTTTCACTTTCTACCCTCCTCTTAGCTCTAGAACTTAGACTGCTACACATTTTCTTCTAGGTGGACTCAGAAACGACCTGTTTCCCTCGCTTCCCCCACTCTCCCAGCTGGAGCTGATTAGATTATCAAGAAGTTGCTCGTCCCAGCACTGCCATATTCCATAGCCCCTTTCCCTAAAAGCTCTATTTCCCCTTTCTCTAGTCCCTCTAATTGTCACTAGAGGGGTGGGAGCATCCTTGGGCTTTCTGAGCTACAATAAGATGATGGAGCCGTGCTTGGGAATGTCCTTGGTGTTAGTGCTGACTGCAGGCCTGCCTTCTCCTTGCAGCCTGTCTGCCTTCTCCTGCTGCCTCCCCCTCTGAGCTCCAGTCCACTTCCTTCAGTGGAAATCAGAATCGCATTAGTCTCTGACACCTCCTCACTGCCACAGTCTGCACTTTGTCTTTGACCTTCACTATCATTAAAATGCCTGGAACACTTAAAGCCTGTGATTTCTGGCTCATTTTAGTGTTTTAAAGCCAAGAATTCACGTCGGAGTTGCATCTTCCCTGGCGATTCCGAATTAAAAAGTACTGGCACAGCAGGAAGCTGAGCTCAACCACTCCATCTCTCCAGCATACGATTATCCCTGATTTTTGAGCAAAGACGACTGCTTTTCGGTGGAACTACTGGAAATGTCTAGGCCACATCACCCGGCATGGCAGAATGGTCAGTCCTGAGATAAAACAATCACCCTGATACTCTTTTAATAATAATAATAACAAGCCCCTGCCAGTAAAATAACCACATCCACGGCCAGTCCAGGGAGAAGCTGAGCCCAGGAGATGTGTGAGCACAGGAACTCAGAGGAGACAGCCAAGCATTAGTCACTGCAGGCCGGATGGCACTTCTGTCACCTTTTAAAGCACTTGAGAGTGACAGTGAAGAGCACAATGAACTGGAGTTCTGGACCTCCCACTTCTGGATGGTCTTAAAGTCTTTCAAAATGAGTTTAAAAAGCAGCTGAGAAGCATTACATGAAAACTTTAATAATCTTTTTTTAAAATGGGAGTGCCTGCTCCATTCCGCTTCATCAGAGCTGACAGTTAATTCAATATTTTCCTTGTTCAGGTCTCTTGAATCACCCAATTCTTTCTGTAATAATTTGAGTGTTGAATACTGCTCAAGTGCCTTGTCAAGACACATCAGACAAAATGTTTCATACTTCTTTTGTTTCAATAGGGCCTGTTCTTTCATTCAGAATTTCAGTACCAATGTAGTTAAAAACCACAATTCCCTTGCCACCAGCAAAACCTGTGTTCCTCTCCTTGGCAGCGTGATGGATGGACTGTCTATCCGAGTACCCTCCCTGACTTATAACCGATTTGGGGTTCTCTCATCTGCCAAGTTCCCACTCAAGATTAGGTGGTCTTGACAGCGTTTTATCCAGTCTTGCCAGAAAACAGATTCTGGTGGCTCAAATATTCTACCTCTTGCATTTATTAAACAATTACGTCCCAAGCAAGATTTTTCTGGATGTTTGAAAACTCACTTGGTATTCTCCTGTCCCAGAGAGCACACTGGTTTTTGGTCTGTTGGGTTACATGGCTCCCAGGAGTTCAATTTGGTTTTGTTTGTACAAGCACCACAGACTTATCTCAGATGTTTGGGGTTTTTTCCCCAAGGAAAAAAGAATAATATTCCACAAAGCAAGCAAATTAATTGTTAAAAAAGAGAAATTATTCATTCTTCTGGATTTTTAACTGGCTTTAAGAACTCAGGAGAACTTTATTTTGAAAATTATTAAGAATTTTGAAGTTTTAAAGAATGTCACAATACATTTTAAAATACAGAAATGGCAGGGTTTTGAGATCAAATTCAGAGATTCCTAGTGCTCACACATCCTTTGCCAAGCACCACCGACTTGTGACACATTCCTCTTCTACACTTGCACTAATTTCCGGGATTTGTATGTATTTCTTAAATCCTTTCTCCAAAATAATTCTGAAGTCATAAGTTGTATCAAACTGGAGTATATTTCCAGGGTACACGTGCTACTCTATTTAATTTAGCTTCACTTAGGGAATCCATAGGAGCCAAAAACCACATCTGCTTTACATCAACCCCTCAAGAGACCCGCATTAACCTGAGCTTTAAAACAACGCATATTAGTTAAAAAGGAGCACTAACAGTTGCTTCCTGCACAGAAAACAACACTCTGAAATGATGGAATAGCCATGTAGAAGGGCCAGGCAGTGCAGACTGCAAGAGCAGTCATAATTATTGCCTTAAAAGCACTTGAAGCAGCAATAAACACATTACCAGGAACCCATCGATAATGCAGCTCCTTCAGGAGCAGTGTTACTTAAGTGACTTTAAATATGCCTTTGTCATCCAAATGGGAGCAGGAGGAACACTTAGAGCAAAAGCTCAATTTAGCACCGTTGGCATTATTCAAATGATGTTCAAGTGGCAGTGCTCAGGAAAAGGGTGGATACAGGGAGGGATGGACAAACAGGTGAGGAACAGAGAAAATCTCCAAGAGAAAAGGAGAAATTTGAGACTTAAATTATTTAGCAATAATTAACTAGGCATCTTCTGTCCACCTCTGTATCACAGTGCAGTATAAAACCAAATATTTAACTATGTCTGGCTTCAAATCCTTAGACATATCCCTCTATCCATCCACCCCTATAGCTTTATATACACATCCTCACACAAATTGAATCTTATGGTCTTTGTCTTTTCCATGAATATGGCCAAAGATCCCTTCAATTACTGCTTTTACTTCCAGTGTTCTACATCCCCACGTGTCTTCTTTCCATCCAGGCAGAATAATCTAAGGGCTTTTAGGTAAAAGTTACCAAATCCCGGCTTATGCAGAGGGCACAGCAAGAGTCCAGCAAGAGCTGCCCCCCAAACACCGGGTTTGGAGTCCCTCTAAAGTGCCAAATTACCTTTAGTAGATGCACACCCTCTGTTAATTGTCACTCCTGAAGGTAAACATCACATGCCAGCAGGTGGGACTTCCAAACTGCTAAATCATCAGCAGATACCTCAGAACAGGATAACCTCAAGCCAAACCTCCTGCTCCCGAAAAATCTGCCTTTGGTCAACATCTGGGATGTACCCATTGCTCCCTGTGAGCTGTGCATTCACCTACAGGGAGATTTAGGCTTTCCCAAGGGGCTGCACAATCTTCAGAAATGTTTCCTTTTCCTCTGGACATCTACGGAGTCCAAATACTCCTACAGAGACATCAGAGCAAATGACCTTACGACTCCATTGGTCAACAGGAGTTGGGCATAGCTTGGAAGAGTTGGAACCAGGCATAGGTGGCTTTCAGCAGAGTTTGTTGGAGAACAGTGCTCTGCATACCCTCACTAGGCCTACAATACTTAATTAAAACTCATTTTTGATTGCTATTCATTCATCTCTCAAAAAAAAAAGTACAAAAGAATTTTTTTGCCTCATGGGAAATTCTAATATAAGACTATTTAGTAACTTAAATATGTCATTCTGTGTCAACAAAATTTCTGATGTTAAATATGGTAACTTATGACTTAAATAGTCACACAGTTTTATAGATAATATCTTACAAAAGTTAAGAATTTCTCTCCAGAAATGTCAGGGAGAAAGCAAAACCATTTTTACTTAATTCCATTAAGAATTTAATTTTCAAAATTTACAAGAAAATTAAAGGATAAGCTAGTAACAATTTCCTGCAAACCAATGTATTAGTTAATACACTCTGGGGCTTTCTGGGCAGTGTTTTTGTCCGTCAGGCTTTGATTTACTGCAACACATTGCCTGCATTAGGGTGTTCTCAAACTGCAGCATTTATCATTGATGAGGGGAGCATACAATAAGAAGCGCCTGTATTTCCAGTTGAGGCTGGCACACAAAGGCACCAAGGCAGCCTGGTGTCCTTCCAGCCTGACAGGTTCTGTAAGAAACTAAAGCTCCCCCTTTCAGAGTCCAGAGTTTGCCTTCTTTAGGAAATAAAGCCATGGATTAAGTATTTTTTTCCCCTTCAGAAGTACAAATTATAAATATCCTTTCCAAAGCCATGACAATTTCTCTGAATATCTGTAAACCTTACTCTTTTCTGTGTTTTTGTTCTTTCTGCTAATTACCAGCACTCTTTTAGTCTGCTGTTTACATTCCTCATCCAGACAGCACCCAACCACAAGTGGGATCTGTGGTGTGGTACACACTCAGCTTCTCTAGCACATGACATCCCTGCTATTTTTAACACTTCTGATTGGAAAAGGCTGAATCCCTTATCTCAGAGTTTAATTTTTTTAATTGATGTAGTAATTTAATTGGCATTTTAGCATTTAGTGTTAAAAAACCACAAACTAAATCTATTAAAACTAATACCGCCTTCCCAATACTTTCTGACCAAGGTATGGAAAAATTCTAAGAGTTGGAGGTTAGGATTTTAATTTTCCTTCCATCCTACTTGTTTAGCCATTTATCCTTAAACTAAAAGGGTGGAAAATCCTTCCAAAATGGCAAAGTGGAAAGGCAGAGGAAAATGAAGTTTATATTCTTGTTACTTGATCGACTTGGATTGCTCCAGTGAAACAGCTTCCTGTGGCAAAATGTTGATTTATGAAATGCAGAATGTTTCACTGGAATATGATTCAAACAACATCGTGTTCTGCTAGCTCATCTGCTCTGGCAGACTAAAGGAAAAGGGGGCAGTTTGTAGAATATTAAAAAAAAAACAAATTCCAAAGATCATAATTAAATGTAGCTTCGGAATTGCTGATCTTCCAGAAATTAAAAAATGCAAGTAATTCACACTTTGCTGAGAGACTTCTTTAATATGAGAATATTGCAGGAAATGGATATTTCAGGTTTTTACTGCCTCTTCATTTTGTGTAAAAGCCAGAATTATTAATGTAGTTTTTACATTACGTATTAAATCTAAAATACCAACACTGAAGCAATTCCTAAAAGTTGTCTCAATATTACACTTGAACTGCCTGGATTGAATCAGATTGAATCGAAGCCATGGGCTTCAGGACCTGCATGTTTTTTACCCCAAAACATCAGCCCTTCAAGCAAAAAATGGTATAAAAAATGATGGAATTCTCATTTTTGACAGGAGACTGTATTTGCCTGCCTTTCCCAAACCTCATGAAATATTGGCTCTTAAAGCTGTCAGTGATTCTTGATAGCACAAGTGCCTTTTTGGTGGAGACCCAATTGTTTCAAGAGGGCAAATCACGTGGGCAGCAGGTTGTACCTGGGGAAAGGCAGCCTGGTGGAGAGCAGGACAAGGGAGAGGCTCGAGAGATGAGGATCAAAGTGCTCTGTCCATTTTCCAGTAATATTTTAATCCCTAAGGGCTACAAAGACGGAAGATCTCCTTTATAATAATATTTACTGTTGGTTTTTCAACGAATTAGCACAAATGTTCGGGAATTAATTGAATACACATGCATAAATAAGCATTAATCTATATGAATCTATAATTAGTAGAGATTAAATACTTTATAATTGTATTAATTTAGGACTTCCAGGCACAAGTGGGAACTGCTGAGGCTATGCTCTGCACGGTTAATAGTAATAATAATAACAATAATAATAATGCATCACATTTTTAAAAATCAGTTCAGCTGCAGAATATGAATTCTTTAATAAAAAAGCTCTGCATGTGTCTTCCTAGTAACATATCCCAAGATTTATGTGCATCATAAACAAATATGTCTGTGGCATTATAAAGTGTAATTCCACTGTATTTGTTATTAGGAAAGGGAATACAGTTTCCCTTATGCTTTCACTGTTATTTCTGCTGTAACTGGGAACAGGCTGCCAGTACATTATCAGGAAACAAAAGCTACCCATCCCTGCTGTAAATATTCCAAGGTGAGTGTTAAAGACCAGAGGGGATTTCGGGCAGGAAACCTGTGCCTGTAGACCCCCATGTCTGCAAAAGGCTGGAAAGGGCCCGCCGTAGGATGGCTAAAACCAGCCTTCTAAAAGGCTTCTGCCCTCAAACCCAGCCTATATTCAACATACAGAACTATTCTGGGTTTAGTCGTTTCAGTGGTGCCACAACCCATGGGGTGTGCTGAACCCCAGCAGAGGAGCGAGGAGGCAAAGAAGGGGGAATGCACGGCCCACCGAAGAGCTTGAGGAACAGGGAAGGTTTTCCACAATGGAAAAAAAGC
Organism: Cnemophilus loriae; assembly: GCA_013397755.1. Taxonomy (NCBI): domain Eukaryota; kingdom Metazoa; phylum Chordata; class Aves; order Passeriformes; family Corvidae; genus Cnemophilus; species Cnemophilus loriae. The sequence continues at coordinate 890,070 of VZTF01009810.1, read as the reverse complement.
ACACAGCTTTTTGCTCTTTCTCATCTTACAGCTGCAAATTATTTTCAGGATTTGGATGTACACCTCGTCAAACAGTCCTGTTTGGCTAGCAGAGCATTACCCAAGCAAAGCCTGTCACAGCAATTCAGTAATTGTGATTTTTAAACAGCTATTCCCATATAAAATAAAACTATGGCATTACCCTTCAGCTGTGAGAGTAATAGAATCTCTCACTTCAGAAATGAGTGGAAATTTAGTGTAACAACTATAATTAAAAGCTTGATAGTTTGCTGAACATATTTTTCCCAGTTTAACGATCCTGTGTTACATGAATTCATACTTTACACTGCAAGTAGCTACAGTTTTCAATGGGAATATTTAGAGAGAAAAGTACTGAAAGTACTGCCTTTAATGATTAAGATCAAAAGCAACTAGATTTAAAAGTTAACTGCCTCAGTAATATCACTTTCTGGCTGCCACCAAAATGCATATGAATGGCACTGAAATAGGAATCTGGTTTAAACAAAAAACAAAACAAACCTTTCCTCCCAACCCTTCTGTCCTTCTTTTGGTTTTTGAGATAATGCTATGCAGGTATTTAGTGTGCTGGTGAGATCATCCCTCTTCCCTGTTTCCGAGTGCTAGAGACCTATTCACCACAAGGGTTCACAGCCAGTGTTCTCCCTGTATGTGAGAACAGAGACAAGCCAAGAGTTTCAACAGTTATGAGACTTAGGAAAGGATCACAAACATCGCAAACACTGATTTTTCACTGGATTATTATTATCATCAGCCATTATTACTCTTGGAAGACATACTACTCCTCTAGGGTCTCGGCTGAACCTTTCACCAAGAACTATATTCCCTATGGAAGGCTCCGTACACCACGGGAATATGTTCTCATACGAATGATAAGCTGGGGAAAGGAATAAGAAATTTCAGAATTATGCTCCCATTCTCTTCCAAGCAGCCAAGAAAACACGTCATAAAAGACAGCAATAACCACCCTCTGACAAAAAGATGCTTGTCAGAAGTGTTCGCTTTCCCTTCCACATAATTCACCTCGTGCACTCAGGCAGAGCCCAGCATTCGTCCTGTGTCACGTAGAAAATCCGAGATGAGGAGCTGGAGGAGAACACAAGCATTCCTTCCTAACAGGAAATACTGCGGATGCACAGTGCTCAGGGAAACCCAGTACACTCCAACACCAAAAAAAGGCTGTTTGTCAGAAGCAGTTTTAGAAGCCCTGGGGATAAGTCTTCCCTGTCAAGAATGATTTAGCAGCATCTAGAAAGGGATGAGCTCCATCAGATGGGAACAAATTCACCCAAACCCTCTTTTCTTCTCTGATGGCTAAAATTCTCTCCCAGACTCCCGGTGAAGGGATGAGGGAGCAGCTAGTCTCCTTGCTCCAGGGTCTTTTCCAGACCCTGGTGAGCCAGGTGATCCTCTTCCCTGCTCAAGGAGCTTGGCACCAACTGGCTTGCTGTGGGCACTTAGGCAAGGTTAAGCTGGGAAAGCCAAGGTGAAAGGCTTCCTGCTGTCAGAAGTTTCCTTCCTAGGAAGTTACTGACAGGACTGAAAAACTTCATCCCTTTTCCACAATTACACTGCACCACTTGAATTTCTCAAGGGTGCAGGTTTGAGCTTTTTGCCAGTCTCTATTCCAGAGTGATGTGAGGAACAGCAGTACTTCAGTTTTGCTCTGAGTGTAATTTCCCCACTTTTCGGAAAGGTGTGGTGATACTTATGAACCTGAAACATTTCCTTTGACTGTTAGAGAGACTTGTTCTCAATTTCACCTGAAATTACCTAGTTTTATGAAAAAGTAACCTACTGGAACTTCAGAGATGGTTGATTTCAAATGTGCCAGCCTCAGCTGGTGATCTGGATTGATTTTTTTTGGACAATATACTGGCCTTTCATGTTTCTATTCAAGAGAATTGAGTAGAAATGTAACATGGGCATTGCCATTCTGCTTTGGATCTTCCAGCCTCCACCTCCGGACAGCTCACTATGCTGTCCTCATGCTGGGAAGGATAATAAAGCAGCGGTAAGCAGGAGGATTTTCTGGGATGGAGGGATTTTAAACCTGTCCTTGAGGACAATAAAGGTTTTAGCTCCCTCTGCTCTGAACCCGAAGGAGCAGAGGGTGGCAGAAGCACTCTGATCTCTGGTGAAAGAGATGTGGTGTAAAGCAAGAACATTTGCCTTGCAATTCCCTTTTCGTTCCACAGAAACATCCAATTCTAGTTATCAAAACACTGAAGCAAGCTCCCTGGATAATGGAAGACAGCATCACAAAGAAGGAAGAAGGGTCAAAGAAGTTAAGCTCTGCCAGACAAGTATCAAACATCTCAAAACTATTAAAAAGCAACACTTAATCCTAGTGGTTTTTAAATCACATCCTTACTCATCAAGATTTTGCAAACTGAAGGTTTCACAATAACTGAGGAAAACAGTTCTCCAGACTTCCCTGGTTTCTGATTTTTATGGAGAGGATGGGCAATGGACAGACTCGCATAGGAAAAAAACCCAAACATATGGAGGCACTCTCTTAGAGCCACAAGATAGATCCATCATTGTGCCAACACACGCAGTCTGAACCCTGAAGGACAGACCTCAGTTCAGAATATATCACCTGCTCCAATCTCTCCCTTATGATTGAATGTGTGCTGAAAAAAACCCCCTTAATTCCCCACCACAAAGCATATACATCAGTTAGTTTTTAAGCAGTAAATTTAAAGCAGGAATTTGAGATTGCTGGTAGGTGTTCAGAATTTTGAGATAAATGTACATGATAAGAAGTTTAAGGAAGTTTTATTTTTGTGACAAGTTATCCAAGTGAATTATTTCCAAGGGCAGTAAAGGAACAGAAAACCACTCTGATTAAACCTTAGTAGATCCAAGTCCATAAATTAAAGAAGATAAATAAGGTAGCCTCCATTATTCTAGCCTTTAAATAATTTATAGCAACAGAGTACCCACCTGTAACAAGTTGTGGAGTTTTTTTGTAATTTTTTTTTTTTGCGTAAGGAAGCAAGTCTGAAGCACCAAGACACAAGAAAAAGAAAGAATGTACAACTCAACCAAAATGCAGTTGTTGGTGTTACTTGTCTTTTACCCGATATTTGTATTGTGCCAAAGAGAGGGAGACTTTGATCCTTTTTTTTTGTCATGGACTAAACATGATCTGAGCTAACTAATGACCAGTCTGGGATTTACTGTCAGTGACATGCAGCATGATGACTGACACCAGCACAGTTTCCTGCAACAGGATCACGATGGCTCAACATTCATTTTTTATTAACATACTACTTCAGACCTTGATGTGGTCCCCGTAAAGCCTTGAGACGGTTTTGCTGTTCAGTACTTATTTGGGGGGTTAATTTTGTGATTGATCACAGCTTAGGTGAGGGTCCTGTCCCTGCCTTTCAGGCCTCTTCCTTGGTAGCTCTACAATGGGACTGGAGACAAACAAACCCCACCTGCCTTGTGCAGATGTGGATGTGGGGAAATATAGCATCTCTTCTTTATTCCGCAGGGCTGTTGTGCTGGCCAGGCTGAAATACAGCTGTAAGGAGCAGAGCCATGGAAATTAGAACAAGCATTCCTGATCAAGTTGTTTCAAAAACTGGACCAATAATCCTTGGTCTCCCGCTGGCAGATTGCCTTCCCCTGATCTCCCTGCCTGAAGAGCCTTTCTTCAAGAGATTCCTTCTGCTGAAAATGCTTAAGCTTTTGAAAAGTCAGAACTGATAAGAAATAATCTCTAAGCCCCTTCACTGCTCTGCTCAAAGCGCTACCGGCTCCCGTCCCTGCTGCACGAACCTGCAAGGAGGGATCCCGCTCAGCTCCGGGCTTGTGCCAGCGGGCTCCCCCCAGCCCAGGGAATTGCCACCTGTTCTCAGCTTGGGCACGTGCTGCCTTTTCCCCCTTCCAGGACTTGTCAGCAGATTTCGTTAGTATTCCTAGAAAATCCTTCAGAATCAGGAGTGATTGATAGTGGAGACCCTCAGTGCTTTCCCAAATAGGCTGTAAATCTTCTCAGCGGGTGAGGCCGACACAGAGCAGCAATCACTGCTGGCAGGAAGCCACTGCAGCCATTCCCTGCTCCTGCAGCTCCAGCAGCAGGTCCTGTGGATGCTCCCAGCCAGGCCTAATGCCTCTGATCTTCCCCAGAATGGGGAGCAATTGCCTTAACTCATCTGTGTGGCCCTGGTTACAGTAAACCCTGCTTTTTATTCATGCTCTTTATTTTCAATTCATACTTTTTGCCTTATTAGACTGTCCCCTTGCTCTTCATTTGAGCTTTTTGCTGCTAGATGCTCCAACAAGGCCGGGAATTCCTTTTTCCAAGAGAGGCTGAAAAATTGCCACGGATATTTTTATGTATCTGTGCACCCACATGTGTGCCGTTGGTCAAAGCGCTCTCACTGCCAGGGTATCTGTGTCACACTCAGCATCATCTCTCTTCTAATTCTAAATCAAAAGCCACCTCCTGAGTTCTCAGGGATGTTACTCACCACTTAGTCATGAGTGAGTAGTAAATTTGGTGCAGAATCACCCCATTCATTTCCTTCAGTTGAAACTGGATGAACCTCTGCTGGGACAGATGCACTCCTCTGGGTTGAATTAAATGCAAGTAGGCTCCTGACAGTTTTCTGACTTTAGGACAGAGTTAAAAAAACAGCAGCAGAAATAGATCTGATAAATTGGGTATTCCATTCAAAAAGGAAAAAGAATTTTTTTCTGTTTGCAATAAACATACTACACAAATATGTGCAAATCATCACTTTTTTCTTGCTTCAGAGAAACCCACCTATCCTGTCAGACCTCACACAAAGGCAGCTAACTCGAGGGAAATGCTGAACAGACTCAAGTAATAGCTCTACAATAAAAAATAGCTCTGCAGACAGAGCTGGCTGTGTTCAGCCCCAGCTGAGAGCTCCCTGTTAATTATTTATATGGCACTATGGATTAGCACGGCGCTTCACGGAAATAAATGCACAAGGAAATGCAGTCCCACCCCTCGGGAAGGCAGGTCCTAAGCCCTGCTTGCCCCGCTGGCTGTGCCCAGCGCTCTGCAGCCAGCACTGGGAATGGCACCATTTGTAGGGAGGACTGGATGGAAAGTCTGTGAGGGTTGGCAGTTTCCCTCTGATCCAGGCCCTGCTATTGCAGTCAGGTTTGGCATAGGGTATAGGGTGAGTGATTTCAAAATCCCACTAAAGATTTGACTAACTCTGACCCCTAAACTCCTTTCAAACTCTAGCCAGTAAGTCAATAATGTGGATTCTTCCTAATTTGTAGGCACTCTGGTATTATCTGCTATAAGCACGGGAAGTGGGCTGAAATCCTCACCACACAGAAATCATCAACTCGGCTTCGCTGGGTTTATCAATTCCTCACCAAGCTGAGTTTTAACAAGTGCAGATACAGCGCAGTTGATTGTCCCCCTTATGACAGAAATTTATGCTCCAATCTGAAAGCTGAAAATAAAGAACTTGGAATCCCAGTCTTGCAGTGACCCCAACAATGATGTCAGGCTAGACATCACTTTTTTACTGACAGCTTTCTTGTCAGCAAAAAGCAGTGGCTAGTTATTTCACACCTTCCTTACAGTCATTACTATGATTATAACTGCTTTGTGGTATTCCTATCAATTCCAATTCCACCGGCTTCGAAAATTGCCAAGACCACAGTGGGGTTAGTCAGATTTTTTTTATCCTAGCATGGATTTCAAGGAGGGAGCAAGAGCAGGAAGAAGCAATCAAAAAATCACATCCTGACAGCAGCTGCTTGCAGTGCAAAGAAACACTACCGAAAGTACTCCTTGCTTTTTTTTTTTTCCTTCCAAAAAATTTCAGCTGGAAATTTAGAGCAAAACTATTACTTTGTAGTCCTCCAGCTTCGCACAGACCACCAGCAAACTGCTGCACAGAGCACCTCGGAAATGAACCTCAGGGCTACGTAGCTGCACAAGCATTACGGACAGATGTTAGGGACAAAAATGAACAAATGCATTAAAAGACTTCTTGGTATTAATAACAAGTACGTGCCATAGAAGCCTGAGAAAACTGTCTGGAAGTGAAAAGCAATTTTGGTTGGAAGGGATTTCTGGAGGTGATCTAATCTAAGCCCCTGCTCAAAGCAGAGGTAATGTCAAAGTGATATATGTGCAAATATTTGCACGTATTTTCTATCTACAGTATCTATAAATAAGTAGTATTGTGTATATAGTAAGCATATACATATTTTATACAGACACACATGAAAGAGCAGAAACCTGCAGCAGTGGAATCACTATCCAGCACTAGGATCTGCTCCCGAATGAATAATGACTTTGAGTAATGGCAAGTGAGCTCATTTTTGACAAGATTCTCAGTCATATCCCTCAGAAGGTGATGGGACAGCGTAACCTTGGCCATGCACCCCTGGGGTGCCGGGCACTGGCACATCCTCCCATGCCAGAAGCACTTCCTCAAACGAGTCTGTGCAAGTAAAATAACTCGAGATGACAGCAAATTACAGATACACTGCAAAGCAGGAATATCTAACTTCTCCTCTGTCCCTTCATCTCCTTCCAGACTGAGTGAAGACCAATATCCTTTCTCACCCACCCCCCACACTGTGCATCCTCACTGACAGGCTCCGTAGTAACTTGAGATGGTGTTTCCTTGGGCAGCTCTCCCTCGTGGAATGCCCCAGAGGCTGGGCACCCTGAGCACCATGACCACACAGAACCCGCCATGGACACAGAACTTCTGAGATCTGAAGGTTTTGCTGCTTCCCGAAATTCACATTCACAGTATTGCCTCTGGAAGGTCGCACGTATGAGCAGGAGCCCTAAGGAAATGCCAGGCTTTCTGCTCCACGCTGGGGTAATGTTAAGTCCTGCAAATCTTGTGTCCCTCCTGCGCTTTTCCTGATGCTCTCTGGGAATGTCCCTGAGAAACTTGTGAGTGTCAGGAGTTTGGTTCTGTTCTGCAGAAACCATGTTTAGAGGTGTCATAATGACATTTTGACAGCTGCAGTTTTCAAGCTAAACAATGTCTATGTTTCAGAGACTGTTGAAATTTTCCTCCAAAACCAGATTTTAAATTTTCACCAGCTGATCTCACAGACACCGGTCCTTTCTTTCCCAGGAAGCCTTCCTGGCTCTAATGCCATTACCTGCCGTGGGAGCAGAATGAAAGGCACATGAAACAATATTAGTTAATAAAATGCTAGAAAAAGGACAAGGATCTGTGTATCAATTCCCATAATTAATCCTTTTTTGGTTTATCTGAAGTTTCAGGGATCACCAGTCCCCGTCTGTGCCCTTGCACAGACACAAGCTGCATATACATCTGCCTCCCTACAAACAGCCCCAATACTGACCCCAATATTTACCTCACTTCCTGCACTGAGAAATCCAAAATTCTGTTGTGTCGGCTCAATCCATCTGCCATCTGTCCACCTCACCCCAAACATCACTGCACATGCAAGGAAGGGCCCACGCTTTAGCAGCTCTGTTCATCCACACAGACCTTTGGGTGAGGAGGAAAGCCTCTTTAATTACTTTGGCTGACTTTCAGGTTCTGTTTTGCCTTAACAATGTCTTCAGAAATCCAGTACCACATTTTAGCGTTGCTATCGCTTAACTTAGATTTGCAGTTTTGCTCCCCAGAGAGACACGTTCTACCTCAGCCTGGCCAGCCCATGCTTGGCATCAAAAACAGGAAAAGTCATTCATTTGCCTTCTCTAAGGATCTGATAACCTCTACGCTTCCCTCAGCCAGAGGTGTTTTGACCTTTAATTAAAAGGAAGATTTGTTGTCTTCCACTCAGAAGGCAGCAAATAATGAACTCATTAAAATGAGGTTACTGTTCAGGCCTTAGAGCAATAAGAGCCAAAGTCTCATTAGCAGCTAACAATCCAGAACATAGCACATAAATAAACCTAATACGGCAGAGCAAAATGCCTTGGTGCATTAAATTTGAGCAGAATCAAATGTTTACAGTCCATGATGTCTGGGGCATGAAGTTTTAATGTACTTAATGAAGGAAAGCAAATTGCTTCCTATTAGGCATGAAATGTTCCTGCAGAAATCGCCCCAAAAAGTTTATTATGTAAATGAAGGATAGAGTTATAATTAACAAGGACATAGCAGGAAAATATCAACTTCTTCCTAATAGATGCACCAATTATGAAGAATAAAGACACGGCAACTTCAAATCTACAAAAGGTAATTATGTGGATTAATGTAAAAGGCTGCTGAATGCAATATAATGAAGAAACTGTATCTTGTGGGTGTCAGAGAGAAGCCTCACTGACAAAGCAAAGAATCAATTAATAAAGTGAAATCCGTGAGTTTTGAGAGATTCCAGGCAACTAAGGGTTTGTATTTGAAAAAGCAGCTTAGATTACCTTAAAAAACCCCAGTTTTTGCCTAGTCTGGCACAGAGCTGTGCCTGTTTGTTCATATGCAGTGTGCTCCCATGGTTCTTTCCTTGGAAAATGATAATTATTAAGCTTGATCTATTTAACTGTCCAAAAATAACCACCTGTGAGTTCAACAGGGAACGCTGGTTGTATTTCCACAGGCATGCAATGGGGACAGGGATGGGACAGGGACCACCCAGCCCCCGGGGGAGGAGGGATGGATACGTGTGGAACCGGGGACAGGCGGCAAGAGCACACAGAGTGGGAACAGCTGTGTGGCACCCGGCCTTGCAAACGGAACAGCTTTCCAGCTGTTAAAATTCGATAGCCCTTCCCCGTCCTGCAGAACCTTCAGAATCAAATAAAGTAATTACCTTCTGCCTCAGGTGCAGCCTGTGCAAATCCCAGGAAGGTTTCTGGCACTGGGTGCCAGGGATGTGCAGCCTCTCCACCCTTTCATTAAAGACGGGGAAGGCAAACCCTAATCACCTGAAGAGTTTTTTCATTTTAAGAGTGTGGAAGACATTACTGCCCTTCCCCCAAACAGACAAGCTGTGACTAAATAAGTTTAGACTGGCTTAGCTGACAAGATCTTCTTAGTGTTAAAAAGAGGGGAGGTCATGACAACTAAATTTAGCTGCATATTATATAAATTAATATGCATATATGGAAATTGAAATGGCAAAAAAAAAAAGTCTTTAGGACCAAGCCAAATCCAGTTTGAGTGACAGATTTGCCCTTTAGACAGAGGAAAATGCTTGACACGCTGCAGGTTCTAGGGTTTACATCTTAATCCTCGCTCTGTGTTTTTAATGAGACCTCACTGGGCTGGAAGGCTCCTGCCTATCCCACAGCTCTGTCATCTTACTGAGATGTGAAGGGAGCGGGAGAGAGGAGCCCAGGTGATGAAATGATGCTTGTTTCGTGCCCCTTCCTGTACTGTATGTTAAGCAATGATAATTTCTCAAGATGTTCTTCCCTCAAAGGAAAATTAAATTGATTTTGCTCAGCCCATCAGTCTTTCTCAACATATCTAAAATGCTCTAGATAGCTTGGAAAATTATGTTCTAAAATATAATGACTCAGATTCTATGCTTCTGACTTTAATGGTGTCAATTTAGTGCCAGTTTTTACCAGCTGGGGATTTTCCTCAATGTCTCAGCTAACAGTGGCGTTCATCTCTGAGGTTTTACATTTTAGTGAACATTTACTTGTTATATATTATGTAAATATAGTCCCACATGTGAAATTGTCACAGGATTGAAATAATCAACTTACTAAATGTCTGGCAAGATGGGCTGGAAACCATACCACTACCTTAATATTTAATGCTGAAGCACAAGATTTACTGTCATAAGATTACTTTATTTCCTTTAGCAAGGAGAGGAATTTGCTTGGTGACTGTTGTAGCTGATAAACACTATCTCTGTTTTACATCCTCCTTGCCAACCAATGTATGTTTCTATTTAAAAAAACAAGGCAGATGCACCCTGCTTGAAAGTCTCTTGTATTACATTCACACACCTGAGCTGCTTAAACCCTGGTTTCACCATTTACCCTGCACTGGAGATACTTTTGGTTTATGGTCCCAAGTAGGGGTGCTGGTTGCTGCTTAAATTAGACCAAAAAACTATTTTCCTGCAACATTAAGTGAAAGTATGACCATACAGAAAGTAATTTTTTCAAATGAAGGACAACATTAGCTGAGCTGGGGGTGTGTGTAAACCATTGCAATAATTTTATCTTTGAACTCTGCAAGAACATGAAAGTCCAATCAATAGAAGTGTTATTAATAGATACTAGGAAAAGTTCTCAAGAGCCACATAATGGAGACACGGAAAATTGATGAAAACAGAGTTTATAACCCATTCAGCATTGGCAAGGCCAATAAGGAGAGAAATGCACTCCCCATCTCACATGCAGCTCACCCAAATTCCATGGGCTGGGGATCCAAACCAGACCTGTGCACAAGGACCAGCTCTAGGAGCACTGCAGAGCTAACAACCAATAGTAAACATAGCTCACATAGGCTTCACCATCTTCTCTTTCCCTACTAGCTGGAAATATGTCCAAAATAAAAATTGGACAAGTGGCCAAGACTACCTCTTACATCTATAAGCAACACCCTTTCCTTCCATTTCATTTACAATGGGCTTATCGTAGCTTGGAGAAGAGAATAAACATTAATTAAATTAAAAATTAATTTATGACATGGACGCTGCTTCTAACGTAGGTCAAACCTGAAGCTTTGCTCATTCACACTGAATTTGCTGTTCAGACTCAGCCCAAAATGTTCCTGCAGGTAAGTAAATCCCAACACCTTCATGCCTGGATGGCGAGTAGCATTCCTAATTTTATTCTGGGTTTTAAGCACATTTCATCAAGCTTCACTAATAATCCAGAGCATAGATGACTTCGTAATCAGTATATTGCTGCCTGTGAGTGGCTGGATCCGAGCCCTGCCATAGATCACTGCCCCAGGGGATGATATCCTAGGCCAAGCCACAGAATCATCACCTCCTTGGGTGCTTAGGCACTCTCACTGCCTGTTCTAGTCCATCAAACTCTGATGGAACAAATTAAGCTCTCTGTAATAGTCTTATAAAAAAGGATGAGCCCAAAATAATATCAACTTTTCTAAATGCATGTTAATTTCTTATTTATTTCAGGCTTTACTAGAGACTCAAAATTTACTGCGCACTCAGGTTGCAAATTTTACCTTCAACCTTGGATTTTCAGGAAAATTTTACCACACAGGTAAGAAGGAACTTCGTGGTCTCAGGTAGCTGCAGTTAAATAGGTGAGAGAATTTTAAACATAGCTTTAAACATTCCCTTTCTAAATAACCCAGTGACTCAGTGGAGCAGTGGGAAATACATGTTCCACCATTTCAGTGTCTAATTCAGTGTCCAAAGGGTAAAGACACACTACACATGAGCTGCTCAGGTACACAAGGATGCTCCTAGTGTTTTCCTGAAAGATGTGTGGTGGTAAATCTTAGCATTATAAAGGAGGCAAAGTAGCTGCAGAGATCTCTCTAATTCCACAGGAGACAGGACAGCACAGAAGACAGAGTAAGGTTTTTTTCTGTATGATAGGTATGATGAAATATGAAATATTGGGAAAATCACGTCTCAGAACCTCTGAGGAGGCAGCAGTGTTTCAATGGGATGCACAAGATTTTGTTATGCCTGTGAAGGTAATCTTTCTCAGGGATCTGCAAATCAGGAGGGATGATAAAAGGAAAACATGATGAAAAGAAATTTGTATTGAAACCCTGCCCTTTCCACACTCGGTACAGTAACAAGCTGCACACTTGCACTGTGCTTCTGTGGAAGATGAGGGACTTCCAGGTCTCCTCATCCTTGTGACTCTTTTGTCATTTTTTGCTCCATTTCTCCACAGCACAATACCCGCTTTTTCAAAAATTTCTTTCTTTTCCTCCTCTTTTGCCTTCCCCTTTGCTGCACCTCTGGTGCCACTGAGCTGTGCTGCTCCCTAGTACTGCTGAGGCAAGAAGAGACTCCCTGCAAGGCAGAACCTCCTGTCCCTCTTTCCAAACCCCGTATCCTTCCCACCTCTGGAGACCAGCTCCAAAATCCTCAGCTGTCAGCCCATTCAGCCACACTCACTGCGTGATGCCAGGGAAGCTTATCTGGAGCACAGGAGAAGGCAGGAAGAGGATGGCAGGGTGAGTTTAAAACCTAGGAATGATGCAGTTCCCGCTTTCCTAGACCATGAGGCAGCTGTGGAGTAAGGCAGGTCACCCTGGGAGAAGGGAGATGAGGAAGCCTCTGAGGGATGAGTAGAGAGAAGGCAACCGAAATGATCTATTTGTATCACTGTCACTAAGTCCAGGCTGTTTTGTCCTTGTGCAAGCACTTAATGCTGAGCAACTGCTGCCCAGGAAACCTCATGGACTAAAGATACAGGCTGGAGAGCCTGGGAAAAATGAGAGGCAGACAGAGGTGGAATTACTTGCCTGGAGTCATATAACAAGGCAGTGGCAGACCTGTGGTCAGAGAGCAACTCTGGAGACAGAACTACAGGGTTCTCCTCACTTCATCCTGACCTGCCTGTGTAGCTATTCCTTCTGGAGATTAATCGGACATACGTGTAATGCAGCAAAACAAACAACAGCAGCCTCAGGCTCTGAGCTGCTCTACAGCAGGAAGCTGCTCAGTTGTGGCCATCTCCAGAGCAGAGCTGGTATCAATCATTAGTGTCCACTGTGGAGAAAGGTGATCCATGGAGGGGAGGAGATGGAGAAAGAGATGGTTTTATTATTAATATTATGACACAGTGGGCAGTGGCTGGCAGAAAACACACAGCCTTTGTGAAAAACCCACTCCCTGACCTGCCACTATTTTTCCCTCCTTCCTTCATTCCAGCACCCTCCACGCTGGTTTTCTGATACAATGCTGACCAATTTAAGAGTTGCTACTGCTGTAAAGAGAGAAAAGAGGAAGATATGCATGTATGCTCATCCTCCTAAGGCTCTCAAGGCTCCCCAGAATAGCACAGAACTCAGAAGTACTTCCCGAGTTCAAGCGTGTCCTTGGCTCCATTAAGGGGCCCGGACGCAGCCAGGTTTTTAACGGAGCACTTCATTTACAGGGTGGGGATGGCCCTTTGTCATCTCAGCTTACTGGAAAGGCTTCAGTGTACTCTCCACGCAGTATACACTTTATTGACTCATTATAAATAAAGCACGGAAAGGTGTTCTTTAATTACTGTACATGCGGCTTGCTGACCCACAGAGGCTTTTACTACCCGAAACTCAACGTGTTCTATTAGTGCTCTGCAGCTGCCATGCCTCATTGACTTCCTTAGTGTGGGATTGCGCTCTCTTTCCAAAACTTGGATCATTTTAAAACTACAGGAGGGGCATGAGTGTGGGGATGCCTTGGCAGATTCAACAGCTATACATTTTCGTGGAAAGACGCTGCTGACAAATCAGATGCTGCAGTACATCAGGACACATCAGCTGGCAAACCCTGCACTGTATTAACACCATTAACAAAAACAATTAGCAGACCCTGTTAGTCCTGCAACTTTAACAAACACTCGCCACTTGTTCGTGCTGCAGCAATTGAAATTAAGACATTCGCAGGATTTGCATTTAAGATGTACAAGATTATTGATAGCGGCTTCCAACTCTGCTTCAGTTTTGAACTCCAAAGACACCTCTAAGTGTCTAAGTTATAGTTATAGTTTTAAAATATGGGGTTAATTATTATGCACAAGCAAACCTTGAATTATTACTTGTGCAAAGTGCACCCAAAGCAGACACATGCTCACCCTGTTTATAGGTTTTATGCATTTTTCAGATTTCACACTTAAATGAAGAAAGTTACAGAAAGGATGTTGATTGTACAAGAAATTAAAACCCCCAAATCCCTTGTTTAGCCTCCAATACTCTGAATAAGGGGTTGGGCAGAAATATTTAAACAATATAAGCACCCACCAAATGCTCCATTCAAACTTTGCATGAGACTTTTTTGGAAATAACACTACCTAAGAATTCATCAAATTAAACAACATTCTTTTCCAAGGTTTCCAAAGAAAATTTAGCCTCAAACGCAATGCCACCACCTAAGGCTAAACTTCCAACCTTTCTGCCTCACCTCTGGCATTCCAGGATGGGGGTCATTCTTCTTTAAGATGGAAAGCATTATGCTTCATCTAGTTTGATTTTTGTTACAGTAAACAAAGTGCAAAGTTTGATTAGTTGTATATCTAAATCTACAAAGAAATTAATGGGAAAAGGTAGGATTTATTTCAAGAACCACACTCTACTTCAAATATTAATAAGGCACTAAATTATACTTTGACCTAAATCCACTCTGATTGTAGTTCTTTATGTATTTCAAATACTCACTTTTTTCCTCTTTATCCCTAACTTTGGCTTATCAAGGAGATCCTCAATTGCCTCACAAACTCCATTTCCTCCCTCCTCTGTCCCATTTTGAAAGCCCGTGTTCAGTTTTTCCCCTTGTCTGTGCCTGAGTGACTGCAGGTGAAGCACATATCCCAAAACCAAGCCAACAGTCGTTCCAAAAACGCAGGGCACAGAGGGAGCAGCCATCAGGCCTTTCTTTTCAGTATGGAATCCCCTGGTAAACAAGGTTGTTTTCTTTTTCCAGCAGCACTCCCATCAGCGGGAGCAGCTTCCTTAGAACTCGCAGAGTGCTGCAAAGAGGGGAGCAAAGGGATTCAGTGACTCTGGGAGAAAGTTTCAAAGTACTGCTCTCCTTGTGTAGAGGCATTCTTCAAAAACCACCACAGAAACAAAAAAGTAAAGGCCAAGAGCTGAAGTGCCAGCACTGAACAGGCATCTCTGGATGTTCCTGCCAAGTAAACAGTGACATCCGTGGAGCATTTGCTTCCAATGAGTTTTGCAAAACATTAAAAGGCCTGTAAGAAGACAGGATTTCTATGTGTGCATCAGGAGACTGATTTTGGCAATTATTTCCTAGACTGCAGCAAAATAAAAGCATTCAAATGGCAAAGAACACGAAGGAAAGCTGCTAAAAACCGAATATTGCTGGGTAGTTTGAGGGTGAAGATACTGGAACGTCACTTTGCCTTTCTGGGCTGGAAAAGCAGGGCAGACATGTCTGCAGATGGTAGGAGCAGCATTGTGTCCTTTCTCAAATGGAAGGTTTTCTTTGTTACAGCCACACATCCTCGCTTCTGCCTGAAGCAGATACCCTTCACTAACACAGGAGGTTTTACTGGGTTTACTTCAAGATTAAATCTGGCAAAAATTGAATACTGAACCCTAATAAACATTTGGAAGCCTTTTGCCATTACAGCTTCATGCTTTCCACCTAATTATATTTTAAAATTTGTTTCTCACTTTACCGGAAACTATCAGATTGCAATTAACCAAGGCTAATAAAGTGGTAGTTACAAGGAGGATGGAGGGGTAGCATTGATAAGATTGCATTTTTATCCATATGTTGCCTTTATGGAGAGTATTTTGTATTTAACAGGGACATTATTATCAGGACAAAATGGAAAATAACTGATACATGCAGAACCTTTTCTTCTTTAATACTGTTTGAACATCATCATTTGTCCAGCTTTCAAAAGACCTGGCAACCAGCATTAATATTCCTGACACTGTTTTGTCACGTTAAATCCAAGCTGCAGGTTATGGGGATGAAAAGGTAGTGTGGCATTGAAATAAAGCAAATAAAGAAAATGGGGAGGGGGTGGTTTTTAAGATCACAGATGTTTTTAAAAAAGTCCTACTGCTTATATTTAATATTCCCATGGTTTATAAACGTAACAGTAACACAGCGAGACACCCAGGCCAAGGACAGCAGGGTTTATGACAGCCTCTTCTGTGTTTCAAAAAAAATATGGGCCTTTTTTGCTTTTCTAGTATCTTTTTTGTCCCCTTCTTCTCTCTGCAGGGACTGAGGAGGAGGATGAGGGCGATGACCTGCTGCTGAGATCTGTGGATGAGTTCTGGTGGTTTCCCCACATGTGGAGTCACATGCAGCCACACCTCTTCCACAACGAGTCCTCACTGGTGGAGCAGATGATCCTCAACAAAGAGTTTGCAATAGTGAGTAAAAGTTCCCAAGAGATTTGCTAGGATGCCTTCACTACCACGGCCATGCTTTCCACACTGGTTTTATGCTTGTCTATACAATACCTACATATTTACTCAGGTATGCAAACAGAGGCAGTGAGGTTAGAAACTCATCCCGAACCCGGCCTTTTTGTGACTCAAACTGAATTTGGTCTTAGCCTTTCCCACCAATACAGGCTCTCTGGAGAGGGAGCAGCCCTTCCCCAAGTATCCTGGCAGGACCATAGGGATCAGAATCTGTGAAAACACAGCAGATACCAGCTGGCCTTTTAAGCTTTAACCAGCAGTTTGTACACAGGTTACCAGCTTCCTAAAGCCTGCTGCAAACATCCTCAGTAAGGCAGGGAGGAAGTTGAAGTGAACCCTAAACCTTGTGTGTGGTTTGGGAGAAATCTTGATGCTATCAGAGCCAACAAGTGAAGCTGCTGGATTTCACTGTGCCTTTTTTAAATGACCTGCTTGAAATATGCTCTTTATACAGCTAACCTCTTGCTAATATTGACAGATAATGGTGCTCCCCTTTTCCTCGTTTGTGCTCTTAACTTCCAAGAGCCATCCTCCCCGCCTTGCCCAGAGCTCACAGTACTTGTACTATTTACAGCCCTTTCAGGATAATTCTGCTGGCTTATTGAGCACACCAAAGAGAACCTGAAATCTATAAATGCTGGCTTTGGAAAAGGCACTGTGTGGTCTTTGGCGAGGCACAGAAATGCCAAGCAACCAGAGCCACTCACAGGAGCAGAGGGACACAGTGGGGCTGTCTCAGCTGCTTTGGGAACAGCAATCCCAGCCCTTCCCAGCTCCAAAAGGCCCCCTTCCTCCCATCCCTCACACGAGCCAAGGCACATCAGAAAAGAGGTGGAGGCAGATGCCTGAACAAGCAGTTGGAAGCAATTTATTCCCTTGTTCATGGAAATATTTTCCTAACAACCTTTAAAGAGAATTAATTAAAAATGGCTTAACTGTTTACTCGTTATGCCAGACTTCCCCCCCTCCCCATCTCCTGCTTGGCAGAATGACTTCTTTTCCTTTCTACGGTTCTGCTTCCCTGTCAGCCTCATTCCTGGCACAGCCTGTTCATGCCTTTTGTGTAGCCTGGCCCAGAGACCCAAACAGAGCCGAGATTTTAAACGCAAGAGTAATTTTTTAAACAATCCATATCTCAAAAATACACACTCCCTTCATCTTTAAACCTATGGGGAAATTCTCCTAGTATTTTCAGGAAACATGAAGTCATCCAGGTCAAGCCACCTTTGGGAGTAAAATCTATAGCATAGCCTGAAAACAGAGCTGGTAATGGAATCTGTTTGTAACTTCGACTCCAGAAAGACAAAGCCCGTGTCCTGAAGGGTAGAGACTCCTTAGGGTGCCTATAAATAAGGAGCTGATGTCAGTGAAAAGCTGCTGTTATTACACTTTTATTTCCTGCTAACATTTGGATGGGAGTTGTATCAACCCCTTGACCTTGAATCTATATGAGCTGTACAATTTACTTATGAGAACATTTCTTTTCAAAAGGCTTCCTCTGAAATTCTCTCTTGTGGGAGAAATTTATCTTCCCGATATGACAGCCTCGCTGATAGCTATCAGAGACGTCCCAGCCATGACTTCAGAGTGGGTTTGATTCCTCTCTGGCTTTCTAATCCTCAGCATCATGTCTTATTTGAGAAAGAAACTCCCTGTTCTGCAGCTGCACTCCTCTAAGCCCTCCAAGTTAAAAGCAAACCTCTTTCCATTATGCTTTGATTTCACAAAGGGGATCCAAATTTAAATTAGATATCTGGAACAACGCGTAGAAAATTTGCTTGATGTTACACGTTTTGTTTGTTGTCCACTATCTTTATTTAATATTATACTCAGGGGAACACAGCTTGATGCTGGTGCCATTTTCTCTTGCGTTTCTCATTTATTGACCCTATCTCCCCACCTCCTGTTTTGGCTGCACATAGAGGCGACACTTTGTGTCAGCTTCTTCAAGGAAAGCTGCCGTAATTATTTGCAAGTGTGATCACATTAATTCTTCACCTAATGCGCTCTTTCTTTGTTCACTTTTTTTAAACATGGCTAAGGAGGTAACAAGGTCTTCAGGAAGGGAGAGCACATCATTATATCCAAGAACAATAGTCAAGGTTGCTTGAGACACCAAATAACACACAAAAGTTCTGTTTATTAAGACCTTTTGGCTCCTCTGGCAGGTAGATAAAAGCCTTGGCTCTGTTTCACATGGCTTTATCCACACCTCCTAACAAGGCTCTATAAAATGGGAGCTTACAATTGCAGCCTGCCTCAACCAGCTCTGTCACAACACACAGACAGAAATCAGGTATCTTAACAGGTCTGTACACACAGAATTAATTGCTAATTAGGTATCTAATTGCCTTGATTTCAGTGCAGATATGGACACCTCTGTTCATCTGGGGTTGAGAAAGATCAACAGCCTTCAATGGGTTCCCTTGCACGTGCATTGCTTGTGAACCAGGAGACTGCCTTCACCCAGAGCCCTCCAAATTGTTCTGTGTATCATTTATTTATCATTTCCACTGTTTCATGCCTACATGGCGAGAGGAAGCAGCTTCCTCACATCTTGCATAAATGTTATTGTCCCACCACTCTGGATCTGGCAGGCAGCAGGGGAAGTTTTGCCTGGCAAAATCCTTATCCATGTGTACCTGAGTGACGGGCCTCAGAGCTGCACTATCCATAGCCCCATTCCCAAAGCCTTCGTTGCCAAACCTCTCACCAAGCATGAGATCCTCAGCCTCAGAGGAACAAGAGACAGAGATTTTAATTGTGGTAAAGTCACAGGCTATCCAAAGCTTTTTTATTGCTATCATGTCATCCTATTTATGTAAATATGGACGGTGTGTTCCAGAGCCTGCCTAAGGAGATGGGAAATTACCATTACTTTGATTATCAGTTGGGTTTGAGTTGATCATACTTTGTGGTTTGAGTTTTTTTCTCTATCAGAGGATCCCAAAATCCTTTAAAGACACTAATGAACAAAACCTCAGATTAAATTTTACAAACTGATAATTCCTCAAGTATTATTCTGCTTGTTTATAGGCAATGCAATGGATACACAGAGAGGCCAAATATTGCTCAAGCAGAAATCTCTGATAACATATATTCCAAAAATAAAGCAAACCAAGTTTTCCGTGCCATCAATAACAAGATGTTCCTCCTCCCTGTTTTGTACACCCTTATCCGACAAAAACAAGTAGAATATATCTAATCCAAAGCCTGTAGCTCTTTATTTCATCCCTTGATTTGTTTGCTCAGTGATTATCTTCTGTGCTCATTTGTGAGTACAGAGCCCAAAGCACAGTGGAGACAGGGCAAAAACTGTCACTGACTGTACAAGGCAGCTGTGAGCTGATAGGAAGAAGAAAGAAAGATGTACAAACTAAACAAATCAATTGAGAACCTGTCTAGTAACACTCCTTGGCTCCCACCTCCTGCTTACAACCAACTGCAGATGCACATTAGCACTTCCTCTGCCTGGAGCTCTTGAGCTGCTCAAACCACAAATACACCCTGAGCTTTTAATACACCAGTTAAATACCGACAATGTGAGGCCCAGTGACCACATAGCCAAGGCAAAGTATCTACATGTGATGAAAAGAGTCTAATTTGTCCCATTATTAATATCTGTACTTAATGTGGGGAAGGAGAGATGCCCACTGGAGACTGCCTCTAAAAATGGGCTGTAAGTGTAGGATAACATCATCCTGTTTGGCAGGATGAGATTTACTCTGCCTCACCTTATTTTCCTCTGAAACACTCATCTGCTGCATCGTCTACTATCAGACAAAGCCTAAAGGACTGGCAAACTTAGCTGAGGTTATATTTAGCTTTTTCATCTAATAAAAGCCTTCACACCTGCACATTGACTGACTGTGCAAAAAGATCTACAGTAGACATAAAATTTACTAAATTAAAAGTTTGCTGTCTTATTTTCTCTGACAATGGCCAATCATAGCTATTTTCCAAACTAAACAAACAAGCACAAGTTTTGAAACAAAAAAAAAAAAAACCCAATGTAAATTTTGAATGTAAAAATCAGGAAATTGTTCCTTAGAATATACAAAAAAATATGCTCAGTAGAGGTATTTCTCATGTCTTAGACACACCAGTGTACTCCTCCTTTAACACATTAGTTTTCACTCCCAAAGTAAGTCTAATAACAAAATGAGAGGAAAAGAAGAAAAGAGCAACAGAAAATTACTAACAGGGGACACACAGTATTTAATCTTCCCAGGTAAACTGCAAATAGAACTGCCCAAGGAAAATACAATTATTTGTTAGTTGTTTCTTCTTGACTCCATATTGGGTATCTGAGTGCCTGATGTATCTGTGTGATGAACTATGTAATGCACAGGTTTTATTCAGAGGCTAAATTGTTTTTCATGTTGAGAACTCATGAAAAGCTGCCTTATTTTACTTGTGAATGGCCGATCACCATTTCAGCGTTCTGTTGCTATGGCAATTTCAGCATCAACTAGTAAGGAGATAAACAGGGTCTTAAGCATATTCATCCAGATCCCTGCTTTGGGATATGTCATCCAGAGCAGTGTTCATTACCAACCTCAGGACACATCTGCCTTACATCTATGTTTCTGCGTACACCCTACCCCACACTTGGTGAAGGTTTGTACATTCAAGCTGAGACAGGATATTCAGGTTAACAGTTTGACAGCCTGAGCATCACGGACCTCTCAGGCATGGCAGTAAATGGCCAGATTTAAAGAAATCTTTTGATACAGCTTTTTCCTTTTCACATGTCCATGGCAAAAAAAAAAAAAAAAAGAACAGGAAGATTTACCATCTCTCATTATAGAGCTATCCTTCATTCCACCCTTAAACTGACTCATGCCTCTCAAGTAGGTAACAGCATTAATAAGCTGAAATTACATTTTGTTCTCAGTAAATTACAAAATAGAGAGTTTGGGTTTCTCTTTTAAAAGATCAGTCAGTAACCTGAGATCTTTACTATAAGGAATGGATAATTTTAAGTGGTTGCATTATGTGATGTAGGAATGAGCGTTCCCTACAGATATAACTTAATTTTTGCCAATGAATCAAAACCCTTTCTTTGTTAACTACTTGAGGATGCCCAGCAGAACCTGCTGTTCCTGGAATTAAAGTAATCAATGGATAATGTGGGCAAGAGGAAGGACAAAAAAACCCCATAAAATAATCATCTCATATTTTAGCCGTTTCCCTCTGCACATCAGTTTTAAAGGAATAGAAAACAGCTGATGTGTCCGGTAGTACTGAGAGCAAGATGAATTTGTGCCTTTAGAAGAGATTTTCAAGGTAACCTGTAGATTACATTCATGAAGATGCACATATTTCTGTATAGAAATGCAGCTAAATATAAATATTTATAAAATGAAAAAGTAATCCATGCTATTTTTTTGCTACTACCTTAATGCCATGGAAAAATATAAGGAGGTTCAGAAGATATGAGGACTATTTATTAAACAAGGAAGGAATCTTGCTCCTATTCCAGCACTAGGAAACAAAACCCCCTGCATGTCACTGCAACATTTGTTTTTTCCCAGCTGTTTACTAGCTTAGTAAATAAGCAGCATTGGTTCACTGAAATACCTTTAAAAAGAACCAGACTGGTAGGATGCATATTGAAATACATGCAATCTGTAACGGAACAGGAGGCAAATCTATTCCATGCAACAGCAATGTAACATAATCCAGCAGGATTACTTCTCACTGTAGTTACCAAACTGTAATTCCCGTTCCCTCCACCTTCCCCCCACTTTCAGCTCGTGCTACAATAGGTACAAGCCTGGCTAGGGACAGCAGCTTCTCCAGTGCCCCTGTGTGCAGGAAAAAAGCTTTGAAAAATGACATGGGGGGAGGTTTTGTGCGTCCCTAACTCTCCCCATCCCTCTGGCGCGCTGCAGGAGCACGGCATCCCGACCGGCATGGGCTACGCGGTGGCTCCGCACCACTCCGGGGTGTACCCGGTGCACGTGCAGCTCTACGAGGCCTGGAAGAAGGTGTGGCACATCCGGGTGACCAGCACGGAAGAGTATCCACACCTGAAGCCTGCACGGTACAGACGGGGCTTCATCCACAATGGCATCATGGTACACTGCATTTCCATGTTCATAGCAATAGTACTGCAGGGACTCCAAAGGGGGCTGCTTTTACTGAATGCCGGAAGTTTCCCAGCACCTTTAAAATTCCCTGGGATCGAGGAGTTGTAAGGATGCCAAAAGAGTGCATTTGTTAGGCAGTTTGAAAGAGGGAAAAAAACAAGTCACACAGACTCAGGCAACTGCCAAAGTATTCCTCAGAAACTAAATGCGCTTGTGGTCCCATCAACTACCAACCAAGTCATGGCTGCACTCTATGAAGTCATTAAACTGCCTAAGACCTGTGTTCCCACTCTGCTTCATCTTTATGCATGAAAGGATTAGAAACCCACCACCTGGGAAGGTGAACAGGTGTAAGTAATCTCCTCCGGCATTTCCGCGAGGCTGAAGTTCCAGCTCTGCTCCTGAAATTCCCAGAGCCGGGACTGGGACACCTGCCTGACTCTTCCAGCCTGTGCAGGCCTGTGAGGGAAGAGAAGGCTCCTCCCATGCACTTAAAAGTGCACAGAGGACAGGAAAACTTAAAAAGTTCTTTGGCCTGTCCTACCAGCCAGCTACAACCCCCTAGGGAGGGGAGACACAAAGACTGGGTGTGCTAAAGTGAAGTGACCAATATTCCAAGGGATGGTTTAAAGTCCCAAAAGCTGATCTGAATATTGCCTCTGCATACCAAGTCAAAACTGTGATCCCCTAAACAAGGCAGAGGGAGTGTCTCAAAACCAAATTCCTGCAGAGTCCAACTGGAACTGACTCAAAATCAGAAGTGTTTTCACACACGTATCCAAAAGCTCAGCTAAATGTAGGTTTTGGTTGTTGGTTTAACTGAGTAAAGAAATGTAAAATATTGAATTAGGGGAAACAAAAGTCCTTCCTCAGGTCGATTATGTCTCTGCAATACCTGTAAGCTGCTGTTCTTTTGTTCCCAGGTGCTCCCTCGACAGACCTGTGGCCTTTTCACTCACACTATTTTTTATAAGGAATATCCTGGCGGTCCTCAGGAGCTGGACAAAAGTATCCGAGGAGGTGAACTCTTCCTCACCATCCTCCTGAATCCAGTAGGTACCTTCTTTTGGTATTTTTTGGACATTTTTCAGCTGACCAAGAGGAGGGAGGGAGGAAGGGAAGGAGATGAAGTTGGGAAATAAAAACCAGGACCACGTGCTCAGAAGTAACAAGCACTTTAAGAAGAATAGAGAAAAATGTCGTCTGTTAATTTCCAGCTACAACTGTATGTGCAACAATTTCCTGGAAAACGCATTAATTCCAGCTCCTTAGTGTTTCCCAGCCTGAAGCCAGGTCCCCCTGAGAGACTTGTCTGAGAGTGAAACTAACCTGTGAGGGTAGAAAAAACTGATCTTGTTCTTTTTTCCCTTTTTCCACAAGCTTGGCTCCTCAGGCACTCCTGACAGAGCTCAGTGGAAACCCCAGGGCTCAGGCCTGATATCATTCCTCCACCACTGGCTCTAAAAATAGGTTTTGAGCTGCTAAAAACCTGCCTGGTGCCATTTAAGACAGCAGCCTAGAGGTGCAAGGAGGAAGGGAAAGAGCCAAAACCCCCCATATATCAATTACTTTTTCTTGCCATTGTCCTCTCTCCTTCCCCTTCCACCCAAATAAGCTGCACTAGGCACAAGATAAATGTCTCTTGTCTTGCCAGGTGGCCTCGTTTTCGGTGAGTTTAAATTGCAGTACTCATTGACTCCTCTGCAGAGCTAAAGAAACTTCAGGTGGAGCTGACTCTCAAATCTGGGTCACTTTTATTTAGACACCTAAATATAGATTTTTTGGTATTATACAGTTAGATGCTTGTGAGTGAAAATTTTGGCTGGGTAAGTAAGTTGGTGCCCGAGTCAGATTCACCGGGCTTAAAGAAGTGGGACATTTCTGTCAGGAATTTTTCTATACCAGACACGACACCTTATTTGAGACTAAAATATATCCCTCTTTTTATCCTGTCTTCCCATTACTTGCAGTTCTCTCAGGCTGGCTTTTCTTCCCATAGTTTCTTTAAGTGTAGCTCGGAATTTACCCTGAGCTTTACCATACTCTGATCAATGCCCGTGCA
Source organism: Cnemophilus loriae (assembly GCA_013397755.1). Classification (NCBI taxonomy): domain Eukaryota; kingdom Metazoa; phylum Chordata; class Aves; order Passeriformes; family Corvidae; genus Cnemophilus; species Cnemophilus loriae. Next base: position 865,873 of record VZTF01009810.1, on the reverse strand, counting down.
TTTCTCACTTATATGAAGATTTCCCCAAGATTTGAGCATTGCAGCAGCCTGTGGCAGAGCATGTAGAGCTCCTTACCCCACGAGCAATGCTCAGCACAGCCCAAATTCCTCAGCCTATCTATGTCCCAATAACTTGAGTGTGCTGTAAATATGGGTGGTATTTGAAAAACCTTCAATAATCAACTTTTGATTAAACAATTTTTCAAGAGGTTTACAGAAACTCTGTCCCTTCCTCAGGTTGTGGTTAGCAATTTCAGCAAATGTATTACAAATAAGCATTAAGCTCAAATACCAAAAACGTTTGCGCTTCCATGAAGCAATACCACACAGATGGTTAAATTAGAAAGTGCCCAAGGGACACTGCATTGGAATAAAGTTTGCAGAGAGATTGTCAAGGGGATCTTCTGATGGAATTTTTTAAAATGGCTTCTACTGAATACTCTGTGGCTCAGAGAGATATTTTCACTTTCTAATTTATGAATCCTAAAGATGAGTCATGTCTGGCAGAGATGATTTAGTAGTAGGCAGAGGAGGTATAAATTCCACCAAGACAGACAGAAATCAAACCAACTTCCTTCAAGTTTTAATGAGGGTTACAAGAATCCCAGGCAGACCTTTGCAGAATCCAGCTAAGGCAGCAGGCTGCTCAAGTCTGCAGTTTGGGGTACTTACTCTTTGCAAAAACACTTCAAAGCAAAGCTCATTAAAGTTAGTGGGAAAGGCTCAGCAAACAGACCGCACTTGAAATAAACCCAAAGAGGGAAACCCTTTCAAAGGTATCAATCCAGCTCTCCTCTGAAAGGGTTTCCTTCATTTGGAGGCTCAGAGCAATAACAAGGAGCTTCAGATGTATGTACAAATAAGAAATACAAATACAGTTTGGGGCAGAAAATGAAATATTATCTTCTTGGACTTTTGCATTACTATTTGATACAAGTAAGAAAAATTGCAGTTGAAAGTTTCTTATCTCCCTTGCCAGGCCAAAGCTGGATGTTCAATCAGGGTTAAGTTATAATCATCTTTGATGTTATTTACTGTGTGGTTTGACAAACATCAAAACCCAGTTAGTCACTAAATCTTAATTAGGACAGACCTCCCAAAAGCTGTAGCATCAGCACTTGCACAGCAGCAGTGAAAAGAGAGCAGCAAAACCAACACACTCACTAGAAAGAAGGGAAGAGGAAAAAATGACATCTAAAACATCAATCAACCAAAATGAAAAAAAGCTTTACAAAACAGGTTTTGTGCCCAATCTAATTTTGGTAGCAAAACAAAACTTTTCCTAAGCCAGGAATGCAATACCAAAGAACATCAGACAAGAAGAACACCATGTCCTTAACAGGAATATAACACTACCCAGATATGTAAATATGTTAGAAAATTCTCTGCTTCTGATCAGCATTGTGAAAAAAATATTTAGGTTTTCTGCAGGTGTGCAGCATTCCACAGCTCCAGCAGCAGAAGCAAAGACAGCCTGAAACTCGTAAAAATTTATTTTCTGTTTAAAACCACATCGTGTCATTTTTTCTGTTCCTAAACTTTCCCAATTCTTTACAACTTTTTGCAGTGCCTTGATGTGCTTTCAAAGATTTTTTTTTTTTAACATTTGCTTCATTGGGTTATGCAAGATGAAAAAAACTTAGGGCATTTCAAGGAGTTCAACATTTCAGTCATTTTCAGGCTTTTTTTAAATCCTACCTCTCATTATTTGCTTAGCTTAATTGTGCTTTAGAATAACTTCTTCTCACAGAATATGTTCTTGAAATCTCCCTTCCTCATTGTTTACTTCACCACTGCTGTGCCAGATGGATTTCCTTTTAAACACCTTCCTATCAACTTTCCAGGCACTTCTGGTTTTGCCATACTCCGTAGGGAAAGACAAGTTAACCAGCAGTAAAACCAGCCTGCTTTAAGGTGCCTGCTCTTCTTTTTGGAAGGGAGTTTGGTGTGGAAGCTGTGCTGTGCCAAGGTATTTTCCACGGCTCCCAGCATCTGCTGCCATGACCAAACACAGAGCAGGAGGTGGAGCGAGCAAATGGGATGAACCAAGCAAATCCCTCACTTTGCTCCCAAATGTAACCTGTGAAAATTCAGAATGAAAAGCAACCCATTTGCAACATAGAGTTCCCAAAACTGAAATGTTTTCAGCAGAAAAAAAAAAAAAAAAAGCAGATTTCTCATAAGAAAAGTTAGAGAACTCCATTGGAGTTGAAGTTTTCAGGGGGATTTTCCACATCCAAATGTCAGGCTCAAAACGAAGTGGGTTCTCTGACCGCTGCCCTTCAGTCAGTCTCCCGGCAAAAGCTGTGACACGTTTAATGCTTTTACAAACTGTTCTATTTATCACCTCTTCAGCATCCACAAGGTCTCCCACTATCTGTTTGATAGCTCCTCTCCTTTCCTCCCCTGCTCCACAGGCCATAAACAACAGCCATAAACATTTAACAGCCAAGATAAGATAATAAATACAGCCCTAAATATTATTGCCTCTACAAACAACAGCGAGAGAGTCATTTCTCCTAAAAAAACCACCTCTTTAAACCAGAGTGCTTTTTATTAAGCCAGCAAGTGACAGCACAAAAGGCACCTCAGTTGAGCACTACAGCAAAAATCAGTGCATGGGGCTTTGAGGGGAACCAGCAACACTCACTGGTTCAGTTGAGCAGTCAGTGAATTGGACTTATTTGCCACTGTGGTCCATGTTTTCCCATTACCTGTTCACCTTGAAAGGCTTTTGGATAACCCAGGATACTGCCACCCCCTTTCCCACTGCACCCTTCCTTTCTTCTTGTTACACAGCAATTTGCCTGGGCTGACTCTTCCTTGCCCCTTCATCTCACAGGGTGTTTTAATTCCATCTCCCACTGTCTCCTTTCCATAGTTCCACCATAAAAATGAGCACAAGTCATTTTTCTCTATATTTATATATATATATATATAACCCTCCCTACTCTAGATTTACACCTGCCTCACCACACAGGATCTAGAGTCAGGCATACCCCGCACAACTCTTGGCCCACAAACCCAAGGAAGTATCACATATTCGCAACTGACAGATCAGGTTAAAAATGGAAAAGCAGCAGAAAAAGGGAGAAGTTAAACACTTCTTCAGGCTTCTCTTCCCACTTCAATCACACACCCCTAAGAAGCTTTAACCAGAGGTGAAACGTGGCAGATGAATTTCAGGAAGATTAGCTTCTTTTGCGGGAATTTGGCTGTCGAGAGCGAAATCAGACCTGTGATTGAAAGGTAACTTTGAACTCCCCTCAGCAGAAGCTACAGGCAGCCCATAATAACGTACATTATTATTCCAACTCCCTCGGAAGTGGCATGGGACGCTTTTAATTCCGAAGGCCACTTAAAGGCATTTCCATTTTTAAACTCTCACCGTGACTAAAGGGTTATTGCGCATTTCCAGCCTGTTAGATCTTCATTCTCCACGTCCCGCATGTGCCACACTTGGAAGATCTTGTTCTCGTTCCCTGCTCTCACTCATCACAGAGACAGAGGAGAATCACACGTTATTGCTTTGGAATATTAAAAGTAAATGCAGAGAGGGGTTAATTTATACCTTCCACAAGAGATTTGGGAATGTTATTATGGAACATCTTGAGCGTTGATAATATTTTTCTTTTTATTTGCTTTGTTTCTCTGAGCATAGCTGTAGAAAGAATAAAAAATAACCTTGGGCATTGTAGGAAATGTGCTGCAATCCAAAAGTAATTCACAGCGCAGTTCTGCTGAGGGCCCTGTGAACTGAGCATCTCAGCACATTTCAGGGACAGGAAAAAGCAGGCAGGCAACCTCCCCACTAAAAAACGTCAATATTTGTGGAGCTGCAATTATCAGGGTAGAGCCCACAGGGACAGACTTGTCCCTCTCCAAGCTGACAAGAGGGAAAGGTTCGTTCTACCAAATGAAAAGGGAGTTTTGTTAACAAGTTACATCAGAATTTATCTTAATGGTCATAAACACACCAAATCAACCCTGACCTTTCTGACGTTTTTGAATCTTTTTCCCCCCCTGCTAAATCATTTTTCCCCCTCATCCCACACGGCTACCCCAGCTGCACAGAGCTACTACAGGGAAATACTATCCAATGGAAACTCAAGCCTTCAGCGGCATATTTAGAAACTAATTAGCTTGAAACATGAGGAAAACATTTCAAGGATAGTACATCTCCTTTCTTTCTTTCGTGACATTTTCCTGCTTTATGAGAGCTGCTGCTCCACTCCACACGTTTTGATATTTTACCAGAATTGCTTCCCAGCAAGTTGGGTGATGGCAGAAATAGCCATAAACGACTGCATGTCAACAAGGAGGGTACTGGGGAAAGAGGGAAAGAATCTGTTACCTTGGTGCACACACAGTGCAATAATTTATTCTAGTGTCAGGAACAAGCCTTTCAGGTGAAAACAAGCTGACTCAGAATTCTCTGATTATTGAAAATGAATCCTTAATAGAAGTAAATGGACAAGAACAAAATTTCCTCGCCGTGTTCGCCATTCCGAATTAATTGGAAAGTGGCTGATTCGAGAATATTATATCCTCTAGTGAACTGAAAATGCTGCTTTTTTTCCTCTGAAACCAAGAGTGGAGAATTAAATTAACTCTGAGGTTTGTTTGCTCAGAGTAGGCCACCAAACTGGATTAATTAATCATCATTTATGAACACTCTATAACCCAGAGCAGTCAGAAAACTGCTAAAATAGCAACATGACAGTAGAACAGTTATAAAAACAAATGATAAATTTCCTGCACCCTCAATCTATATCAACTTGCCAGGCGTTTCTTTGCAGTTCAAAAGAAAATATCCTGGTGAAAACTCTCACTTAGTGTTTATAGGAGTGCTCAGAATAAACAGAATGATTTAAACTCGTTCTGTAACTTTGTGTGCTGTGCAGGGTCCCGGGCATTCATTTCCATAGGAAATGCCAGGACTGCATTTCCTTCCTCTATCTGGAGACTACAGAGTGCCATGTTAAGGATAAAAGACATAACTCATCCCATCATTCCAAGCACAGTTAGAAGCAGATCCCAATTTGCCACATCTCTAAGGAGAAATGGCAGAGAAACTGTCATTTATGGGCACTTACCCAAACTAATCATCATTTGGACTTCTTTTTGCCTGGATGTCCCTTGTCTTCCAGAGCTGTGCTTCACTTTGAGATTGACCTAAGCCAATAGTACCCAAAACCATTTCAATTTCGCTTATTTCTTTAATTTGAACTTTGGTTTATTCTTGAGTCTGAACTGAATAGATTTTTTTTTTTTGTTAGAGAGAGTTTATAGTCTAAGGAAGTCTTTTCAATGAGAAAACACAGATGGCAAGACAACAAATTTCTATATCATGAATTCCACTAGAAAATGGAAATAACAAGATGATTGAATTGCTGTAGACTTCTGCAAAGGCTTCCTGGGGCCCACAGATGAGAGCAGCAGCAGCGCATTCGGGCAGAATTTATTCAGCTTTGGCCACAATTAGCTGTGCTGCTGATCACTTACACAAGTGTGACAAATGAACAGCCATAAAAATCCATTCAGATTTTCCACCCTCACGCAGCTACGCACCAATTGCACAAATTCATCAAAAGCAGCAATTATTTTTTCAAATGCTCTGAAGACATGTGCTAAAAGTAAAAAAAACAAAAAAAAATCATTTTTTTCCCACTTGCAGGCTTTGAAAAAGAAATAGATATATAACTAATAGATATAGCTAATGGATTAGAACCTCCCAGCCAGTTTTCTTCATCAGGGACCCCACGCATCTGTGGTGTCAAAAATGTGTATGACCCAGGCTGTGTTGGAATGTGCCCATGATTTAGCCTTTATTTTAGAAGCAAAACTTGGGGAGATAATAGAAAAAAGAAAAAAATCAAACCTAGCAACTGTATTCTCAGAAGGAAAGGAACAAGGCAGAGAGATTGTTCTGTCAATACTAAGGAATTCATTTAATCCTGCCAACTAAACAACAGAAAAGTAGAAAGCGTTCCTGGGTAAATGAGAAACAATTTTGCTCTTCCAACAGGGAATTTTAAAAAAACATAGAGGCTCTACAGCATTTGTACAGCTGTCCCAAGGCCACTTCCCACCACTGAAGGACAGCAGCTTCCACTCCCATCCTGGGAGCACTCGAGGTGGAGAGCAGGCATGGTAATTAATATGGGCACAGGAAATAAAATGCCATTCAGTGGTTTTGTTTCCCCTTCAATCAAAGACAAAAATGTTTCTGTCCAAACACTGACTTTGTTGCTTTCTTTAGACGTATTATATTTGGAAAATATTTGATTATCCTGTCAAGAACATTAAAGTATAAACAGATGTGCAGAGTGGAAAGAGAGTAAAAGTTAAAAAAAAAAACCACAACGATTTTTAGGCATATAAATGATTTTGCTTCAGCAGCAGAAGCGTCATGAATACGAATAGTGCTGAATTCTAGAGAAACCATTTGTCATTATTAAAATTAGTGCTTTGTCAACACAAAAATCTCCCTCCCAGCTTCCTCTTAGCCGCACAAACAGCTGCGCTACGGGATTCATTATCAGGGAATGGGGCTCTGGCTCCGGAGGGACAAGCCTGTAATCCATAATGGGAGGCTGCTGGGGTGGCAAAGGGATGAGCCACTCCAGACTGAAAGAGACACCGCTGTGGCCAGCCCGGCACAGAGCTGCTGGGGATTAGCACATGAAAACCTGGCAGGTCTGCGTTCCCCAGCCCTGCCATCCCACTGGCACAGCCAGCAATCCAAGGGGCTGCCATCCAGATCCAGATCCTGTTCCGGGAGCCTGCGCTCCGAGCAGCCGCGCAGCATTTTCTGAGCACAATGGAAAATCGCGGAGGAGCAAAACTCATTTTTGTGGGAGACGAGCATGTAGGAGAGGAGCCGAGCAGCGAATGCACTTCCCCGTTACTGCAAGAACACACAGATTGCCCGACACGGCTCTGTTATGCACAAGGCCAAGCTACACCCCTTGCATTAATCTCTCCCTTCTGGCAAATCTAATAAGAGGTGTAAAGGCAAGGAAAAAAGCTGCTAAAGACAAGAAGCATCAATTTCCTCTCAGAGGAGCGAAATCCCCACATGAGACCCATCTCTGGCTCCTGGGTTTCCAGCAATGGGCCAGGGCCAACCAATCAGCAGAAGGAAAGGACCTAAAAGGGAACCTTGATCCTATTTACTTATGGAATGGCTGAGAGGATGAGGTGGAACACATTTATACCTAAGTTTGATAATGGATTTTTTCATTGCAAGTGCTTGATCAATGAATAGGGAGAGTGTCAGATATCAGCAGAAAGGAATCAGCCAATATTTTATTCCCAACATGGGATTGCTATCCTTGAGATTGTGTTGCACTTCACCCGTGCCCTCCAGAAACAGGTGGCTAATCTTTGTCCAAAACCAAGTGCTTTTAGCTAAAGCTGTGCTGAGTTTGGCAATTACAGAGGGAAGAAACCTCTTTATTCTGCATTAGTAGGGCTGTGCATCCAGAGCAAGCACACAAACTCTGAGTACAGAATGCAGTTTCAAGGCACTGCTTTATATTCCAGTAATTTTTTTAAGAAGCCCTTTGTTTCTCTCTACTAGCTACTGTAGGTTTCACTTTCTATATAACACAAGCATGCATATACAAACATTGGAAATAGAGAAAACACTATATCTAAATTCTGGATGTAAGTGACGTTAGATAGCCCTGGAAACAAGAACCAGAGAGTGAAATGGTGTGATGGTCCTGCCATTAGTTTACAAACAATCTGATATCATCCATGCTCTAAACATCAACAGTTAAAACCGACCGCCTTTTGTCTCCAGTGATTTGGAGGTAGATGGCAAAGAATTAAATACAGTTTTATGCCATGAATAATGCATCAAATCTGGGGGCTTTCACTTCCAAAAAGACCAACAGAGCAAAACAAGTCAAGAGAGATGTCCACGATCTTTTGACTCCATAAAGAGTGATTAATTGGATCTTCTAAATTGGTTTGCAGCCTAATAAAATTCCTAGAATAAGCTAATACTCATCTCCTACGAGTGCATTTTAACATTAAAAACAGTCTCATCCATTTTCAAGTGTAAACAAAGCACAAAGAACACACATATTTACTTGCATACTTCATTTGCTGCAATAATATTAAATGTCATTGGCAGACCCTTTAGCACTCATCAAACAAACGCTCCAGAGACGAGGTGATATTCTCCATCAACATTTCCAACAAGTGTTTTCCTTTTCATCACTTTAAAACAGTTTGCAGGAAGAACTTTTCACATGTACAGGAGTTGAACTAGTTGGAACTAGGAAGGATCTGTTTGTGTTGGCTAAGGGTTTATTTTGTGAGGAGAGGATGATTTACTTCCTTCCTTAGAAGTTTCTCGGGTAGAACATAGAGACATGCACCAAGTTTAGAGTAATTTTAAGTTTCACTCTGTTTATGGCAAATACTTGGGGTCATAAATTGCACAGGCACTGGAATCCACCAAATCAATCCACAGAAAAAAAGAACTTGTACAGTTTCCAATCTCTGCTCAGCAGAGGCCCAGAGCAGAATAAAAGTGAAGAATAAATTACCTTTTGAGGCATAAAGTGTGCACAGTACAAACCCACTGCAGAAGGGCCATGAGGGACACTTTCCCCTCAGCTCCCTCTGTCTCCCCCTTAGAGGAGTACTAAAAGCCTTGTTAATAATTTAACAAGCTAATGGACACGTTTTCAAACGTTGGCGGCTGATGCTTAAAGAAGCAGCACCTCGGCACAGCAAGATGGTGAGAGTGGGAAGCTGGTGGCTCCTTATCCCCTGGTGTGCTAGGGACAAGCCTGGGACAACACAGCAGGAACCTACTGGAGGGAAAGCCTTCTCTCCAGGTGGATCAGTGCTAACAACCTTCCTGAGACACACACAGAGATATTTTAAAACATATCTCCAGCATATCTGACTCACGCTCCAGGCTCCAAAGGAGTGCTGCCTAAACACTGTCCCCCATGCCTGGGTTGTGCAGGGTGTCACTCAAACCACATCCAGCTGCCCTTCAGACACATTAATCCAATTAATTTTGAATTAAAAAACTCAAAATTCACTGACCTGAACATGACTCCTGTAGCAGCTTTCAAAAGAGGAAGGTGCATGTGCTCTCCTGCAACCTCTTCCCTGCTGCCTGCGCATGACTTTATAACCTCCTTCCCATTCCTAATCATCCGAAGCGAGACTCACCTGGACACAATTATCTCTCTGCAACACGAACCATTTACCTGGGAATCGGGTGTCCTCCCTGTTGATAGCTAATTTCTTCAGAATGAGGTGCTTCAGTCCCCCAAATCTGCCTGGTTTCCACCCCCACCCCTGCCTGCAGCTGTAATCAGATTCCACTGTCACTCCATCCTGTCTCAGGCCAACGCACTGACTAGAACAGCCAAGTGACAACATTCGGTTTGGTGCCATCTTCCTAAAATTAAATAGTGACAATCTACAGGTAAACCAGTCACAAAACTGAGTTTAATCACCTCGTGGAAAGAAAATGCTGGGAAATATATTTGTCACATTATTCTTACAAACTCTCTCTATCCCTCTGAAATAAATCATGAGATCTACAAAGCAGTGGCCACATAAAGGCTGATAAAAAGACAGAAGTCATATCAGCTTTAAGGAGAACAAAAAGACAGAGATACTTAGCTGAGATACCATCATTCACAAAGCCTGGGAGTGTTTCTGTGTCAGAACTTATTCCCCTACTTACAGCCATGCTATTCTAGGCAAACCAGCCAGCACTGGGGGGAGACAGCATATTGGATTTTTGGTGTGCCATGCCTGAAAGGCTCCTCTTGCCCCCAGATCAGCATCTTCATGACCCACCTGTCCAACTACGGGAATGACCGCCTGGGCCTGTACACCTTTGCCAACCTTGCCAGCTTTGTCAAGAGCTCCACCAACCTGAAACTGCAGACGCTGCCCCCGGTGCAGCTGGCTCAGAAGTACTTCGAGCTCTTCCCCGAGCAGACAGACCCTCTCTGGCAGGTAAAGTCACCTCCTCTTCCTCCTCCAGCTGCAATCCGCTCGTTGGAACAAGCATCTTTTCCGCTAAAAAGCCTTTCTTAAGAATGGGAATGTGATCTCAACGCTGTAATTTCATGGTCACACGTACCTGCCTCTGCTGTTAACCGGAATACCGTGAGCCACACTGTGCTTTTGGCTACACAGGCATAAATCCAGGGTGGCATCAAGGAAACCTGTGCAGTTATTTAGGGCTTACACTGGTAAAAATGTGCAGAAACATTCCCCTATTATTTCTGGCCCAGCTACAAAGTATAAATCTATAATATTTCCACTGGGCTGCAGCAATTCCCATCAGTTAATGATTTCCTCCATCACATTTTGTTAATTTTATTCAGCAGCAAAGTGTATCCTCCGTTACCAACAGTCAACACTATGCAAAAGCAGCACCTGTATGATAACTGCTTTGAAGAGCAGCCAGTCCCAACCTCTTCTGCGGGGCCTTTTGTTCACAGGGTTTTATTTTGCATTCATAGGTAGTAGAAAGATAAGGAGATGAATAATATCCCACATTTCTATTTTGTCCTCCCCTTCTGCATTCTCACGTAAATTAAAATTGGCACTAAGCCCCATGCATCTGAAACCATTCCGACAGCTCAAAAAGTAATGCCTCGAAGCTATTCAGAGGTTTCCATTTTAACCTCAAATGGAAACGTGATTAAATCAATGTTTCAATCGGGTTTTTTCCCTTCTTTTCCTTTTCTGCTAATGACTGAACCTAGTCCTCAGTCATTCAAAACCATTATACACACACTGTGGGATTTTACTATTCGGTGTAGGGCTCTGGCATTAGTGCATAACAATGAGACCCTGCAAAGATTTAGGATCCCCCCAGTGTGATGTCCACAACCACCTTTTCTCCTTCAGAACCCGTGTGACGATAAACGACACAGGGATATTTGGTCCAGAGACAAAACTTGTGACCACCTACCCAAATTCCTGGTGATAGGACCCCAGAAAACAGGTGAGAAGCAAAAGCAGAGCTTTAAAAAATTTTCTTCAAAGTCAAAGGTGCTTTATTTTTTAATATTTTCTAATGGCATCTCTTTTTGTTGTCATAGGAACAACAGCCCTTTATTTATTCCTTCTGATGCATCCTTCCATTATCAGCAATCTCCCCAGTCCAAAAACTTTTGAGGAAGTTCAATTCTTCAACGGCAACAACTACCACAAGGGAATTGACTGGTAAGAAGAATGACAAAAACGAGGTGTTCATTCTTAATACATGGCAAATCACAATGGAACAATTCCAGGAGCGGGTGTGACAGCGCCTTAATTACTGGATGAATTCATTATGCTTGGAATTATCAGACAGAAAGAGAATCTAATTGGTAATGATGGGACACTTAATCAAGCCCCTAATTTTGTTTAGATGTTACAGTAAGAATTTTCTGAGTTTTCACACAAATGAATTCAAGAGGCAGCTCTGTCATGAGTTCTGTCTTCATGCTGAATAACATCTGTCTTGTCATAGCTGTAGCTGCACTGACTTACACTCTGTTCCTTCCAAAGTGGCTTTTCATGAAGGAAGGTTCCATTCATCTCTTCACGAGAATCCATCCAATCAATTTTAAATGGAAAAGACCATTCAAAGCCAAAATTCAAATCCTGCATTCTGAAAGCGTCCAAAAGCAAAGATATGTCAGTTCCAAAATGAAGTACTTCAACAATGTTAAAATTAAACAGTTTGACATTTAAATGTTGACATTAAATGTTGACATTTTGAAGCTTTTCCCATTTCTTTTCTGCAGCTAAAACTGAACTCACTCCAAACTGGTGAAAGATATCCCTTTGACACTGAAGTTATTAGCAAAAATCCCATCCATCACAGGAAAAACCTAATTACCAGACTTCATGAGGGCTTTAGCTATTACCAGCACCACCTAAGAGCCAAGATGCATTCCCATTATTCCAGTCTGGACTGAGCTGAGAAATTCAATTTTGTTTCTTGAGAATTATGTCTGAAAATTCACCTTCTCACCCACCATGAAATGGGAAGCACGGGGGCATGACCCTTTCGTGCTACTGCTGATTCTAACAAGTTTCTTCCCCTCCAAGGTACATGGATTTCTTCCCCACTCCTTCCAACATCACCACCGACCTCCTCTTTGAGAAAAGTGCCAACTATTTCCACTCTGAGGAAGCTCCCAAGAGAGCTGCTTCCCTCATCCCCAAGGCCAAGATCATCACCATCCTCATCGACCCGTCCGACCGCGCGTATTCCTGGTACCAGGTATGGAATTCCTTGCCCCAGGGAATGGACAGCGGCAGGGGATGGCATCAGTGGGAATCTGCGTCCTTGAGCAAGTAATGGGAGATATTGCGCAGCATTGGCACCGTGTGGAAGCGGGAGGATGTGGATGCCAGCTTTTGCTGTTGGCACCTGTGACACCGGTGTCAGAAATGATGAAACTTCCCGGCACAGAGCTGCCACCAGCTGTAAACAAACAGTTTAATCTCAATTACAGCTGACGGGGCAGAGAGGGAGAGCAGTGCTCCTCGCCCAGGGAGATACACAGGGAAAAGGAGCGTGGCCCAGCCAGGGAATCAGAGCTCTTGATGCTGGGGATCTGGCACCACATCCCTTCCCCCAGCATGTAAGCTCAGCAATGTGCAGAGGTCCACAAATGGACCCAGTGTCTCCTAAAGTTTCCAAGGAGTTAGAAAGAGCTGTGCCTGGAGACACTGGCTTTTTTCTCTCCTTGGAAACAAAAGCAAGCCTGTTGTTTTCCCTAGGAAATTCCAGGATGCTCTTCCTTGCCTTTTACTGAGCACACAGCCTTTCGTAACAAAATCTGCACTATTTAAAACCTCTCTTTTCAGAGAAATGTATAAGCATGCTTGTGAAATATAGCATAGGCATACACATAAAGGAAACACTAAACACAGTGTTAAAATAGACACAGATTAATAATGTTGGAATAAGCATGAAATACATCATTTCTCATACTGCCAGGAAGTTCTGCAAGGAATAAAACATGGCCAGGGGCTGCAGTTTGCACCCTTGTAATATCTCAATGGCACCTTTACAACTGCCAAGGCAAAGTAGTGGAACAATGACTCCTCACTCCCCAAGGGAGCCTTGACAGAACGGTGTCCCCACCCCGCTTCCTCGGCCCCCATCCCTCTCCTACCTGGCAGAGGTGGCACTGAGGGGGAGCCGAGGGCTGCCAGCAGAGCCCTCCTGGCAGCTCCCGCAAGATTTCAGGCTTAATCTTCACCATCCTTGTGAAACGTATTTCAATATCTCCCACCAGCACCAGCGCTCCCACGAGGATCCTGCCGCCCTGAAATTCAACTTCTACGAAGTCATCACGTGCAGCCCCTGGGCGCCCTCGGAGATCCGGGCGCTGCAGAGGCGCTGCCTGACCCCCGGCTGGTACGCGCTGCACATCGAGAGGTGGCTCGCACACTTCCCCGCCTCCCAGGTAACGGCCACGCTGGGGCCGCCCAGCTCACTGAGCCTTGGCACGTCCCAAAGGAGTCCCCAAGGCTCCTGCGGCCCGAGAAGGCTGCAGCTGCAGCAGCAGACATTGTGGGAAGGCCTGACACATTCATTTAGAAAATGCCAAGGCTTTTTCTGAAAAGAAATTTCATCCCGCTTCCCACTCGGTCCCTATCATAGAAAGCTTCGCATTTATTTGATCCTCATATGGAATTGGCTTTTCTCAGGGCTAGAGCATAGGTTCCTTCTTTTGCCCACTCTTCCTTCAGATATTTTATTGAATTGTCTTTTATAACCTTTGCCATGAAAAATTTACCTAAACACACAGACTTAAAGAATATTTCCACTGTTGAAGTAATAATAATAAAATAACCTAAAGCAAACATTTCAGTACCACAAAGTACATGCCTGGGCACTCTTTATCCAAGGACAAGGTCATATGTCAGTTCATATCTGTTCCTACTGTAAGAAAAAGTTGTAAGAGGCTGTTTAATGAGCGAGCAAATGAACAAGGATCCCCAGAGACTGCTCTCTGTGGGACAGAATTTTGCTGCAAGGAGGCAGAGCCGAGTGGTGCCTACTTTGTCACAGACGTGGGGAAAAAGAAAACAACAAAAAGATCTAGAAGCTCTGTCTTCTTGCAGTCCTCATTTTTCTTCTTATACAGCCTCAGCTGTACTACAGAGAGGAGAAGCAGGTCAATCCCATTTGCAGGAGAAGGGAGAAAATCTCAGTCATTTACTTCCTTCTTTCATCTCTGGCCTTTCTACTCTTTCATAAATGGGGAGGGAGTCCTGCCCAGAGCAGCTGAGCTTGCAGCAAGGGCAGTATTGCCCTGGGAGCAAACAGGCCACGTCTCCTCATCGCCCACCTCAGCCCAACCGATTCCTCCAAAGGAGATGGCGATGTCCTGGCAAACTCTGAGCATGCAAAAGGTGCTGAACATCCCATGCCCTGTTCCCTGGGCTCCTCCTCTGCCCTCGCCTGGGGCTGCTGCCCTCTGTCCTCAAGATTTCCCACAGATACATCATAAACCTCAACGATATTTTGCATTCTTTCCTTATCTCTTTTTCTCAGAATCCTCTGAGACTCGGGTTTGGCTTGGGAAGTTTAACTCCTGCATTTGAACAAGGTGCACACACGGAGTTACAAGGTGCCCACCTATGTAAATTCAACTCAGTAAAGTAAAAAAAACAAAACTAAAAAGGAGTTCATCCATGTGAATGTTATTAGCACTGTACAAAGTCATGTGCTAATTTAAATCCAGATTGTCACAGACGTGAAATAATGCCATTATTTTTTTAACCTTAGTCCTATTTCCAAATAAGTGCCATATTTACCCCTGCAGTTGCTCATTATTGATGGACAGCAGCTGAGAAGTGACCCTGCTACTGTGATGGATGAAGTGCAGAAGTTTCTGGGAGTCTCTCCTCATTACAACTACTCTGAAGCCCTAACGTGAGTGTATTCCTTTTTTATCTGCCCTGTGGGATCCCAGGGTACATCCCCTCCCAGCAGGACCCCTTGATTATTAATTACAAACAGACAACACATCAAGACAACGGTAACTTTGAAAAGCTTGGGGTCAGTCAAACCCCAAGCTTTGAAAAGCTCTTCTGTCAGTCTCCAGGAGCTGAAGCCTGGAATGTCAGGTGTGGAAAGTTTGGCTTAAGTGTTTTTATCGTTCTGATAGGAGCCTGATGGCAGAGCTTGGGTTAGAAGCACTCGTTCCCTAATCCCATTTTCCTGTCTGGATTTCCATGTATGGCTGACACTCCTGCAGGGGTGGGAGTGGGGTGAATTCCCCTCTCCCCTCCTAGTCCCGCAGAAAATTGTAAGAAGCTTTTGGCCTGAGCCTCTCCATGTGAGGAGCATCACCTCCTTACAGCCCCAGGCCTGGGATATCTGTGGGCTGGGAAGCCTGGCACTGCACTGGAGGCTTTTCCAAGTCCCTGTGCAAGCAGAGAGCACGAGCCAGCACATGGAGTGGGAAGCAGAAGAGCCTCTACTTCACCTTCCCTGCAGGCGGGTCCTGAGGGAAAACACAGCCACAGACTTTCCAGCTGCCCCACACTGCTCCGCCCTGCTTTCAATTACCGTTTAATGTTTCCTCGCCTGGGCGGGTTCAGTTTATTTATATCACAGGCTCAAAGTAAGACTTCAGTGCTTAAGAAAGTTGCTCTGCCAAAACCTTTTTCTAGAGGAAGAATTTTGGATTTCAGAATGCAATTTTTTAAGTCACTGGTTTCCAAAGCGGATGGGAGAGAGGAGGACTCTAAGCACAGAGCTGAGCTACTGATGTTTGAACAACACACAACAGCACATCTGCAGTGCCTTCTGCTGGGTTTTTAAAATACACACCCACAGACATACATCTTCCTTTCTGGAACTAAATTAAAGTCAGTGGAGTCGCACAGCAGGAAGAAATTTGGCTTCTCGTACTGGTTTGGACAGGAAAAATGGATTGTAAACAGATCCATAAAATTATGCACTCCCTGTTTAGAGGCATCAAGAATGCAAATGTGCTGTGGAAGCACACGCTTCTGCACGGATTTGGGATGGAAGGGGAAGATGCATTAAAGTATGTAGCTGCTTTCTGGCAGGGCTTGTCAAAGGGGAAAAGATTGCATGGGATTGTTCCTAGTCATTACTGCCTAACAACTGCACACCACACATTTTTAAAGGTGTCAGGAAGCAGCCTAAGGACCCAGTCCTGTGAACAGCACTGAGCAACAAGTCCATCACCCTGAGTAACTATGGGAGAGTCTTACAGGAGATAAAATCAACCCAGACAGAAGGGAGGCACTATCCAGAGCCATGGGAGGGGAGCAGAGGGGACACAGAGGCAGGGCGCGAGGAAAACACAAGATTAGAGGAATGTGCTTAGGAAGATGTTCTCCCTTGGAGGGCTGCTACATTCTGTCAGAGAATAAGAGAAAGAATCTCATGGTGGTATGGCTTGGCTCTGCCCTCGCAGGCATTCCCTGCCTCTGGCATCAGGTACTGCCTTCTCAAAACCCTGCCTCTCCCCCAGGCTTACTCTGCAGGGAAGGAGAGATTACCAGGCCTCCAAAGGTTTCTGCTGGCAGCTCTAAAACGCTGCCCTGTAACTTTAGCCTTAGGGCTATCACTATTTTTAAATAAATACTTCCACTGTGCCCAATTACATTTACAAAAGCCCTGAGAGTTCCGTGATTTCTG
Source organism: Cnemophilus loriae (assembly GCA_013397755.1). Classification (NCBI taxonomy): domain Eukaryota; kingdom Metazoa; phylum Chordata; class Aves; order Passeriformes; family Corvidae; genus Cnemophilus; species Cnemophilus loriae. The sequence continues at coordinate 849,186 of VZTF01009810.1, read as the reverse complement.
AACGCAGAGGATTGCATTCAGCCCGAGCTGTCTCACCCTCTTTTCCCTTTCCCAAATTTGCACATCTTTTTCATAATGTTCAATAAGCTCCTTCTGAGGCAGAAATATTGTTTGGGGCATAGTTTTGCAGTTTCCCTTTTACCCAGCACACGATATTGCTGCTTCTCTTGGGAAATTTATGCAAGGCAGCTACAGCACTTCACCATGCAAGGAGCAGATGGGAAAGGCCAAAGCAGAAATGAATCTATCATCAATATACCCATTTAATCAGTGATTTATTTGGTTTTAATTGATACAGCTACAGAGACAGTTTAGGAAACAAAGGTCAGGCCTGCATTAATAGGCTGGGCAAGAAAAATCCCATGAAAAAGGTTCACCCTTCTGAAGTTTGCTCACTTCTGTACAGCAGCAAATTGCAGGTGCATCCGTGTCGTACGGACAGAGCCAGGGCAGAAGGGTGGTGTGTAACCAATTAACTCCGTGTCCCGGCCAATTATCCTTCATCCTTCTCAAACATCTGCTGAGTAGCAGGAATGTGCAGCGTTTGGATGTTTTATGCCTGCTGCAAGTCCCCCAGCAATAAATTCCAAACTTAACGCCACGTGCTGTTCGTTCCTCAGCGAGTGCGTGTTCCCAAGCCTTAATCTGAACCTCCTCTATCTCCGCACTTCAGACATCACAATCAAATTGCATGTTTCAGATAAGGCTGCTAAGACAGTGTTTATGCTACAATGCCATCTTAGGAACGAAAATGGTATTTAGATGCAGTGATAGGGAGCAGCCAGCTTCTCAGGCGGGTTAAATCATCAGCACCCAACCAGCACTTCGTTACGAGACCTGCAGATCAGCACTTCACCCTGTGTGCTGGACAAGTAAAACAAAAATTAGCCAGTGCAGGTGGAGGACAATGGGAAAAACTTCCTGCCTCGAGCCACTTCCAAGGCAGATTTGTAGGAAAAAATGAATCCCCAGAGTTAACATAGGAGAGGAAAGCTGTTTTCCACTCTGTCCTCAGAATTCTAGTCTTCTAGAGAGATGTGTGCAGCAGTAATTGTGGGCTAACACTGAGGTCTCAGTAGCCAGGAGATGTTTCTGTAGCAAGGTCTTTTAAAAGATATGATCCTCTGTAGGTTTGACCCTCAGAAAGGCTTCTGGTGCCAGTTACTGGAAGGAGGGAAAACAAAGTGCCTGGGGAAAAGCAAAGGTCGGAAATACCCACCAATGGACCAGGAGGTAAGGGCTTTTCAGAAATTTATGAGAGCACTTTTAATATTGATCCTAAATAAACATACTGGTTTTCTTTCTTTTTTCTTTTTTTTTTTTTTTAATTTTTTGTATTTTCACTGGGTTGATATTTTTAAAAATCAGAAAGTTGAGCTTTGAAAGAGAGGGGATTAAGTGCCCCCAGTGAAAGCAGCGCACAGGTACCTGGCGGGTGGGTTTCCTTTAACCTGATCATTGTTTGGTTTTGCCCCTTCCCAGTCCCGAGCGTTTCTGTCGAGCTACTACAGAGAGCACAACGTGGAGCTGTCCAAGCTGCTGCACAGGCTGGGGCAGCCGCTGCCCTCGTGGCTGCGGCAGGAGCTGCAGAAGGTCAGGTAGCACCGGCGGGGACCCCGGCCAGGCCATTCCTGCCCCCTCGGACCCCTCGCTCCTCCGGATCGTCAGGACAGGACCTCACGGACACCGCTCTTCCCAGCAAAAACAAACCAACAAACCATAAGAGGATAAAAAAAACCCCAAACCCAAACCCGACAACTGTTCGTACGCACGTGCTGACCCCCTTTGTCAGCTCCCAGGAAAGCACACGGAGCTACGCGGCATTCCCCTTTATCCAGAGCGGGATCCGTGCGTAGCCTCGTTCCTCCCTTCACCAGGAAGTACCAGGCACTGTGTGTAGGACGGATGGACCTCGGACTGACAAACTGCAGTCTGTCAGGACACGGGCAAAGGATGGGAACATCTCGCGCTGGACTGGGAGGTTGGTCATCCGCTGGGCTTTTTCCACATTTGTTTTCAAACCCTTTTAAATTCCAAGCAGGCCGTGCAAGCAGTGCACTGCCAGTAGCCTAATATTGACAGCTTTGTTTCTATCTGCAAAGCAGCGCTGTTGCTCTGAAGCCTTCAGACACCGGGTGAGTCATTTAGGGTCTCAGTCTGCCAGCTGTTGCAGAAAAATAACTTTAATGACCTTTTTAAAATGTTTTGGACAAAAACTACAATCTGGTGAAGCATAAAGTCTTCCTGTAGACTTCCATGGAGTTGAAAGGACAAACACAGGCATTGTATATCACATATACACAAATGACATATATATCTTCATTCCTGAATATCTACCTAGTGGATCTCTAGATCAGACACACACTTAGTTTTAAATACCTGCTTTTTGTACCCCCAGGGAAATGAGAGGGTTGTTTACCAGAAATACGACATGAACTATGCTTGGTTCTCGGAGCTGTGGGGGCAAGGTCAGCAAGGCTGGGCAAAAACTCCTTATTTGTCCTGTGTAGAGGTCATTCCTCAAAGCTGGAAGTGACAAATACACGTGTTTGTATGTAACATACAAACTCACACTCCCTCATCTTATAGCACTGATAACACCACAGCTGACTGGAGGGAGGAGAGCTTTGGATAAGCAAGGCTTGGTCAGAGAAGAATATCTAAATGGACCATTTGATAGAATTATAGCTGTTAGAACGCATTAGAATTGGCTCAGCTCTAATTAAAAGAGGACTGCCTAACTTCTTGATTAAAACCTAAATGAGCATGACATTGGTTTCAGGAGTTTTTCAAGGAAATGAGACAAACACTGTAAAATCCAGAAAATTAGTTCTTGTTCTTAGCTTTTTGTTTAGAAAGAAGTCTGTCTCTCCAGCTCTCAGCTCTGTGATGGTACCATGGCCTGAAAATACACCGAATATTTTTATACCTCACTGTTATTTTTTAAGTTTGAATGAGCCTCACATTTCCGAGAGATCTCGTGTTCCATTGAAAACTGACATTTGAATTGACTTCATTATGTGTCACAAAGATGAAATAACAGTATTTCTAAGTTTCATTCCCTCCACTTGTAACAGGACCCATCAGCACAGAATTTCTCTGGACCACCGTGTGACAGAGGAGCCTTTGTGAACTGTCTGGAAATGATCTCCATTGCTTTTCTGCCTTTTTATGTCGCTGACCACGTAATTGTTGGGATTCTTAAAGACCAGCAAAACAAAGGCAGTAAAAATGAAACAATTTTTCATGGCAAGAGGGCTGTGGCTGGGAAAGATCGTGCTGGTCCTTCTTTCCTGTTTGCAAGCCACAGGATTCCCGTCCGTCACGTGCTGCAGGCTGTAAATCAGTAAGAGTTTTACACACTGCTGCAGGGGGGCTGCAGCTGCAGTTTGCTCCCATTTCCCTGGAAATGCGGATTCTAGGAGCCTCGGCACACTGAGGATGTGACCCTGTGGGCCAGACACGGGAGTCAGGGTCCGTGGCAGCAGATTTGACGATTAAAGCAGGGCTTTGGCCCTCGGAAAGCCGAGCTCGTATAATTGAGGTTGTCTTTGAGCGAGAAGCAATCAGAACGGAATCCAAACCCCTCTAAATTATGCATTGACCTCTCAAGGTCTAAAATAAAGTTGCAGGATTAACTGCTCCGAGATGTTGTCTAATAAACCAAATTTCCTCTCTGATAGGGGAGCAGGCTGCCGAGTGCCCCCGAAACAAATTAAAATGGTGGAATTAGAAATTCTTGGGGGAGGAAATGGTTGCGTAATGAAAGCGCTGATGGGTCCAGACTCTCTGATGTGATAATAAGGCAGTGGGGATGTGCCCTGAATACNCCCTTCCCTCCCCATTTTGAGCCAGGGAGATGGGGGATCTTTCATCCCCCAAATGATCGGCCGAGAACAAATGGGGTGTGGGGCGCTCATTTCCCCTCTGCTGGGCCACCCGAAAGGGAGACATCAGCCACTCATTGAGTTCCCATCTGTAACGAATTATGTTTATAATGGGCTTGAGACAGATGTTTCTAACAGGAAATATGAGTGTGGGACATCTGTGTCAAACAGGTGCAGCACAGGGACATAAATCAGCAGTGACCACGTGTCAAATTTTATTGTACTTAAATAAGGCTGAGTTTGGGTTTTCTTTTACATAACTCGGTGTTCATGGGACAGGAGTTTCCCTGTCAGACAACATTTCTTACACTGTCTTTATTTCTCTTTTTGTGCTTCCAGTTCATCCTTTTAGGGCGACTGCAAAGGTGTGGACCTGCCCACGGACTCGATTCCTCCATCACTCTCCTATCTAGAAAAGCTGCCAAAAAGAAATAAGGATTTGCAAGCGACACAGATTCTGAAGTGTTCAGTGCTCCAGTGACTGGATAACTTTTATAAGACTTACTATGATTTCTGTAGTATTTCAGAACAAAGGACATCCTGTTGATAGAGCTAAGGAAAAACTTCACTGTCTTGCCCAAGCTCTTTTTTTTTTTTTTTTTTTTTAAATTTTTCTTTCCCCTCCTACGTGACGACAGCAAATCCTGTTGAACAAATACTTGGTGTTGAAGCAGAAGGAATCAAAATAAATTCTGGTCACTCAAAGTATTTTTGTTGGGGGGGGTGGTGAGGGAGGTCAAGGGCCGTATTTGCTGGAATTGTTTTAAATAATTGATGTGCACACACCTGATTATCGGTTCTTCTCACTGCCGCAGAATAAACACTTCTGATGGTGTATTACAGAGGGAGCTTCGCTTCTTTTCTTAAACCCTCTTTCCCATTTCCTGAGCCAAAATCTGTTCGTCAACAACTTCTGCCATGTATTTCAAATCGTGCATTTTCCCAGCTCCTCCTGCCTCAGCATCTCCCCGAGGCTCCCACCCGCCCTCGGCACAGCGGCCCCGACAGCGTGGGATTTCCTGGCAGTGCCACTGACCTCCTCCTCCTCTTCCTCCCAGGCAGGGAACACGGGTTCAGGCAGGTCTGACCCTTCAGTATTTGCTACACGCATTTCTGGGCCTGTCCTCCCAAAGTTTGGCCTCTCTGCACCCCACAGGAGTGGGACATGCAGCAGCCCCAAGCAAGCTCTTGTCCTAATTACAAATAATTTCCCTCTGCTCCATCTGAGGAATCTTAAAAGGCCCTGACTCCAGCTATTGCAAATTCCTCAACTGTGCACTCAGAAGTACAAGACAGCTTTTCCCTCCCTAAAATCTCATAATGCTTCTATTTTTTATTATAAAATATTCATTTGTTTTACTGATCTGTGTCAGAATGAGGTTAAATTGTATCAGAGTCAAGGATTATTTCTGCAAACCTTACAGAATAGCAAATTCCATCTCGCTAGAGGTTCTATCGTTGAGCAAATTAGAAATGACAGTACAGATATCTCACTACAAGTTTTTGCTTTTTCTTCCAGGTCTGCCTGGTGCTTGTAGACAAAATTTTCAAAGGTAGCTAAAATTTTCAAAGTATTTTAGGAGCCTAAGTCTGTTTTTTAAAAAAAACCAAAACCCCAAACTTGTAGAAAACCCTTAGAAACTAAAAGCGAACTGGCTTTCCATCAGGCTGTCCAGGCCCAGGCAAGTTTCCTGCCTCAGTCTTATTTAGTAAAACAATAGCAGAATTCTTCCAAAAATTTACTACGTCCACAAAATTCATTAATCAGACTATTGCCTCCCGGAACCTGGAACCCTGAGAGTACCAAACAAACTTGTGAGGTGACCTGTTTGTGTAAGGAGCTTTTTCTATGTGCAGGGAGAGGGGAGAGGGGTGAGGG
>VZTF01009810.1:783601-843361 GCA_013397755.1 Cnemophilus loriae | reverse complement strand
AGAGGAGAGGAGAGGAGAGGAGAGGAGAGGAGAGGAGAGGGCTCTTTGTCAGGCCTGTAAATATCCAAATCCAGTCAGAAACTGATTTATAGAATGGCAGAAATGAATTCTGCATAAAATTTATACTCCTATTTCTGCTCATGAGGAATTAAAGACTTCCCAGGAAACCAGATTGATATTTGCATTTCAGTCAGCTGCAGCTGCTGGGTGGGGAGAAAAACATTTAAAACGTCTCAATAAACCCATATCTGCCACTTTGGGCTTGCAAAGCTGTTTGTCCTGCTGCAGCTCCCTCTAACCAAACACAGGCCAGTTTTATAGTGCTCCTATTTCTTTGGGAATGGGAACGTGGCACGTTAATACACAAATCCGTCTCCATCACAGAAGGTCAGCTGGGTTTATGGGCTGGCAGTTAGAGCCATCCTGGGGTTTTCTCAGAGGTTATTTTCAGCCAGGGGAAGGTCGGCAGCGGGTGGAGTGGGATTTCTCAGTCTAAGTTGCAATTCCATAAAATGCTGTGGGGGTTGAAAAGTGTGGTTTATAACTTGGGAGATAATTGCATGCCATTCAGTTGACTTTGTACTTGCTACTTCCCAGAGTCTGGTGGATGTTCTGCTGTCTTGCAGAAGTTATCTGTAACACACATCCCCTGTTGGGTAATTTAGCTTCCCTTCAGAGGAGGAGCTGAGCTACAAGGAAGAGCTGGATGTCCGAGGGGATGAGTTTTTACAGAACTTGCTCTGAGGCAGATATTTATTTACAGTTTTTCTTTTATTCTGTGTGTGTGTGTTTCACCGTGTTTGCCTTGGCTGGGGAATCATCTCCATATTAAATCTGCACGCTCTCCAAAGGCACACAGTTCCCATCAGCATCGGTGACAATTAAATATTCTGGTGAAGGAGAGAACAAACCCGCCAACAGAAAATGTTATTTAATGACATTGTAGCTGCAGCACATCTTCCTGCAGAGCTTTGTGTAATCACACCAAGTAAGCAAAGAGAAATTGTTCTGCAACGTGAAGCTTTTAAAATTTCATAAGCAATCTGATCTAAAAAAAAAAAAAAAAAAAAGGCACAAAATCACCTTTTGGGTACCTTTTTATTTTAGGACAAAGTTTTCTGTCTTAGATTTTGGGTTTTCTCTCGTCCTACAAGGAAGTACTGTAGCCTGCTCACCCACGCTCCTTGGGGCTACTTCTCATCATCATCTATTCATTCACCTGCAAATTTCCCAAACTGAAATCCCAACTGAATTTCTTCCTTGGCTAACTTCTGCTCCTTGCTTCCAGAGAGGAAAACTGCAGATCTCCCAAGGAAGCATCACCTTTCATTTCCTAGACCGTACACGCTTCAATTACTTTTAAGTTATCCCAGTTAATTAAGACAACGTGTTCTAGGAGTGTGCTGAGGATCTCTTTGATGTGGTTTTCCTGCATTATTCCCACATTTTTCCCACTGTTCCAGTGCCCAGAAGCCATGCAGGGAAGCTCCTTGGTCACAGAGCACGGCAGAGCCGGATGGCACCGCGTGTAAATCTGCCGTCATTAGGCTGGGAGCTGCAGTTAAATTATAAATTATCATCCTAAGCAGGAAGAACATTTTTATGGATCCTGGCTCACCCTCTGCAGACTTCAGCTATTTCCAGTAACTGCCACACAGAACACACTAAAATTTGTCAGCTGCTTGGAAAAGGAGAGTTGAGCCTGGAGACTTAATTCCCTTCAATCTTCTTAAAAGATACGATCCGATACCTCGGGATGAAAGCTTGGGAAGGTACAGGGAGGCAATCCAAGGCAGCCAGGACAATCAGAACGAACAAGCACCTCAGCACAACACTAAAACTCATTTCTCCAAAGGTCAGACGCACACCCAGGAAGCCACTTCTTTTATTTCCCTCCGTGTTAGAAGTGCGGCAGAAGAAGAAACATTTGGAGGCTTGCCTGGATTGCTGTGGGAAGGTGTCATGTCAGGGCTTTAACACAGACCACGTTGTCACATTCTTTCTAAAGCCCGTCTCATGACAAGCAATTTTTCCCCCTCCCACGTGGGACAAGCTGAGACAAAATTTTGACAGACGTGTTTTATATTGGTGACATCCTGCAGCAGTGTTTTGGCCCTGGTGTGCAAAACATCCGTAGAACAGAGGATTTTTACTACCACAGGAGCCTGCTCGGCAGCTGAAGGTTTTAGTGCGGATCCTAAATCACCATTCCTGTAGTGCTGCAGATCCTTTTTCCCCAAATAGCTCCGTATTTTCATAAACCCCAAGTGCTTTTACTTAAGGCTTGGCACGCTCACGGGAGGGAGCCGACCACTAATCAGGCAACAAGGTGAATTGTGCAGGGTGAGTCGATGAGTGGGATTAGAACAGAGGCAGGAATCAGGAAAATATTGTAAATCAGAATGCTTGTTTATAGGGAAATCCCTAAGGAAGAGAATTTTGTGCCCTCTCGGAAATCTCAGCTGTGTTTAGAAAATGTAAACAAAGACTTTCACTGCTTTTACAGCTCTGACTTGTCTGAAAACTCCAGCCCTTAGAAATCATCACTACAGCACAGGCTGGGCAATTCCTCACCCTTCCCTCCACAGTCAGGTGCTGACACACCTGCGTGGGGACATGTCCAGGCTGCTTCCATCCGTGGTCCTTTGTAAATGAGAAACTCATTTTTGCCCCCCTTCGCAAAGACCACCCCGGAGAATCGAGCTCTGAGGGAAGGGAAGCGAAGCACTTACCAACAGCCCACTCTGTGTGGGTTTTTTCCATAAAACATTATTTGACAAAATATTGAGTGCTAAAGTAGAAATATCCTTTGCAGACTTGACTTTGCCATGGACCTATTCAATACTGGCACATTAAACACATTTTTATTTTACACATTAAAGAATAGTAATTCTGGACACTTAACACTGACACAATGAAGACATTATAAAATTTGGTAATGTGCAATAAAACTACTTTCATAAGTGCCCAGCCTTAAGTACATCCATTTTCTGGTTTCCTTCCAGTGTTAAGTTTTGCACTCTTGCACCTTCAATTACAGAGCTTAGTGCCCATTTTAAATGAGTCTGTTTTGCCCACAGATAATTCCCTTTCATTTTGGCTGCTTTTCCATTAGCCACCTGTTGATTAATGGCCTCAATAATTTATTCCTTCGCAGCTTTGTTGTTTTTCCAATGGAAGAGCTGAACTGTGGGACAAACACCCGTCCTTGTGTGTAATAGAGGGGCAGAGGAAAACTCTGCAGTTCCAAGTGTCGGGATTACAGAGGGCTTTCCCATAAAGCAGGGGCTGAGCACTGCAGGGAAGTGTCTGCTGGCACCTGAGGGGAAAGCTTGGAGATGCAGTTTGGCCCAGTCACTGCCTTTGCTGCACTGCTGAGAATCATCACTGCACTCAGAGATGTGTGGATGGAGAGGAGACCGTAAGGCCAGGGAGAAGTTATTGAAAACACGGAATAGGAAACGAGTAACACACCCCTGAAGGAGAAGGCACTTCTTTGGAGACAGAATTTTGTCTATGGAAAAGAAAGTCTGGGTTCCTAGCAAACCACCTCAGGAAAACCAAGCCCACGGGATGCTCTTTAGGGTCCCTTCCAAGCCAAACCCATCCATGATCCTATGAATTGCCATATAAAATCCAGCTGACCGACCTGACACCTGTGGTATTTCCCAGATTAAAAAGCACATTCCAGTCTCTCCTCACAGCATGCAGGTTTCATGAACTTTGCCAGAGGGTTAAGCTTGTGTCTAATTTAAGAGGCGGCTGCGATGCATTATTTTAGCAAGTGAGAGTAGGAGAAAATTGGCAGCGCCGCGAAGAACAAGTCCTCATCCAAGGGAATTCAGTGGCACAGGGATTGGATATCCTACCTCAAGAGGTACTTCTGCAGGGCCTGGAGCACAGGAGCAATTACCAGGTTTAAATACTCGGTGTTACTACGTGCTGGAGGAGTGCTGGAGGTGCTTTCAGACACGAGCCAGCTGCTGGAAGCCAAACCAGCCTGGCACGGCTTCACCGGGAATTCCCACTGCTGTGGGAGCTCCTGGGATCCACCACACCGTCGCCCACGGACAGGGACGACCCTGGAGGTGCTGACCCACCTGACAGCTCACAGAGGGGCTTTTTTTGGCTGCAGACTCCCTGGGAAAGCCAAAACTCCCTCCTTCCGGGCGTGGGGCCTACGCCGTGTGCGCCTCGCCACAATTAGCGCGGTGAATCGCACCGTCGCTCCCCAGCTTCCCAAAATAATCAAAAGCCGTGGGAATCCAAATCTGATCTCAAAATGCTGCTCTGGAGCTGGAATCATTCAGGGTTTAAAAGCGTAATCCTATTACGGTGACAGAGTTTAAACACTTTCCCTTATCCGCCGGAGCAAAGATGACAGCCAGCACAACGGCCGGATCCCCACGCCGGGCTGGAAACGCTCAGGAGGAGCCTCTGGAAAACCTGGGAGGAGCCTCTGGAAAATCCAGCCACATGGCTGTAGGTGCAGCCAGGGCAGAGGAGGCTCATGTCCACATCTGCACATCTAGCACCACAGGAAGGAGAAAACAGGGATTGAAGGAGAAAATAGGGATCAAAGGAAAAAGCCGCGTTAATCTCAAAAATCCCAAATCGCCGCTTCAGGAGTAAGAAGCATAATGCCCTAAAATCCTTTGGCTGATCTCAAGAAGCCAGGATGACTCAAGGGTCTTGAGTCATAGACCACGCAGGAAAACCCGCTCTGCTGAATAGAGCTGCAGGGAGCAAAGCTGAAATAAGGCGATTAGGGCTGGAAATAAGAGCAGGTGCTCGGAAAATTCTAACAAATTTTCTCAACCGCTGGAGCCGAAAGTTCCCAGAAAAGTTAGACATGAGTAACACAGACCTCAAAATCAGGCATTGTGCCTCGAAGCGGCTGCCAACTCAAAATTTAATCAGATATATAATCATATATATAGCACCAAAAGCATATTTGCTTTGCTTTGTCTCCTTGCAGCATTTCGTGTTGGCGGGTAAAAATCCCGAATTCATTACTACGACAAAATCATGGAATTAGAGAATCGTTAAGGTTGGAAGAGACCTTTAAGATCATCAAGTCCAAACACTACTATTAAAAGAAAAAGGGGAGGTGGGGAAAGCTCTGCCAAGACATTGGCTAAGGCTTAGCCAAATTTAGCTAGAAATTAGCACGGTATCCAACTTCTCCTTTCCTCGCACCTCTAAATATCTTGCAAATGTTTAACAGCAAATTCACAAAGTAACCTTTCGGTTTCTTGGACTTGGGATGAGTATTTCTTTAGGCAAGGGAAGAATGAAAAGTGGGATAAATAAGTGTCTACAGGTGCAGAGTACGAGAGGTTAAAAATAAGATGCCTCCAGATGCAAAGTTCCCCCGTGTGTCAGCCTTCATTTCCCCACCAGCCCAGCAGTGAAGGAGGCACTTTTAATTAAGTGCAAGGCAAGTATGGAAAACTGAGTTGGAGAAACAAGGAGGAATAGGATTATTCTAATCCAATGTGACATAATTAAATGCAGGAATCAAAGGCTCTTAGTGGCACAGAACTTGTTAGAGCCTTGAAGTGGGTATTTGCACTTTATTCTGACACGCTGCAGCCTCTTCACACAAACAAAGCTTTTCAGAAGGGATGAAACGGTGACAGAGACGTTCGTAAATCACTTGGAATAAAGGCAAAATAAGAAAAAAAACCCCATAAAACAACTTTACAGCAAAAGGGTGTTCCTCAAAAACACCCAGCAAAACAAAAGCAAAAAAAACCCCCTGGCAGCACTGATGGTGACATTATTTTGAGATCCTTTTTCCCAATTGTGTCTTAATAATATTCCAAGCTATCAGCATCAGCTGCCAGAAGGAAATTTGCTCTCTGCAAAGATGATTTCAGGGAATGCCTGGGGAAAAGAGAATTTAGGGCGTAAATAGGAAACTCATGAACTTGCAGGTGCATTTCGTGTCTGAGCTCCAGTTTTTTGTTTGGTTAGTTTTGGTGGGTTTGGAGGAGGGGGGGCGGAATGATCTTACCTTAGGTTTTTGGCTCCTTCATGCTGCTGCTCTCCCCAGATGCGGCTGTCACCCCGGGAGAGCAGGAGTTGCTGGCTCTTTAATATCCATACTTTTTCTCTCTTCTCCTCTCCCCCCATTTAAAGCCATCCCTGGCTATTCCCAGCTGTCCCTCTGAGCAGTGTCACACCGGGCCCGCAGGGTGATTTAAACCAGGGTTTCCCACCTGCCTGGGGGGAGAAAGGTCTTAAGGAATGTGAGCAGAGTATCACTGGTAACTCCTCAGGATCCTGTCGCTGGATTTGTCATTAAACAGAGCAGGTGGCCCCTGCCAGCTCGCTGTGGCTCAGGGATCTGCACTTCCCAGGGGATGATGGCCTGAGCCCAGTAACTTCTCACAGGCAGTTATGTTTTCCAGCACCAACCCCATCCCCACGCCTCCCAAGATCGGCTACAATAACTACATTCAATTCCAGGTATCAAGCTGGAATATTCCACTTGCTTCACTCGCGTCCTTCACTTCTCACGGAGCTTCCCCGAAACACGAGAGGCGCCTGCTGATGGAGGCAATTCCAGCTTGTGCAGCGTAACTCAGCAGATAAAGCAGAGAAGGCTGTCCTTGAGGGGCGGCCTTCCTGCCCGCCTGATTCCGGAATATGCTGAGCACACCCGGCATCTGGAGTGGGAAAAGTTGTGCCAAGGCAAGGTCTCGAGTGTTTGCAGGAATGAGGTTAAATCCTGGCGCTACGGAGCCCGTGGAACACAGCTCCCGCTTTCCATACCAATGAAAAGTAATCCAATTCATTTTTTCAATAATTCAATACTAAACCAAATTCTGATTAGATTAATAGAGGGATGTCAGGAGTTGTCTTTTCGGGGTTGGGGTTTTGGCTTTTTTCTCTGTTGGCATTCTTTCCCTTTTAGCTGTCATCCTTGTTTTCTCTGCTCCAAAGATGGGAAAAGAGGACAAAAGGTCAAAACATAAATATATTAGATTTGCCTGCTCTCTAAAAAAATAAAAGAAGACCCAACATCCCCAAGCTCTTGCCATGTTGTTTTTGGTCTTTTTTTTCAGCTTCTCAGAAGGGAGAAATAGTGGAGAAAACCAGGGCATTTCCTTCCTTCTAACAGGCTTGGAGATGGAGTGGGAACACACTAAAATTTATCGTCATCACTTTCTGGGTAATCAATACACCTGAAGAAGTGTTTCCCATTGATCCCCCCGCTCCTGTATCCTTGCGCGGGCGTCAACGCCACATCTGAGGATCCTGAGTGGTGTAGAAACAGCAAATAAAAGGCAGTGTGTCTGCTGTGATATATTGATTACCTGGCTGTAAAACCATTGGGGAAGAGTTATCCGTGGGTGCCTGTCTTTTATTGCTGCCAAAGGCACGGTGCTTTGGTTGGAAGCCCCTTTGATACTCGCAGAGATCTGGTATTTAGGGAAGACAGAGCTCTGGGAATAAATACTATGGCTCATTTTAGCTGCCTGACTATCGAACAGATTTTCCTCTGGCAGGCTTTGTTTGGAGCGGGAGGCACCGTCTGTCTCCCTCTGTGGAAAATCTCCTCTCCCCACACGGTAACAGCGACAGGATCGCTGAGGCACTCGGCAGATCTGCGACTATGGATGGGCACAGGGTGACAATCCAGCCTGACAGTCCCTCAGCACTGCAGAGGAAGCCCCTCTCCCACTGCATCCCCACCAAAATAAACGAGGAGGTGACTCCGTGGCTGCCTGGACACGCGGACGTGGGCGAGGGAGGGACCACGCCTGAATTCAGGGATTTAAAAGTGCCCTCCCTCCTCCGGGCTGGCCGGAGCCCCGGCCCCAGAAATGAGAAACCGGCAGGGATGTACCCATGACTACCAGAAGGAAGAGAGGGCAAAAATATCCTCAAAGGAGGACTTTTCCTCCGCTCCCCTTTCCTGGGCTCCTCTCCTGGTAAAGCCAGTTCAGCTCTCTAGGAAGGCTGATGCAAAAGGGCCAGAACTTTTGTGTCCCACCTTTCAGAGCTTAAATACTCTCAGTAGCAAGGAACTGTGTCTTCTCCCCCAGCTGAATTTATTCAGGTTCAAACGCATTTTCTTCCTTTTTTTTTTTTTTTTTTTTTTTTTTTTGGAATGAACTGAGTGTTTTAACTCCATCTCATGTAAGACGAGAGAGGCAGCAGTAAGCAAAGCAGAAAAGCAGAGCTAAAGAGCCCCAAGCTCCTCGCCCCCTCCCTGGCACGATCGGGCACCCCGGGTGAGCAGCCCCACAGTGCCACCTTGCTCATGGATTTGGCAGCAGCTCCAGGCAGTGCAGAGCTGGATCATTTCCCTCCTGGCTCACACACACCTCGCTCCCCATAACGTACAAATGCATTAAAAAACCCCAAAACAATAAAACAAACCCACCCCACTCCCCCAAAAAGGCAATTTTCCACCGTCCAGCCCTGGTGCAGACAATAAACTTTCCCTCCCCAGCCTAGGGAGTTGGCTCCCTAGGCAGTGCTTGCAGGATTATAAAGCTCTCCGGTGCTGCCATCCACCGGCTTTCCCCCTGTTGACCTGTGAGAGCAGAGGGCTAAAAGTGCCCGGGGGGACTCTCAGAGAGTTCTGATAGTGGCATTTATACACTGCTAAAATTAATAAATGTTCCAGGGCAGCAGGGCAGAGCTGCCACGGGCAGTTTATGCCCTAAAATCTTACTAGGAGCAGGCTCCGCGCGTTCTCCAGGTGTGAAACGTGCTGGTTTATGGACTTTCAGCTCCCTCCAGCCTCGGAATCCTCCTGCCACCCCGCCCAAAAAGCCACCACCGCGCAGCTACAGGTGGCCACGTGCCACCGCTGGGGACAAACGCCACGCGAATCACTGATACGCTGCTCACGCAGATGCTGGCAGCCAGCCCCATCCTGAGGTTACCTGCAACAATCCGCTCCTGCTCCGAGACCCTGCCGATGCGCTCAGCAAAAACCAACCCGAACGGCACAAAAAACGTGCCCGAATGTTTCCCGCTGGCAGACTGCTCCTAGCGGGAAGGCCAGCTCTCCAGGGCAGCGCTAGGGAAGAGAGAGAACTTTTCAGTGCCCTTTAAAAAAAATTCCACGAGCAGGAAAGCCGTAAAATCTTGAAACTTGCTTAACAAAAGGCTGTTCCTGGGCGATACAGCATTAAATTGGTGAACTTTGAGACAGTTAAGGAATATTAATATACATCCTGAGGACTACAAATGTATCTATGCACTCCTTACCTGTCCACAAAAAAAGCAGCAAAGCTTGGGAAACAAAAAAAATCTGGAAGAAATGCAGAGAAATATTGTGGATATGAGCTGCAATCCAAAGGAGATTCTTGGATAATGAATTAATGAGAATTAAATTACTGAATATAGGTTTTTAAGATTTTTTTTTAATTCCTTAAGCCCAAAGCTGTCATAAAGCCTATGACACCGCAATGCCTGGAATACTTATAAGCTGCCAAGGAGAGAACCTTCCTTTATTTTTCATGGATTAATTACGTGGTGCTGGGTAGGAGGCTTTGCTCTTGTAGGGCCACCTGCTAATCTCATTATAAAATGTCTTGTAGCGAGTCAGAAACTGAAAAACTACCCAGTGATGCTGCACAGGTACAGAGAGTGTTTGCAGAGCTGGTGTCAGACGTGGTGAACCTCGTTCTGCTCTCTTTACTCACCTCCCGGCAGGCAGTGATGGGCACTTCATCAGTGTGAGGAAAACAGGACCCCCACACAGCCCCCCCGAAAGCCTGTTCACACCCCAAAATATCCACAAAACGGCATTTTTTACTGGGACGCTGCAGCGCCTTTTGACACCAGCGCTAGGGTGAGATGGGGCGGTGCCGTGGTCGCTTCTGCCCTGCCCTGGTGAGAGGTTTGCCCGAATCCTCATAAATCCCGGGGGCTTGGAGCAGCACTGGTGGAACAGACCGAGCCTCTGAGTCACCCTCCCTGCCTCAGCTCCGGGCTCCTGCAGGCTGAGCAGACCCAGAATCCGCTGCTAAATCTCCCCTTTTGTCCTCCGGCAGAGTTAGCCAAAACCAAAAACAGCATTTACCACATTCCTCCTCTCCCTGCACTCGCCCGGGGAGAACTTCCTCGGGTTTGTTTGCTCTCTGATCCAGCAGAAACTGAAGAGCAGCTCTGAAAACAAAGTCACCTTTGTGGCACCTGTCAGCAGAGTTTTATTATTGTTTCCACCCTGATGGCTGTCGAGATAAAAGGAGGGGTTCTTTCAAATCACACAATGGCTGTAATTTAATAAGTGATCAACGCGGTGGTGGTGAGCAAAGAACTCGTCCTGTTCCTTCTCCTCCCTCTCCTCTGTGGCTGAGTCATTTGTCTCTCATCCCTCACAGCTCCCAGTGTTAATTCTTGTCTGTGGCCAGGGAGCAAACAGGAGGTGCTGGGCAGAGCCACGTCCCCCTCGTCCTCCACTGCGGCCACAGTGGATGGTTTAATGCCCACCTGAATCAGCTCTTCTGGAAAATAAAGATGATTTTCTGGAAAAACGAATTGAGGTTTCCACATTTATTTTCCTTCAAATCAATTATAATATCTCTTCTTTTATATATGTCTGCAACAAAAAAAACCTGCAGCGTCTGGCATCCTCCCCTGAGAAAGATGTCACGGCCTGGGTTTTTAGCATCATCTGAGACCTTTCACCCTCAGAAACGAAACAATGAAACCCATTTTAGCCTCCTTACTGAAGGAAGCCGAGTGCTGACAGTTCAGCCGTGCGTGTGAATTACAAGAGCAATCGGATGGAGACAAGCACCGGGAGATTAACAGCTGGAACAGCAGCATCCGCGCAGCCCGGGGCTCCCGTTTCCCACCCCGATCCAAACACCATCCGCCTTTGCCGGAGCCCGGGAGAGCAGCGTGCGATCAGATGTGTTCCTCTGCATCCCGCCACCTCGTAACACACGCCTGAAAAAGAGCTCCCTGACTTTCTCACCCCTGAGTTTCCTCACTTTGGGGGTTTCACAACCCAGATTTACCTTGTCCAAAGCTGCTTTTGTCCCCAGGGACACTAAGAGATCCAGCAGCAGGAAAGCACTGCCGGCATTCCACAGTAACACTGGGAAAAGCAGTGGGAAAGCTACGAAGGTCCCAGCATAACTGAGCTATTACCCAGCGAATCAGGGACTGAACCAAAAAGCTGAACTCCTGAGGAGGTGCAAAGGCAACCTGTGACAGACAGGTCCCAGGGAGGACTGAAACGATGCAGCTCAGGACAGGGTTGGATCTCTGGCTTTCCTTCTTTTCCCTCCTGCAGGGCCAGGCACACCCCAGGCTCTCCACACGCCGTCCCGCGGCTCTGCCGGCTCCTAATGGATCCCCTCGGGCCGCGGATGATTCCCATTCACGGCAATTTGCGGCGGGGACGATTTTGGAATCATTTTGGGCACTGTAATGCTTTGTTCAGTAAATGTTTACCCGGCACGCATCAGCCTGTTCGTTCCAGCACGCCGGGAGAGCAATCTGCACGGGAATGAAAGGGAAACGGAGACAGGCTCTGCTGTACAGATGCACACAAAATTGCCAGAGCTTTGGATCCACACGCTCGGAAGACATCGCGTCGTTCCCCTGATTTATCTCGTGTTGTTCCAGCCAGAGAAAATAAAACCCTAAATAATTCCATCATTTTTGATGTCCGGCCTTTTATGAATTCCAAGGGACATTTGTGGGAACGCTTCCCACTCAGCTTCTAATTTGATGGAGGTTATTTGAAACACGCTGAATATTTTTTTCTCCCTTTACAGATAGAACAGCCCCTCCAGGAGGACGTGGAAATAAACAGCAACTGAGGGAGATGAACGGGAAACCTTCCCTCAAAAGGTAAAGATAGGAATTTTGAACGCTACCATTTTTTTTTCCTACGGAATGACGCATTCTGCAGCAGGCCTAAGTGCATGAGGAATATTCCTTGTTTGAATCCCTCTGTTAATTTAAGTCTCAGTCACGGGCTGGCAGATTTAACCTGCTCTGCTCCCTCACTCCGACGGCAGAGACAATCCCTGCAGGGACGCAACACCCGTGGCCTTGCCAGGTCTGAGCCGTCCCGAGGATGGGATGAGGCGGAACAAAGCGGGAGAGTCCCCGGAGGAGACAAAGCGCCGCTCTTAGTCGTGAGCACAGGGGCGATTTCAATCCCACTGGCTCCAGCAGACAGGACTTCTCCCGAGGCCATGGGAAGGGGGTTCTGCTCTAAAGGAGACAGACACGCTTGGGACCATGGGAATACAAGTCCAGGCTCTGGAGGGACACAGCTCTACTGAAACAAGGGAAACGAGGCAGGGACACCTTCCACTAGACCAGTTTGCTCCAGGCCCCGTCCAGCCTGGCCTCAGATGCTTCCAGGGATGCTACAGCAAGAGCCCTGCCTGTAAAGGACCAAGGTTTAGGAAATGCTTGTGCTTCCATTCTTTGCACTGTTCTCACTGTTAGGGCACCTCATCCATGCAGATGGTCATTCCCCAAAAACCTGGAGAAAGCACGTCAAAGCATTTTTCACAGAACAACGAAATAAACGAACTGGTGAAAGGCTTTCAATCCCTAATTCCCCAAAATCACTCGATGACGAGGGATTTTGTTTCCCTAAGCAGGTCCATTGTCTATTGATGGCGAGGGCTTTGCAGCCACCCAGGAGGGTGCTGGCCACCACCTCAGCTCCCATGGCTCCTTCCTGGCTCTGTCATCTCCCATGCAGCGCTCCCAAGATGGACAAAGCACACCCATGGAACCTCACAGGTGGAACCTAAATACTGCATATATCCATGGGATTTATAATTAAGGTGCTTCAGGCAATGCATAAACAAGGTTATTCATTCTTTCCACCAAAGTTCAACAATTTGGTAAAAACGTGTGGTTTCAGGCACATTTTCTGTAGCACAACCCTCAGCTTACTCAGTCTGACACTTCCCTGGGATTGAATTCAAATGTAAAGATTGACTCTGATTTAATCTTCAGGGCACACAGGAAAAGGGAAAAACCCGTAACCTATGTTAAACCCTCATTATCGCTAGATTTGAGTAAGTTCTTAATATATTTAAAGGGCAATGGAGGAACATTTTAACAGAAATTTTTCCATCTGCTCTACTGGGAAGCAACAGCAATTAATTTTGAAAATATTTATAAATTTTGTTTTTCAATTACTCTACGTTTTGGAATTATTTGTAAGCTATTCATTTCTGTAAATATTTTTTCTTAGAGATAGTGATTTGCCTATCCATTAGGGAAAAAACCCAAACCTTTTCCTCATTTGTGCAGCCACTCTTAAAAAGAAAATCCCTTCAGAGAGGGAATCCTAGGATGGTTTGTGTTGGAAGGGATCTTTAAGACCATCCAATTTCACCCTCTGCCATGGGCAGAGACACCTTCCACTATCCCAGGTTGCTCCAAGCTCCTTCCAACCCGACCTTGGACACTTCCAGAGATGGGGCATAGAGGTAATAACAGAGGCAGCTGCTTCCCTGTTTTTGCTCCGGGTCTCATCCCTGGGGCTGGTCAGGCCCTGTCCCATCTGCTCAGCTCAGAACCTCCAGTTCACAGGTTCACCACACTGTTCCCAATGCCCTCAGAGACAGGGAAGAAGGGAAAAGCCTAACTTGGAACCATTTGTCCTGTTCTGGTATCTCCAGTAAAGACATCCAGAATTTAGACAGTGATCTGATGGCGAGTATCCCTGTCGAGTTCAGATGGAAGACCCCTAATTAGCGAGGATAACACACTGGGAAGTAGAGGAATTTCTGTTTGCCCTAAGCCAACATCATAGCTTCACCCCAGGATGTGCAGCCCTGTGGGTGCTGAGTGTTCCCTAAGCCACTCTGGGCACTGCTGGAAGTATCCAGCAGGCTTTTGCCGTGGGCAGTGACGTTTGCCATCAGGGCAGTCCTGCTGCCATCCCGTTTATTCCAGACAGATGCTCTGACAGGTTTCACTGCCCCCCGTGGGGCCCCTGACAAGCAAACAGGCTCTGAAGCGAGAGCAGCGGGAAGCATCCCGCAGCCGGGGTCTCTCACATTCTCCGCAGTTCCCATTTCCAGGCACGCCGAGCCCTCGGCAATAAGGCAGACTGTCATCTTTCTGTCTCTGCTCTGTCAGCTGCCTCCGGGGAATCGGGAATCAGACGGAAAGTACAGCTCTCACCAGCCAGCGTCGGCATCGCCCTCCTCCTGCCTGACAGCAAATCCCCAGATCTTCCACGCCGGTTGATTATCCCTATCAGAGGTGTCTCTGTCATGCAGGCAGCGATCCAGGGAGCAGGAGGGATGTGGTGACACTCCAGAGGACGGTGGCAGGCTGCGGAATGAGCCGTGGGTCAGTGCACGGGGCACGCTCGTCCTCGTTTGTACACAAGCTTTGACTTCGGGTTTCTGCCACTTAATTTCTCTGCAAATAAAGCCACTGACTGAAGGCACTCTCCAGGTGTCAATCCCGACTGTCAAACAGCTACTCCACAGTAAAAATCCCAGCAGTGACCAATGCTATGAGCTTCATGGCCAGGTTGGATGGGGCTTGGAGCAAACTGGTCTAGTGGAAGGTGTCCCTGCCCATGGCAGGGGCTGGAACGAGGGGCTTTAAAATCCCTTCTAACCTAGACCATTCGAGGATTTTATGATCTTACAAGAACAACCTTTAGACCCTATCCCAGGAAGAAGAACTGCAAATATGAGCTCAGGCATGTAAATATTCCCCACAAAACCATCAGGTATTCTGCCCCAAACAGGCTGCAAGGCCACCAGACCCCGCTGGAGCACAGATACTCATGGAGTGGCTGTGGAACGTGCTAAAGCAACAGGAAAATAGCTGCAATATCTGAAATTCCGGTCATCTTGGGAGACCTGCCAAAGCTCTCCGGCTCGGAGCTCCCGCCTCATCCATCGTGAAGGCCTTGTCTACAAGGCAGCACCTGTGGCAGATAAAAATCTCTGACGGCGTTTTGCTTTCGAGAGCGCCATCCATCCCGAGCAAATGAACCTTTTCCTTACAATCCATCTGCTCCGGCTCCAGGATGTGGCAGAACACTTCGTAAACGGAGACATGACCAAAACCATCTCCCGTGGCAGAACTCCCCCGTCCCCTCAGCCACCACCAACAGCCCCAGGCTCCCCTTCCTCGAGCAGCACGAAATCTACGGCCTGTGTTTGGATTTATTTATGTGCCAACTGCCTTTCCTAGTACACCCTGTGTGGGAGGAAGAGCGATTGGAATGACTGCTGTAATTGAGGAGCGCAGTCCATTCTACTTCTTTGTTATCATCGGGAATTCTGACAAATCATTTTTCCCCAAGCTTCTGGCCGGTAAAGTGATTTAAGACATCAGGATTTCAGTCAAGCAGGGTAAGAAAGGCTTTTTCCCAGCCTGGAGCAATGGCCAGCACGGCCCCTCTGCATCGCTGTTTATTATACACCTCATTTACTCTGATCCACAGCTAATACTGAACCAAAGCTCAAAGCCTGTGAAAGTCACATTTCTCTGCATGAGCAAGGCAAATTTGGCTTGTCAGATGCACATCCTTCATGCCTATCCAGAATCATCCCACCCAGGCTATCTCCTCACCTCCCTTCACTTAAAAATCTGGGTCTTGTATTACCTCTTCTCCAACCTACAGATCAAAAGGCTTGGAGCAGGATATTTCATGTATTTATCCTTCCTAAAGATGAAAAAGATGGACTATATTCAGTGTAATTTGGATAACCCCTGGGTTTCTGCAAGGCCTTTCTCCAGCCATACCAGCTCCCGCACTCTTTAACCTCCTCCCTGCAACTTTTCCACCCTTTTTGTCTGTGCCACAGGGGATTTCTTACCTATTTGTGCATCTTCATAAACCGGACGTGTCCGCAGCAGTGGAACTCCAGGAAACACAAGGCAGAATGACAAGGCTGCAAACCCATGTGCTTAATTTCACAGTCCAGTTCCTCAACACGGAAGACAGCCCTGTCTCCCTCGTGCATCCTCCAGCAGGCCTACGCTGCTCAGCAATTTATATTCATCAGCCACCTGACACACATTTTTATGGATTAAACTTCCAGCCTGGAGCCTGTTAAAACATCAACAGACAATGCAAAAGTTATTACAAGCTCTAACCCCCTCTCTGTGACTGCAGGTAACCAACATCCTCTAACAGTGGTTTAATACAGACAGTACCTGCACCAGAAACATTTGGATTCACTTCAGAAGGGTGAGGATTTGGGGAATACCTCCACTGGAAGCAGCTGCAGCAGGAGAATCTGGTCCCCTGTGTTTCCTCTACCTTTTCTATCCTTTCCCAGATGCCACCGTGGACCTGCAGCTTTGCAGCTCCTGCCTTTGCAGGGCAGTTTTTCTAACAAGCTAAATGCTGCTGGGAGTGGAAGCCAGCCCCTGGAGCTTCAGGCTATCCCCAGGATATGTTTTTATCTCTTTTCCAATAACTTTTCCTATATATTTATAAGTATTTAAATAGCTCCGTCTAGTACAGGTAAATATCCCACTGTACTAATGAAGCCTGAAGCAAAAAGCATTGCTAGAACAAAGCCATGTACTTACAAACAAAATCAGGAGGAACTGGGTCCTGGGGGGAATCACAGGAATCATCCCACAGTATACTGCACTGATATGGCACCGTGGGTTGTATATGGGTTACATGGAAATAGGAAGTTGGAATTCAACTCCTTCACTTCTCTGAGGGGCTGATTCATCTCGGCTGATGAAAAAAGACCTGAGGTGCTCAAGCTATAAAACCTGGAGTGCCTTTCCCCTGATTCATGGATTGAAATGCATCCGAAATCTCAGAAGAATTATTCCTATGAGGAGCAAGGTTAAGCCAAGCAGAATTCCTTTTCAACCTTTCAAGCTTTTTAATTTCTTTTTAAAGCTATTTCAGAATCCATTTGGGTTGAAGATGGATGTCACAGCAAAGCCATTAAAACAATGCCAAGGATGCTCTGAACAACCTCCAAAGTTGCCTTGAGGAGGTCAGAGTGCTAATTCATCAGGAACAACATTATTTGTGATATCCGCTGATTTCCACTCTGTGACTCATTTGCATCTTTCCTGAGTTAGGGATGCACTGAGGAAAGGAACACACTGGAATCTTGAAGTAGCAACTATCCTTCAGTACTTAGCAACTGATTATGTAATTTACTCCACACAACCTATGCTAATCGTGAAAGGGAAAATGCGTGGAGAAAATGTTCTCATCTCCCACCCAGGAAGGCGAGAAATTCCTCCATTGAAAAAACACGGGTTTAAAAACATTCCCACCTTTGAGAGAGAGGATGCAGCAGTATCAAGGGGTAAGACATGACCTTGCAGATCTTAAAATTACCCCTGCCTAAGGTCACTCTTGTTTGGCAAGGCTGAGATGTGAGAAACTGGTGCCTTGGGGTTATGTGTGCACGCACGGATGTTACTCCCTCATCCAAAATAAATCCCTGCCTGCCCATTCTGGCTATAATTTTACATCACGTTTCCCTGCCATCACTGACTCCTTTAGCAGCTGCATTATCCAGATTTTCTTTCCCTCAGATTTAAAACTGCGGAGTGGCAGCGGATTAGGGAAACAAGGCCCGTCCTCGGCACAGTGCAGGGGCTGCAATTTCATCCCTGGGATGGTGCTGCTCCACTTGAATCCCGCCTTTGTGCTGGGGGCACCAACGGGAACCTCTCCCCAATCCCTGAATCACCCCCTTGTACTCGGTTACAGAGGGCACTCGGTGCTATCCAGCCCCTTTGCAAATCCGCATCTCCGAGGGCATCGGGAAGGAAAGCCAGGGCAGGGCTGGAGCAGGATCCACCCAGAGCTGCAGTCAGTGTGATTTAGTCCCCCAACTTCCACTTACAGCACTGGCGCCGTTCGAGCCTGCAATTAGTATTTGCCAGGGAGATTCCTGTAAAACAGACTAATTTCCCATTCTCCTAAGGAAAAATAAATATTACCCTTCTCTTTCCCCAGCCTTCAATCCTGAAGCCTGGCATATTAATGGCCGTGACTTTTGCTCCTGACAGCAGAGGACTGGTTCTGCCCTCAGAGCCCTGCACAACCCAGGAGATGTAAAAACGGGAAATTAGTGGGAAAACACATCTCCTAAAACACAGGGATCCTTTGGGACAAGGGTAGCACGTGGAAGACTCCATTTGATTTATTACAGAGATCAAAGAAAAGGGAAAAGGAAAAGAATACTGCGGAATGGCTCAAATCCCAACTGCATTATCTAATAATAAAGAACACATAACATCCAATAAAACCCCTTCCCAGGGAGGCAGCTGCAGCTCTCTGGGAGATGCCAACAATGTCGCTGTGCTTCCCTTCTTTTGCTATTTTCTTTTTTGGGGAGATACTTGTTCGTTGCTGAGGGTTTTTTGAAGGTCGCACAGCCCCAAGAGGCAGCAGAAAACCACTTTTCCCAAGGAGCAGGATGCTCCTTCCCGGCTTGCCGGGATCGTGACGCCAGGTGGCAGCACAGCCCCAGCCACGGACGGCAGCGGGAAGAAGAGGGGATTGGAAAACAGGAAGAAAAAAGGATGAAAAGGAAAAAAAGCGGTGGATATCTATCAGGCTGTCTGCAGGGAAAGCAGCCCTGCTGCGGGAATAGCTCCAACGGGATGCTCCAGCTTCCACCCCTGGGAAAAAGCAGCCCAAGGTGCCGAAGGGCTGGTACAGAGGACATGGATACATGGACACAGATGTAGGATGCTGACACATGTACAGGGATGCACACATTTGTTATTCCCACTTAACCCCTCAAAAAACCAAAAATCATCTTAATTCTAATCAGAAACCCACATTAATGTAAATTTCAAATAATGCCAGAAACTGCGATTTTGGGATCTCAAGTTAAAGCATCAGTCAGGCTGAGCAGCAGATTTTGGTTTGGTTTAGGCCTTTTTAATGCCTTTTAGAAGCAAAATAGCACACTTTCTGAGGAAAGCCATCCTTTGAAACAGATAGAGAGAAGCAAAGGTGATCCTGGGAAACACAGAGGTATTTCCAAGCCCAGAAATGCCCAGAAGTGAAGTGGAAAGGGTTTTCCAGTCTGCATGTAAGGCAGGAGGGGCTGCCTGCAAGTTTATCAAGCTCCAGGGTGAAACTAAGAAGCATTTTCTTCCTGTGATACAATCAGAAAGCTACCAGCCTAAATCACAGAATGAATCATGGAATTACTGAACAATTTGAGTGGCAAGAGACCATAAAGCCCACCTGATTCCAACCCCTGCCATGGGCAGGAACACCTTCCACTAGACCAAGTTGCTCCAAGCCTCATCCAAGCTGGCCTTGGACACCTCCATATTCTCCTGGCTAACTCTGACCCTTCCCTTTCTGCCTCATAGAATAATTCTTTGGCTAAAACCCCTTCCCAGGCCCTTTTCCTTGCTCTGTGGCTGTGTAACCACAGCTCCCCCCAGCCTTTGTCTGTCTGAACTAGCTGGGAATTGGCCTCTCCATCCCTGAAATCGATACCTTCAGTGTCAACAAACCAAGGGGTTCAGGGACTCCAAGAGCAGCACTCAAACAACTGAGTGCTGGAGCAACCTGTCCAGAGAGGGGCTGCAGAGTCTCCTTCCCCCACCATCTGGACATAATGCTCTGGGCAGGGGAACTCCTGTCGAGCAGGGATTTTTCTGTGAGGTAGTTTTGTCTTCATATTTCTCACGGAGTGGGGCAAAGCATTAGGAGAAAAATGCACACAAAGGCAGCGAGGAGAGTGAGGGGGCAGCAATGCTTCAGTAGTTGTGGGAATACTGGCGTTCAGCTCAAGTGAACTTCCCCAAAAATGTCAATAAGAACTGTACTGGCTCGCATGACTGGTCCCTTGCCATGGATAATAATCTCTCACACCACACCTGACATACCTTCCCAGGGCCCTGCGCTGGGCAGGGACTGCTCAGTGTCCTCACACAGCTCCAGCCCTGACAACCAATTGTTCTCTACCAGGAAGTTTCTGAACCGTGCAGATACAGGAGGCTGAAGGAACTCTCCCTCGGCACCCAGACTGTCCACAGACACTGAAGGAGGGCTACAACTTGGCCTCCATCTTACACAGACCACGGTGGTTCAGGTGATTCAGCCTCAAATATAGTTCAAACTGAGAGTTTGTAGGCTAAAGGCTTGAGAAATCAACCTTAAAAGAATGACCAGAATCATACACTGCTTAAGCCCCTCCAGCCTGAACAGTGATATTGTAACTCAGCCTGAACAGCTGGCCCCCAGTTGCTACCCACACAGCTCCTGTATTTCCCACTCCCATACTGGGATACAGACCATGTTCCCAGTTGCGGTGAGAAAAGGGATTTCCCATCCCAGCAGCCCGACCTGCACGGCCCAGGGCACCTGCCTTCTCCTGCATCCCAGCCAGGAGCACACGGGAGCAATGTGAGAGGGTGGGAGATGAAGGGCATCCATGAGGACGCCCTACACAGAACACCCAGATCAACCAGCGTGCAGTGGGAATAGTCCTTCCTGTCCTGGAACAGAATGGGGAAAACCCAAAGCACTGAGGACTGAACCATGAAATAGCCTGGCCAGAGGAAGGCCACAGAGGTCACATTTTGGGGAGGGCAATGACCTGAAAAATGTGCAAGGACACAGTGGGAGCATGAGGCAGAGCAGACACCCAGCAGCATGGGGGGACAGTCCTGACAGGAGCTCCTGAGAGCATCCACAAACAAATTCCTCAAGCCATAGGATGGATAAATAAAGGAGAAGGTCACACGCTTGCCCTTCCTCCCTCACCCCTCAAGAATTCCCTCTGTGTTTTCTCTCTGCCAACACACCGAGGTGTGCCCTCACCAGGGAAGCCACCCAGGTGGATGTGTGGTGGCTCATATGACACAAATAAGAGCATCCAGCTTTCCCAGCCTTTCCTCCCACACCCAGGAAAAGCAGAACTGCCCAGAAACTGTCCATGACAACACATCTGCTGAAATGGTTTGGGTCTGTAGGATATTTCCTGAAGATGAAGAAACGATCCAAGAAACTAGTAGTGAAGTTGGTCACAGGTCTGGAAATGACAATCTGTCCTAAAGTTGCTCTTACATTATTTGATCAGTGATGACAATTTGTTACTTCTAAAAAGTTTTTTTACTGATAATGTTACTTTAACCTTCTTAACTAAAAGTTTTTTTTTATAACCCCTCTGCCCCCTCTTGATTTTATACAGCAATCCCATCAGGCTCCCATGGATAGACTGGAATGTTTCCTATTGTTACCTTGAGATGCTCTTCTTCCCTTTACACTTAAAACACAAAACCCAAAGAAAAATAATTAAAGAAGCTGATGAATCTTTCAGGAATCCAAGGTG
Source organism: Cnemophilus loriae (assembly GCA_013397755.1). Taxonomy (NCBI): domain Eukaryota; kingdom Metazoa; phylum Chordata; class Aves; order Passeriformes; family Corvidae; genus Cnemophilus; species Cnemophilus loriae. The sequence continues at coordinate 822,080 of VZTF01009810.1, read as the reverse complement.
TCACGCACAGGTGTGGATTTGTTTGCTTTTTTTGGAAAAGCATAGAGTGTCACAGTCCTGCCCCTCCTTACACGTCATTCCTTACCCCCTGGTTTCTTCACTGCTCCATCTGCTGCTGTGAGGCCACTCTGAAAGAGACAAACAAACAGGAATGACCTCGGGTTTATTCCCGTGAGGCTATTTTTAACCTGGATCTTCTCACCGCTTTTGTTTGTGGTGCAGCTCCACAAAAAGGAGGTGTATCTGCAAAAAACGAGGAGCTATCTGCAGTCCGTGGCAGGAGGGGAGGCCAGCGGGAACGAGTCCTTAAAAAAAAAAATGGATAAAGCTCTTGTGCCTGGGTAACATGAGCAATGGGATCCAGGGAAAAAACTGTTCCCTTTGCTGTACCCAATCATCGATCACTCTCCAAGTTCTTATCATTTCATCTAAAAAAACAAACCATTTTTTTCTGGTAAAAGCAATGCAGATTTTAATTCATGTGTCTCCTGGTTACACTTTTCTCAGCACCACCAAAAGACCGAACACCACCCCTTTACCCAGACCAGAGGCTGCAGAGCCAAAAATGACAAAGAGGAAAAGCTAAATAAACATTTCTTTCATCAAGAAACTCATGGGTGAGGCTTGAAGAGTTGAAAGGTCTTATCTGCAGTGAAATCCAATGACCAAACTTAAATCTCAGCTTGCCAATGTTTCCTGGGGCGAGGCCGCCTCCACCCGAGAGCCAGCAGAGCCCAGGCAGGACATACGGGATCCACAGGAGCTTTCCATACCAGGAGAACTGGGATGGAGCTACTGGAACAGCTTCTGACAGAGTTACGGTGTCCCCAGGTGAGTTATCCTGGAAAGCAGAACTAGGAGGGCAGGGAAATGCCAAGGCGGCTTTGGGAAAGTGGCAAATCAGTACCTGGCTCGCTCAGAAACGACACACAGTAAAAATGCTGCCGAGAAAGGGTGACGCACCAAAAAGGGAAGATACAGAAACATTCAGAGAAAGAGGCATAAAAACATACAAAAGCAGGGCACAACAGAGTAGAACCTCTTACGAATACAGGCAAATGTGTTACAGAACTCTGTTTTCTCTACATATATATTTGCTGTCTCTACTAAGTTTTCCTCAGTGGGCATATCCTGAAGATGGAAACTCTTATCCTTGCTCTAAATCTCACAGGAGCAGAAGATGGGAATTTATTCAAAGCCTCTATCTGAGATTATCATGTATCTGCTGCTTCACTTCAAGAAGCAAACAAGTCGTTTGTGTTTAGAATGAGAACAATTTCTTCCCATTAGATTGTCACAGGAGTTCAGTGCATCTTTTCGCTGTGAGCTTGGAAAATGACCTGGTGAGCTTTGGGGAGCACAAATGACACAGAGACATCCCAGAGGATGCTGAACATCTCTATACCAACTGCAGCTCATGTCCAACCAGCCCCTTAAGTCCAAGCATCCTCCTGACCTTTGCCCCTTCTAGTTTTGAACACCTGCTCTAATTCTATATTTTCTTGTAACACCAGCACACGCAAACACATAAAATGCTGCTTATACCTCTCCCAAGTTAATTATTACACTGCACAGCCCAGTCGGTGCAACACCGTGTCAGGAGAAGTGGGACAAGGAACTCTTCCTGATGTCAAAAGAAACATCTCATTTTCACCTCCAGCCCTCTGGGATTTCCCAGTCCCAGCTTCACCCATTTGTTTACCAAAATCCAAGTTTCTCTTTAAAGGAGAACACTGTCTGTACCTAAATATATGTGTATTCAGCTACACTCCTTAAAAGTAACCTCCCCATTTTATGAGATCTAGCAAGACTTTCTTCCCTAATAAATGAAACCCGCAGATACTAAATTAAAATTTTGACTGTTAGCTTGTTCTAAGTGATTTTTAAATATGCAGAAAAGTAGTAAAATAGTTATAATAATACAGAGCTCCGGTAAAATTTGATCACTACATGACAAAGTCACGAGGGAAACAAGATTAACACATGCACAGTAAAGTATCACTATCTCCGTTAATATCACTGCCGAGATGTACAAATTGAGATTATTTCAGTCTCTTAATCTGGAATAAAAGTGTCCATAGGTGCTCTCTGCATTAAGAGTATTTGGCTGCCAAAAATCTTGGTGCTCATCTGCAAAAGTCGAAGTCTATGTTGTTTCTTGCCTTAGTAACCATTCCCCACCAGTTCCTACTCCCAGAGACACAGTTATTTGATTAAAATATAAGTACACTGACATCAAAGAGTCAATTATTGGCTCTGCAAGTCAGTGCTTCTGTTTTCCACAGACTAGCACTGCTAAACCTTGGGGAAGCTGGTGTTTGTGCCTCAAAAACCCACCTGACACACTTTAATCCTTCAATCCCAGCCCACGCTGTTCTTTTAAGGAGCAATTCCTGAATCAGCTCAGTAACAACACAAGGAAGGTTTGGCATTCCTCATCTGTTCATTTCCTTAACTACTGCGTAACACCGAAGTAATAAAAGCCCCATGTACCTGAACAATTGGATGATTCTATCTCCTACTCACATAATAAATTCCAGAATAGGAATTTACAAGATTTCCCTAAATATCATTCAACCTTTCATCCCCTCGGTGTATGAGGAATACAATCTTTTCTGTCCCATTTTTGTGTCATTACAGAGTAACCACGAATGTACAAACAACATAGTGTGTTTCGTTATTTTCGCAGTGAAATGAGATTCAGCAGTTGCTGGCTTTTTTTTTGAGAAAACATACATATCTGTAAATAAATCACGTTTATAACTCTGAAAAGGTGTAATTTTTATTGGGATAAGTAAGGCCCAACTGTGGTATTTTCCAACCACTGGCAGAGCACTGTCTCTGAAGATGAACTCAGTTTCCTTTAAGTGTCTTCTCTGTTCAATGCATAATAACTAATATTGATCAGACGGGCGACTAAAGCCTCAGAGCTGGTACTGTGATGCAGGCTGGAGTTACACACGTATTTATAAACCATTTTTTCAACATTCCTTCAGCCATATGGCTGATTTCAACACTGGCTGGGCACCAACAGCAATCATTGCTAGATTCTGTGTCGGAAGCACAGGAACTAATTGCTTACTATGCAAGGAGGGGATTGAAGTAACTGCAGTAACAGCCTGTGCTTGAACTTAGAAGAAAGTTGAAACACAACAGTATTTCTAGAGATGAGGCCAATCAGACTCATCAGGAATTTAGGCAATACAATTAACGCAGCAATTGCCTCTTCTTGCAAAACAATTGCAGCATGTTTGTACCTACAGAGACTACTCAAGAAATCCATCACCTCATCTAACGTCACTGTGAAAACCCTTTCAGCCCTGCTTCTGAAGTGATGAGTTTACCACGTACAGGAAAACAACAAAGCAAAAACCACTGTGCCAGGTATGTCCACCAACTTAAAAAAATTTTAGCTGCTTTTAAGAAACCTAATTAACCATTTTATCTCCCAACTGATTCAAAGCTCCTACAGGAAATTGATCTACACTCAAAAAACCAGCAATGCTTTTGATTTCAAACACCTATCATGCACCACAGTAAATACTGGTAAGTTGTGTGTATCCTACTAAGCATCCACATTTAGGTACACACACACACAGTGGGTACTTTGAGACAACCAGCGTTCAATTGAACAAAAATATACTTCCAACAACAGAATTTCTCTATTAAATCCATGTTTATTGCTTAAGTTTTATCACAGTGGAGATTAAATTATGCTTAATCATCCGGTCAGTGCTTTTGTACCTTCTTTAATGCCAAAAAACCCCCACATTTTAAACCAAGTCATTCATACACTCGAAGTCTTCTCACCATCCCACCAATCATCGCCTCTGTGTGCTCCTGTAGTTGCCACGGGCTGCGAGATTGTAAAAAGGTATAGCTAAGAGGCTTATATTTATAATACCATTTTTGTCTTCAAGTATTCAGAGAGCAGCATGAGTAGCTGCCCTGCGTATTAGAAACATATCTGCACTGTTATTTATTGCTGTAGGACCGAGGCTCCTGATGGAATGGTGGTGAAATATTGCATCACTGTGTATGAAGATGAGCTCAGCATCCCGACATCATCCCAACTCCTCCCATGTTAGTGAGCGACACAAGGCAAAACAGGCTTCCCTCCTTTCTCTTTCAGCCACGGGACCTCGAACTACGAATAAATAAAGCGTACACTCACAACGTGTGTAGTGCAAATCCCAAGTAAACAGAATGACATGGAAACAGAACTCATAGTTGCCAACTTTGGTTCAGCAGGGCAGCAATGATTCCACGCCCGGCATTCCCGCCTCGGAGCACACATCACCGCCAGCGTCCCGTGTCGGCGACAATGATTGAAGGAGATTGTTGGGGGCAGGGGGGACACGGGGCCACCTCCGCACGCCGGGTGGCCAGGCCTCACCCCACACATCCCACCAGCCCCGGGCAGGACGGAATTCCTATTGGCAACTATGCGGAACACGGATTGCGTGGCCCAGACTAATAGAAGGTAATATTTCTGTTTTTCCAGATACAACCATTGAAAGAGAACATCTACAACACTGCGATTCAGAAAGAACTTAATGAGAATTAACAGGAAAGACATTCAACTGTGGGGGTGTGGGGTGAGTGCTGTGTGGGGGTTGTTCCCTTTAAAAAAACCCCAAGGAGTGGTTCGAGTCTGCATAGCTCTGAGCCATTACAAAACCTTCTGCACTAAGTGCAGGGCTAGGTTTCTAGAAGTTCTTTTTTTTTTTGGTTGCTGTTGTTTCATTCATTTTTCTTAATTATGCAAATCTACTTCCCACACAGCCGTATTTGGAACTGAAATAAGACTCCCTAATATTTTCGTGGCATAAATTCTGTATGCAGAGAAAGGCGACAAATAAAATTTTGTCTCAGTTAAAGTTAGGACACACTGTAGACTTGCTCAGGACCCTTTTCCCCAAAGTACTGGTAGCGAGCAGAAGAGTCATGCAGCTTTATCAGTAAAATGAGTACATATTTTTGCCATTTTTCTTCAGTGCTCATTAAGATTACTTTTTTTTTTTTTTAACGTCTGTGTTCTCAGTCCACAACTTGCTATTTCTTGCATCAAGACTGGGGGAAATCATTTGTGTTTTAAACAGCATTCTTACACAACAGGTTGAACCTTCCACAAAGGAAACACAGAACTAGCACTAGAGAGTTCTCTGAGCTAAAAGGATGGAGATATTAAAATAATAAAAAAATAAAAGGAGAACACCTCTGCAAATAAAGAGAAACCTCTCCTCATTTGGGACACACACATTGAGCTTTTAAAAGCTGAAAACTCATAAATACGGTCATTGTATAGAACTTTAGAGAATTAAGGCTTCTAAAAACTTCAGTGCCAAAATAACCTCTCTGCATCAGTATTAAGAATAAAATATTTTCCATTTTAGGTCGTGCTTGCCTTTTTTTTTTTTTTTTTTTTTCCCAAAGACTTCTCTTAGTTCCGTAGAATTTTGTCACATAATATTACATACTGAAGGGGAGTGTTAGAACTGCTTATTGAGGTTTTAAGTAGTTGTTAGACTAAGTTACAGCGATAAAATTCGATTACTGATCTGATTCATTACTACTTTACATGGGGCTGTTGGCTCATTTCACCTTTTTTTCATGCTTAATGTGGCCGTTTCTTCTATACTTGCCATTGGGGATCCCGTTCTGGTAGTGTCCATTAACGGCGCTATGTTTGTCATTTGGCCAGAGATGTTTGCTCTGCTTGCAGATTAATTTTGTCATCCCGGCCAAAACATAGTAAAGTAAGGCAGCACCCACTAGTAAGACCAAGGCAATATCCAGTAGGAAATACTGAAACAGGGAGATGCTGTAAACAGCGGCACGTAGGTGCTGGGCTCCGTTGTGGCGCAGGATGTAACTGATCCAGTACACAGTCCGGTTCACGGGGTGCCCAGGCTGGTCCTTGTGGATCTCCGACAGCCGCTGTGCCCGCTGCCGGTAGCTGGGGGGAGGAAAGCAAACAAGGAAGAAAGGAAAAGCTGTCATCTCATGTTATTGTGAAACTGAATTACCGGAGAAATGCAGAAGAGTGAGAAACCTGGGGTTGATTTTGCAATTAACCATTTCCGCCCGGGGTCTGGAGTTTCGCCCAAAACTTTTCGTTTTTCACCCCGGCAGCTGATCCTGTCAAATTCTTCCTGGCCTGCCTGCAGGGTTGACAGGTTATTTACACAGGACTTGCCTTTACACCAAGGACAATTGCACAAGGGGAAGGTGATGCAACTGATGTTATCGAGGTCGCTGTCAACATTCCCCCTCTCTGCTGCTGCTCTGCCGCTCGTTCCTGACAGGATTCTCCTTTCCCAGAAAGACTTGGCTCCCATGAAAGCAAGAAGCATCAAGAGCACCACACTCCAAATTCACGGTTAGCCCAATACAATATACTGCCAGCTAAACCCTCACTATTTCTAATCCGGATATGAGAGGTATTATGAGCCAGAACAGGAAAATAACACTTTAAATATTATTTTTTCCTAATAAAATCACAGAACTTAGAGTTACTCTTTCTGAATACCTCCCCATTTTAGCTACCACCCAAATGATGTACGTGTATCTTGCTCCAGGCCCTGCAGGCAGCACCACAGCCAGACTGCTCATGTGGAGTAATCAAGACAGACACAAAGAGACCTCAGTCCGCAACACGGAATAAGTCGCGACAGGTTTGTTTCCATAACCTCTGTGCCCTCCACACGGCAACTGCTACCAAGAGCAAGTGCGACAATGGAGTTCTGGTGCTGAGCAATGAGCCCAGCCCCACACAGAAACCTCAGTCGTTGAGTAATCTTAGGAAATGGGACAAACACCCAGACTTGCCCCAGCTTTACACACAAATAACAAAACACAGGTTTTCTCCACTGCACAAAGGTTTCACATCCATACTTAACGCACAATCACTCATTCCATACCTGGGATCATTAATAACTTTTACTAGGGCTTCATACAGTTCACTCTCAGTCATGGTCTTCCAGTTCAGCAGTATTCCCATGCCTTTGGCCTGCACACGGGTCATGGTATCGTAGTGGTCTCCGAAGAGGGGAATGCCCACCACCGGGACTCCGTGGTACATGGTTTCAAAAATGCTGTTCAAGCCTCCGTGGCTGAGAAAAGCTTTAATGTTAGAGTGACCTGGAACCATAAGAGGCACAAAGGTTAGAAAATGCACTTCTATCTCCTTTACATTAAGTTACTGAAGGACCTGGGTACAACAAATTTATGACCGCAACTCAGGCAGGTAAAAATTACTGCAGCTTGTTCTGAAGTTCTCCCTAAACCCACTCTGCTGAAATTCCTCATGCATTAAATCATTTCCTTATACTGAGAGGGAGCAGCCAAAGCAAAGGAAATTCTCATGTGCATGACTCGTGTAAAATGACTAATGGAGTAATTAATATGCATTGCCTACTGCTGAGTAGCTGCAGGTGGTGACGCCAGCAGGTTTAGCAGTACATGTGAGCGAGGGGGAACACGGTTGTGTATGAAATACAACTTTTTTTAATGGCAGGACAACTGATGTCACACTCTCCCTAAAGCTTCACATGCCCTACTTGAGGTTAGCAAGACCTGACAATCACAGCAACAGCCTCATGTAATAGAAAAAGCAGCATGCCTCACAGCAATCCTGTAACCAAAACAAATCTACCTGCTTTAGGAGTCATCTGCCTAATCACTACGTTATCAGAAATTCTCCAGCTCACACACACACACACTGATGCTTAATGCACTCTTCAGCTCCCATCGGAGCTGTTTTGGGAACACACAAACACCCAGGTCTCCCAGAAACAGCCAAATATTCTGTGGCCTCTCAGATCTGCCAGAGGCTCAGGTCCCCTTTGACAGGGAAGGAAAAGAGAAATAAAATATCAAGTTTCATCTCCCCCTGAGAACCTGGAGCACCTCAGTTCAACAGAAAGATTATCAGTTTGCCACATGTGCCCAAGTTCTGGTAGAGGTTTCTTGTACTTATAAAACAGTATTTACAGACTCCTAAAATTATTCTGATGGTATGTGAATGTAGCTCAGTTTCATGACTCCTTCTTGATGTCTCTGAACTTAAGGAAAACGTGAACTTCGTATCAGGGAAAGACAATTAACAACAGAGAAGTGTTCAATTCTCTCTTCATATCCTACTTTAATATTCTTGCTCCGTGACTTCCATGACAGAAATTATCCTGGCTTCATAATAATTGCTAATTCAGTAGAATATTTTTGAAAGAACAAACTGAACTGAAGCGACAATAAGCAGTAAGTAATGGAAACAGATACTCACCAAGGAGGTCATTTTGTGGTAACCATTCGATCAGCTTGGTATTGTTGCCTAAATTCCTTGGTTTGTTTCCTGAAAACCTACACCAGTAATATCAAACAGAAACAGTTGTCAAACCCTCCAAAGTAACTTCTAAAGGATAGTACTGTTTTGTTCATTAGAGAGGACTGGAACTGTAACTTCAGACAGAATCACTTACACGTTCCCAATTAAGCACGACATACATCTTGACAACTGGCTTGTGCTTCTGCATGTTGAAAAAAGCCCAAGTTATTTATGCTAAGTTATATAAAAGCAATTAATTATGTTACTGGTTTGTCCTCCCTAACCAGAAGGGCACAAAGAACTACAAAAATCCCTTGATTTAGCATCGTGACATTAAGACTGCCGAGCAGTACTCACTACATTTCTGGCCAACACAGACACAAGTCCACTATCTGATGAACAAAACCAAACCCCACATCCTCGAAAAACTCCAAGTTACATCTGACTGATAAATAAATACCTAAATTTTAATAGAAGGCTTCAAATGAAATTGTTGGGTTGGCATTAAAAAAAGCTATCCTCGAGAAAAATCCTCCTGATTTATTTGCTACAAAAAGGGGATGCTTCCTAAAGAGAAATATTCCAGGGAAAACAGAGTAAAAGGAAAGAAGAAAAGCAGTAAGATAAATTAGGACTATTAATTGGAAGCCGAGCAGTGTTGTGGGGCTCATAAGAAAACAGTGACTCTATCCCAAACAACAACTGATGCAACATTCACAACAGCTTCAGTGCCAAAGCCTGAAAAATTCCCATTTTCCTGTTCATTAGTGGGGTTTGCTCCTTGAACTACACACAGCAGTGAGGACACTCCTTAAGAGATGGTAGGGAACAGGCCACCAAGACTGTTAATAAAACTCCAAGAGCGTGGCAGAGTTGTGAGACACCTACACGAGGTGTAGGATACCGATTATCTGGAAAAAAAAATTATATCAGAAAAAAAAATATATCAACAATATAAAATATTATTATATTATATCCACCAAATTATATCAGCGATGCTTGACGTGAAGCAGAGCTGACTAAAGAGTTTTTGGATTTTTACAGGGAGTTGAGAGCACCACTCAAGATGTTTTTAGAACTGAGAATGCTTCTTACTGATTGTGACTCCTGAAAATTTCTCTTCCTTCAATTTCGCACAGAAGAACAAGCAAGTGAGAAAATCAATAATGAAAGCCGGTGTTTACACATAAAGAGGAAAAGGGGCCTAAAAAAGTGAGGGAAAAGGGGAAGAAGAAAGAAAATGGAAGATTTTCATCATCAGGATTCATTCTTGAGCCCTGGGGTAGTTTCTTCATCAAAAATAGCAACAGTATGTCCCAAATGTCATAATCTTAGCTTGTTTTCACTGTCCTCAATCCTTCCAAGGATATGAACTCAGCCTAGGAGTGTAACCCACGCCTTGTTCCGCCACAACAATCACTGCTTCTCCTTGTTACCAGGATATTGCAATATTTTCATGCTGAGTGTTTTTCAGGAGCATCATATTGTCTGTACCACCCAGGCAGTCTCAATTCCAGCTTCTGCAACTCCAGCGGGAAACAAGCATGCTCCAAACCACCCCAAGTTCCCCCAACCCTGTCCTTACCTCCAGATAACCCTCTGGGGCAGCCTTGCCAGGGCGTGCGCCAACTTATCGGCGATGTCCTCTGACAGGTACTTCACTCCAGCGCCGAAGGAGACGAGGACAAAGCCGTTCTCGTGAGCGCCGTTCACCCACGCCTGGAGATCCTGCGGAAAGCAAAGTTCACACTGAGCGCTGCAGAGGCAAAGCACAGCAACGGTAAGCAAACATGGCCTGGAAACAGCAGTTGTAGGCGCCCTTGTTGCTTCAGAAGCCAAGTTTCACAAATCCCAAACATTCTAGAAGTCGCCGAGAACAATGGCTCATGATTCAGAATCCAGGGCACAGGCCGCGAACAGCAAAACCCTTCCGTGTTTGTTTTAGCTTCAGTACTAACCACCAGTGGCTTAAGACAATTTGTCCCTCCTTAACTGATCAGTTGACATTCACAAGTTAACAGGCTGCATTTTAACTCAGCAAAGCATAAACAGATCCATCTCATAGTATCAGCGTGGAAGCCCTGAACAGGAGAAGTGTGAATGAGCCTGGGACTCGGCTGTGTCATTTCCAGCCTTTAGCAAAGTGAGAGTGCTTCAAAAGCCTTGCTTTGCTTTCATTTATATAAAAAGAATAAACACAACTTGAAAGAAGCCAGAGCTTCCAAAAACACTGTCAGTTTCTACTGCTCAAGGAGTAAAGAAAACATACCCTTTACTTTTTCAAGCATAGATTTAAATTCTTGGTTTTTCCTAACACGAAACAAAAAAAAAATCCTACCACTGACATATCAGTCGGATGAAGAATACCTTCTGTTTCTCAGGATATGGTTTAATTCTGGTCTCGCCAAGTTTAAGCACAAGCCTGCTCAACACCAGTGCAGCAATAGGAAATGAGCAAAGAGAAAATGAAGAGCTGTGCTCACAATGTGCCTCTTGTCCTGGTAATAAATAGGAGGGCAGACAGTAATGGAGTAATGCCGTGCTATCGTATCCGAGCACAAAATCCAGCACATTGCACTGGGGGTTGTGCTCTGCTCTCTGCTATAAAGCAAAAAAAATTTCCATTTTCTTTAAAATCCACAGTTCGTCCTTTTCCAGTGCACTCTTTCCCTTTTTTTATTCATGTGAAGGGAAAGGGAGAAGGCAAAGGAGGGGAAGTGGCTGTGACCTGCCTCGAAGCTGAATCATTTATTAGGGGCTGAACTTCTGACACGAAAGTTTCCAAGTGGTTTTGTGATTTATTTAAAGCTCGTCCTTGAATCTTACTTCAGGACCTAAGGCATACTGCAAATGTCATTATATTATAGTCACTGTAGTGCTTCAACTAGTTACATCTTGAAGTCTTTCCCATCAGCTGTTTAAAGCTGAAGAGAAAAGAACTTTTTGTGGGCTCTAGGACAAACCGTTCTGAAAAGCCCAATATTCAGAGGCCCTGGTCTTCACAGGGCACTCACCCAACCAGAGGGGCAGATTGCTGGAGGTTTCCAGAGTGCCTTCTTGATGACACCTCCCTGACACAGGTGCTCAGGAAGCCACAAACAAGGTATTTGTCCCGGCTCTCTAACATACAGACATGGCAGACCTTGGGACGCAAAGGTCGGGGCAGCCTTGCCTGCAGCAACCGTGAGATGGAGTTCAGGATACTGAGGCAACATGGCAGGCAACAGCAGCATCTCCCGGGCTTCAAGAGAGCCAATTCCAGCCTCTTCAGAGACCTGCTTGGAAGAATCCCACGGGACACAGATCTAGAAAGACAGGCTTAGGAAAGCATGTTCCAGCACCACTTCCTCCAAGCTCAAGCTTGGTCCATGCTGATGAGCAAGAAGTTAGCAAAGGGGGTAAGAAGATAAACAAAAGACTCCTGGCAAGACTCAGATGTAAAAAGAAAAAAAAAGCACACCTGGGTCAGACACAGGGACAGGTGGAATTTCCAGGCACTGCCTGAGCTTGCAGGGATGGGGTTTGGAAAGCCAAAGCTAAATGGGACAAGGGACCTGGTGTTAAAAAGTTCAAGGTGCTTCCTGCTTTCTTCATTTTAGCCTTTATGGTTTGGCCTTTGGCAATGCCAGGTCCCTCAGACCAGAGGGAAAGTCTAAATATATTTGACATAGACTACTTATATGGGGCCTGATAGGACGCACCCAGAATTAGCAGGTGTCTGGAAACTGGTGTGGAATGGGTGGGGAAACGGGATGAATAGCAAGTGTCACTTGCATTTTCATAGAGGAGAATCCATGCAGTGGTCTACTCAGCCTCAACTTGATCCCTGGAAAGTGATGGAGAATAAGCCAGGATCATCCCGGCATCAGAAGGTCCTACCTGTGACTACTCCTCCTTGGCCAGACACGTGGGTTCTGCTGCTGGAGATGAGCCTGTTCCAGCTGAGAACTGGCTCCCAAGGCCACTGCTCCTCTGTGCTTAATGAGAAATTCTGTGAGACTTCACAGATCTGATGTATTCACACAGCAACGATTACACTTCATTACATAAGCATAGAGGAGGTATAAATATTTCCTTGTAATGGAATTTCTAAAATGGCATTCAAGAAATCCCCATGTATAATAAAAAACAGCTGTTAAGTACTTAGAATTTTATGTAGAGGAGTAAAAAAAAAAGGAACTTTACTATGTCAGTGACAAACAGGCTTTTGCATTTTGTTGTGCAACAACAAAGCAACCTCCTCTGTGTCGTTATGGTGGTTTCACAGCCAAGCCTCTGCAATCCTTCCCTTCGAAGGTAATCCCACTGCTTCAGTGGAACATAACATGGACCAAGGTGAATTTAAAATCTTGACACGCGAGACAAGATCCTGCCGTCAGGCTCAAAGCGAGGGATTTGTTTGTCATATTAAATGGGATTATATTAAAAAAAATAACTGTAATACAAAATAAAATAGTTTGTATCAACAGAACCTTAATATCCAGACCAGAGCAGGATGATGCCTGGCCAAAGCAGAAGCAGAGGAACCTGATGTTGTCCTTTGAGTTTCTTTTAGAGCTCTAAATTAGAAAGAATGCAATTAATTCCTCAGACAGGGTCAGAACTCCCCAGTGCCAACCTCAGGAAGACCCCGAGAGTTTCATCTCAGCTTGCTGTATTTTGATGTGAACTGAAAGGTTCTTTCCTACCCCAGATTTTACTCATGCTTTACACAATGCTGTTAGCAAGAGGAGTTGCTTACCTGCCCTCTGACCTGCAGCCCCTTTCCAATCTGCTTCCCCAGAGGGGTGCTGGACATCACTATTGTGCATGGGCTGCAGAAAATCAACTACAGACTTGTCAGGAAGAGGGTTCTTCCTGCAAACATCCGTGCAATTCCTGGCATAACACAGCCTTGATTAAACGGGATCACTAAAAATGTAGGGAGCTGGATAAAAATTAGGCAATGGAAAACAGGGAACTCACACTGCCTTCTTGTAGAGCTCCCTGAGTTTGTGATCTGGATGAGTCCATTATTCTCAAGTTCCTTAAACTTATTATAATTATTTCTGCGACAGCTTTTTAGCACAGGATTTCTAAACAGAAGATCAAGTGAAACGGAATCCAAATGAGTGGCAGTCCCAGGCCTTCGGTTTTATGACACATCTGAATGTCCTGGTACAATTGGCCGGGCCACAGCACAAAGCCTCAGTATTTTCTTGTACTTGGCCTGTTCTTTGTGTAGTATACAAGGTGTAGCCCTGATAGCCATAGGAGATAAAGAGCAGGCTGTGCTCTTGGCACATCTGTGAAAGGGACTAAATACTCCAACAGCACTATGACTGTGGCTACGTATGCCATTTAATCCCTGCATGTACACTCCTAATGTTCACAAAAGAGAAGCTGGGAGCAATGCTCACAGAACCTGAATGCTGGAAAAAACACACATTGATGCCACAGGACAATTCTGTCTGCCTACCATTTCAGCAGCCTTCAGTCACCTTCCTACCTTTCCACTCTCTAGGGCCATATTAGCTCCAACATCCTCCCTAGCAGCCTCGATGAACCCACAAAACATCCTCAGAGACACCCAAGCTCATCCCCCATGAACTCACTCCTTTCTTCCCCTTAAATCCACTTACACTTTTGACCTCCAGCACATTCTGCCCTGGCGATCTAATTACGCTCTGTATGAAAAGGCACTGAGTCAGGATGAGTCATTAGAGCTGCCCTCATTAAAATCAGCATTCCCTGATCGGGCAGCACTTCACGGCTCCCGGCTTGCAGCACAGCGACCTCCTTTTGCCCACTTTAAAGGATTTCCAGGTTTCCTGTAAACTCAGGATGGTTTTCTTTTAACACGAGGAAAGGAAACTACCATTTTGGAGGCCTAACCTACAGAAAAAAAAATCGGGGGAAGGAGTCTGTTACATGATGAGCAGCTTTGAGCCTTCCTCAAACTCTGGTTCAAACTTCAACCGAGCACAGAATTGAGAAAATTCAAACTTAACACACGCATCATCAAGACATGCACTTCTTCAGATGGCTCTCTCTTTCAGTGACCGGAAGAGAACACCTAACCCTTTCCCTCACGCTCCAATATAAGTAATTTTCAAGTTTTATTTAAACTGAGGCAAGGGCTTTTCTTTCTAAGTCCTAGCACAGCCAAGAGACAACATTGCCTCGTTGAGGCTACACTGCCGACTTGGCAAACCTAGCAGTGACTTAGAAACAGGGATCCGGCTTCTCCCTTGCAAACCAGCAACCAAACCTTAAGGAATTATAACCCACAAACCTCCACGAACTTTACAGGAAAACTTTCGATAAAAATTCTAGTAAAGAATTAGATCGGACACTCACAGAACCTGTGTACATCACGTCCATTAAAAGTGTAGGCCTGGCAAGTCTAATACAGCACATTCACCGTCTCAGCCGAACTGTGAACTACATTTTCTAGCTCAATTTTGTGTTTCATCCAGGTACAGCTTTACACACATCCGTAATAAACGATCACCTAACACACATATTATAACCAATTCAAATTTCCACTTAAACGGTTTAAAAAATAATAAACAATGCCAATATCACTTAATAACTATATTAATTACCATTTTCACAGAAGTTATTTTAAAAAACAATAAACAATGCATACTAAAGTATGAAAAACTTAAAAGGACCTCTAATTAGAACACTGTGCCCAACCCTGCCAGGTCTCTGCTCGTTTCCATCTAAGTTCAGTGCAAAGGCATGTCCTTTGGGAGAAATAGGACAGGACTCTGTGCTTGCATAGGGAGAAGAAGCACTTATTGATCTGTACTGTACTATAGGAGCGAGGGGGGAGGAATAAAGAAATAAAATCCATCTTCTGACCAATGTGAGACAGGAATGCTATTGTGCCAGCCCCACTGTGTGGGCTTTGTTCTGCCTGGTTTTCTAATTAGCCATTCTCTGCAGGCCCCGGTGCTGAACACACAGCTGTGGGCAGGGAGTGAGGGCCCAGCTGGCAGTAACCAGTGGTGCCTAATACTGAGCTTTGTTTCAGATAAACAAAGTGCACAAATACAAACATAACCGGGTGTAATATCCGAAGCTCTCCCTGTTCAGCTGCTCGATTCAAATGTGCAATAGCACAAACGCCTGTTCTTTGAATATGGTTGCAAACCACCCTTTCCCCAAGGCAGAGCACAGGCATCCTATGCAACTTCTCCTACAAAATGCTGCTTACGGCAGACAAAACCAGATCTATTTTAAAATAAGAAGCCACATTAAGCCATCTTTGGGAAGGAGATACTCACTGATAAATAAACAGAAAGGTATACAGACCATTTTTATCAGTGTCCAAACTTTTTTGCCATCCTCTAAATAGTATTTCTCTCGTGACATATTTAAATTCTGTATTACTGCATTTTTTATTTCAGATTTTACTAACACAACATATCAGAATAGGTGATCTAAGGTCATACAGGTGCCCTTATACAACCTTTACTACCACAAACTAAACAGGATCATATCATATAACCTGAAAGTTATAAAAACCCATCATTCCACAGCAAACCCAGAGAAACTAACACTTCAGGCAAAGCAAGCTGCTTGTATTTACTTGCCATGAATTTTTAAGTCAGTCTAGAAGCAAAAATAGGACTTTTTATTTGCTCCGAGCAGCAAAGGACACAGAACATCGCAGTGAACACCGAGGGCACGAGGCAGAGGATGGAGTCAGCCTCCCTGACTCCACACATCCAGCTGCTTCTGCTGGCTCCGCATCGCCCGGTGCCTTTGGTCACACTCCGAAGGTTATTTTTCACCGACTGAATCCCTGCCTTTTAAAAACTATGGCCACCAAGCAAAAGTGATTCTCCCGTTTTATCTTTCCATATCATCCGTCTTAATTAAGTTCTTAGTTCAATTAAGACCAGACACGCAGCTCCCAGTGAGGACGGGATCCTCCTGAGCCCCCATTTCTCTCTGCATTAATAACAACTTAATTGTTGTCTTCCCCAGGGTTTATTAATGAGATCTAGCATACAAAAAGTGCATGCAGCTAATATTTGCACTATTTTTTCATATTTTGTAATTCATATTGGCACAGAGTAAGGCAACTCCAAAACCAGTACCTTGTGCCCATTAAAGAAGCATACTCAGATTATGGCATTAGACTAAATCCCTGTTTTCTTGCTGGCTAAAGCCACCCTACCAGCTGGGAAACAAACTGATCTGAAACAAACTGAAGATCTGAACTGTTTCCTATCAGAACCCCAAGCAGTACTAAGTACAGTCTCCACATATTAATCTAACAATGCTGTTAGGTTTTTCAGTATTAGACACAGATTCAGCCCTGCTCAAACACAGACCACTTTTTCCTTTCACATTTCTCACTAATTATTTGGTGTTTATATATACGCACTGTGTACCAGCCTTCTTAAAATACACTGGGTATAAAAAAAAAAAAGTCTTTAAAATCTTACAAAGCTTTCCAGTGCCTAAAATGTTGTATTTCCTTATCCCTGATCTTTATTGCCTTTCCCTATTTAGCATCCAACCGGGACACTTAACTTCAGAGAGGAATAAAATTCACACTCAAAACCAGAGTCAGGAAATGCAGTCCCCCAAGCCTTTCCTCCCGTACCTGAGCCCCCTCTAGAGTTGCAGGCGTATCCAGTGAAGCTCCGGGAACACGCTCTACCCAGAGCTGGAGGTCAACCGGGAAAGTGCCGCGCAAGGACTTCCCTGATGCAAAAATCCATTACTCACCAGACCTCTGGCAAGCACCCTGGGAAAGCAACCTTGCTTTTCAAATGAATGGGAGGAGTGGAAAACGAGGAGCGTGCCCTTCAGGAGAGGTTATTAAAATCGCTGCAGAGAGTAGCGGGTGCAGCAGAGGGATCCTCAAACCCAGGGTTCCAATTAAAAACCTTTCTGGCATTACCCCACAGGCAACGTTCTGTTAAAAAATAACCAAAAAACCACCTTCCTGAGCATGAACTCGCAAGCGTGCACAGAAAAGCTGATGATTATCAAATGTAAACGCAAACCAAGGTTTTACCAACCCTCCTACGGTCTCAGTAGCTCCATATGGAGCAAAAAACTCAACAAGGGGTAAGAAAAAACAGTTAGGTATGGAGACTAGTTTTACTTACTCTGTCTCCAGAACATGGGGTCAAACTAAATTGCAGATAATACAATTAAGGAGAAAACTGACAAGAAGCTAAATTTTAAACACAGACCTCTGTATTACAGATACTGACATATTACCCCACCCATAAATCCACATGATAATCTCCTTTAGGTGGGGAATTTTGTCTGTCATTGTTCTAGTATGACGCCTGTGCTCTGTGGATGGTAGGAGATAGAATTCTAACCTGCAGCTTTAAATCCTTGAATCTAATAATTGCAATTTCTTCTTCATTTTCCTCTTCAGATAAAATGGCTTTTCTTTCTTCCTGGGGTTTACCTCCTCCCTTCTCTTTTTATACAGACTTATAAATACATGTAAATTGTGTATATATATATACGTACACAATACCCATAAATTTTTATATTATATTTATATAAACAAGCCATCAGTCATCACCATTTCTTTGAAAAGCCTACGATCAGCTGGCTTCTGAGAAGCCTCAGGAAGATGCTTCCTCACAAAGCCCTTGCTGCAGACACCTCATCCCCCAAAGCAAGGTATTAGCCATAAACAAATTATCCACTTCACCTTTAAGCAACTAGGACATCTGAAAAGCTGTCTTGATTAAAGATTTTTTTTTCAAGTGAGCGATATCAGTAATTAGGTTTGAGGCTCGTAAATGCCAAGTTTTGAGCACATCCCAACTTCCCAAATTATGGGAACATGGTACTCAAACTCAAGGATGTTCCAAATACCCCAGGAAAAAATAATGCCCTTTGAAATAAATTCCTATCTTCTGTTTTATGTTATAAATGGAGAAACATGGGAAGAACACTGGCTCATTATTTGTCCTCTATAGAGGTCATTGCTCAGAGTTTGGAAGTGACACTCAGTTAAACCACTGTATGTTACCGAAATGAATAAATCTTGTTAGTTTGTGTGTTCCAATACGACCATGATAAATTGGAATATTTAAAACCACAAAGCCTGTTTACAGTAGGAGCTTATTAAAGTAGGGAGTTTTTTTCCGTACAAATAAATATAACAAAATAACTTCTGTTGCTTTTAGCTTTCACCATCTGACCCATCCAACATCTAAGGTCTGGAACTTTCATTTTCCATTCCCAATACAGACAACTGCTTGAACTCAACAAATAACCACCCTGGGCTGTAATCCATGAACCAAGTAAACTTGCTTTTTGATGGACAGCACAGGCTCGCTGAACGTTTGGTTCTCCTTTGTCAGCTCATGGGAAGCCAGCTTTGTGTCTGGCATGTGCACCTGGAGGACCTGCCTTCCTCACAAGTTCAACTGGAGATACTTAACCAAGCTCCAAAATCAGCCCTGTGTCCTTCTCCCTGTGTCTTGCGCTAAACAGGCAGATGCTGAGTCACATTTCTTCCCAAATTTAAAATGCAGCAGTACAGCAGGAATAGACATGGTTCACCAACCCCGTCCTACTGGAGCAGCCGAGACTGGAGGCTACAGTTTTAGGACTGCGGGTACCTGGAGAGCTCAGGCAGCGCTTTTCCTGTGGATCAAAACATCAGATTCTGGGAGGGTGAAGAAGCTTTATCTAAAATATATTTCAGAGCCAAAATACATGATCATACAGTTCAGTACAGAATTTACACACTGCTGCATCACCTCCATCATCCTTAAAAGACTTTTTGCCTCCCCAGCTGACAATCACATGCATTTTAGAACAGCTCTACAATTGCTTCACATCACCAGAAATTTACTGTCCAAACAGCTCTGTAAAGAACCATTGCCTGGACTTTAAAAATGATACTAAAATGATGCTGCTACGCCATGCACAAAAATCTACTGCTACAGTCCGCAAGGGCTTAGAGATGCGTCCTTGAATCTGAATGAAGGAGAAAAGCCAAGTTTAAGGAATAAAACATCTCTTGATTCTTCCACCTCATTTTCAAGATAAATATCAGTATCAGCTAACACACCTAGTAAACATACAACTGTCAGCAAGGCTCAGGGAGGGAAAAAAACAAAAAAAACCAAAAAACAAAACACTTTTAAGTGAAGGTATTTCAAAGCCACCAATTTGCTGCACAGACTTTGATCTGTATAATAACGAGCTCAGATAAGAGATGCCCATGGAGGAGTGAGGAAGTTCCTGTAATTATCTGTTGACAGCTGTGGCTGAAAGAACAACTTATTACTCCAAAACAAGAACACCCTCCTCTGCAGCATAAATTTAGGTTACTTACAGACCAAGTATTTCCCAAGGCAGCTGCTTGTAGCAGCCCTCAGCTTCCTGCCCTGATTCAGGGCCGTATCTTATCAGGCTGATTAATGCCTAGTGCACATCAACCTGGTCACAAGGTATAAATGCCAGAGCAGAGGTTTCCCCATTGTTGCTTAAAAGGGTGTTCCTTCAAAAAGCCAGCTTCATTCAGATCCCTCTGGAGAAGTGTAGTGAGGAGAGGCAGAGCAGCCTTTTATTTTCCTAATGGCCAATGACAGGTATCTGGAAAATACTGCCAGGGAACACCATACCCTTGATAGTTTAAACCACTGATGACCTAATGGACTTGATAGCCAGTCTGTCTCTAGCTTTTCATCTTTTAAGGCTAATTCCATCCACACTGTCCTCTATATAATTCAACATCCAGTTTTATGAGTTAAGTACACAAATCCTGGACTCTGCACCCATCACCCATACGCAAATAAAATTTTACACGCATGTGGGATAGTCACCTTAACCATCTCCTTGTCTTTTACTGAGCAGCACAGCACACTTTGTGCAAGAAGCACCTTCTAAACCCAGTTTAACCAGTGAAAATGTCACACTGGCTCTCTCAGAAGGCAACTAGAATTGCCTACGCAGAGCTTTGCAAAGCCACCATCAGCCCTCCCACCACGGCAGAGCAGAGTGACAGGGTGTGCTCGGCTTCATCCACCCGCAGCGGGGATCGGAAGGGGGAATGTGCCATCGCCAGGCACTTCAGCCACTCCCGACACGGCCTGCACAGGTAAAGCTAACCCTGCCACGCCACGGAGGGAGCCGCAAGGCACCGCAGGGAGCCGGGCACAGCGGTGACCTCCAAAGGACCCGCTGCTCTCCCCGCTGGCTCCCCCTCCTTGGCACGCCGATCACTGCGACTTCCCGAGGGACACTGCGCCAAGCGCAGACCGACACCGGGGCACTGCCTGCGAGGGAGAGCAGCGAGGAGGATCGGAGCCTTCCCGAGGCATCTGAGCAAGCCGCAATCCAAAAGACACGCTCGCAGTTTGTGTGCCACAGCCGGGGGCTGCGGCGTAATTGCTACAGAGCTCAGTAGCAGCTAAAAATCATGCTTGACACAAGCTAACTGCAGGATCAGCAGAGAGAATGTGCCCCAGGATCCAAATATTAATGCAGATGGGACAGCAAAGCTGGGTCAGGTTCTGTATTATTTTATATATATATATATATGTATGTATGTATGTATACACACACACACACACAAATAATATTAACACAGATGACCAGCAAAGCTGGGTCAAGTTTGTTCCCCCTCACACACACACAGTTACATGACATGAATATTCAGCACCCACTGCTACGTGCTACCTTTAAAGCTGTGGTTTTCTAACTTTTCTTTCAAGAAGTGCAAGGAACAGGTGCAGAATCTGAGCAGCCACAAAACAGAGCTACTACATCCCCTGGAATGAAAGAATGGCCATGCTGTAACACCCTAAAAGATCTTGACCTTTACCTCCTCACTGACTGCTTAATTGTTACTATCTGCCTCTTATTTTTAAGATGCTGCTTACGAACAGAAAGCTA
The DNA here is from genome assembly GCA_013397755.1 of Cnemophilus loriae. NCBI lineage: Eukaryota > Metazoa > Chordata > Aves > Passeriformes > Corvidae > Cnemophilus > Cnemophilus loriae. The sequence goes on along the minus strand of VZTF01009810.1, from coordinate 800,869 downwards.
GAACTTTTAACTTATGTGTAGGCATTTTATTATGTTAATAAAGTTAATAAAGTAGTTAAACAAACTACTTGGTTATTTTTGGTGAGGGGGGAAAAAAAGGAAAAAACTGTTGACAACACAGGGGTGCCACTACTGAGGTGCCCAGGTAGTCTGAGCAGCTATTTTGGACTTGAAAGAACACCCTTGATTTTTTTCCCAATACTTCTCTAGCAGACAAAGTGGACTAGGCTGCTTTTAAGCAGTTTTGGTGAATTCGAGAGACCTGAAAGACTTGTAATAACAGCCTTAGTGGGCAAATTTTATCTACTGTGTCCAGCTACATGCTCCCCTTTCCTAATCATTGTCTGTGGACAAGAAAATTACTTGAGAGAGCTGCTGAAGCATCACCCATTCCAGCCCAGCACAGAAACATGAACTAGCTCCGCTTCTGGCTCACCTTAATGCACCAAACTAGAAGCTGCAGAAAATAAATTAGCCAAGGCTGCTGCCTTGGAGATGCAGCAAGAGCAGAGAACAGCCGCAGCACTCGCTATCTGCACTCGCAGTTTCCATCTGCCAGGGCAGAGGGACAGTTATGAATTTCATCCAACTGCTCAGCAAACACAAACCGATTGCCCAATAATTTACCTACAATAGACACCACAGGGACATGTGTAACAGCTTAGGCACGGACAAATTACGGGCTAAAAGATGAACGTGCTCACTCGGTCCCTTCTCTAGCGTTCAATGAAAACTCGTGCTTAGAATGCTAAGAATGAATTGCCTGATAAAACTGAAAAGAAGGTAAATAATGTCTCAGCTCACAAATAATTATAGGCAGTTTCTTTCCCCAGCTGTAATAAATACTCGCCACCATTCACTCAACCTACAGGTCTATTTCAAGGTCACCATCACTCCTGTCACACTGAACATCAAAAGACACAAAACACACCATGTTAACCTATAGCCCAAACTGATCATGCAAACACCTTTTTCCTCTTACAGAAAAAGAAAATACCAGGCTGGAAAATAAAGAAAAAACTCAATCCAGGCAGCAAAGTTTTCCTGGAGGGAAAGCAGGGATGAACTTTCAGACACCACAAGGGTACCTTTAGTCTGCTTTCTCAGGATACCCGACCCTTCCTTAACACAAACACACACATGCACACGTGGAAAGAACCAGCTAGAAGCAGAACTGCTATGGTCATCTCTGATGACACCCTGGAGAACAGACAATAGCACTTTTCACTTTTCACACAAAAAGTAAAGGCTGAAAGAGGCATTTTAAGAAGAAAATTTTTGAGCATTGCAGGTCTACCTACCTTTTTATCATTCAGCCAAAGGCAACCATTAAAAATCATCTCCAATTCAAGATCTATTTGTTTATGTACATGTAAACAGAAGTGTAAGTGACATGGTTTTCTGTGAGATTGTTCTGCCTGTAACTCACCACTGTATTGCTCAACAGAAGCATTCTTAGGTATAACATATCAAAGATCACTGAATTTATCAAACTTAATAATTAATCCGTGCAGCCAGGATTTCTGGAGTCAGTCCAGTCACTATCACTGTTTCAGTCTGAAGTTCAGAACCTGATGGCCTGCACGTGCACAGTAAAAATCCATATCTGAGTGCACCCATAGTGCCATTTATGTCAACTCTTATCTCCATTTCTCGCTCGGTTCAGTTTTTTCATGCTGATATACACGTAGTCTCAAAGACACTATCAAACCTAAGGGAGGCATAAAAACAAATACCACAAAAACACCAATACCATGCAATTATCTAGTATAACCTACCAGCAGGCTTTTTGAAGAAGAAACAGTATTCATCCATTCTCCCTCATTTCCATTTTAAACCATGTTTGGTTAGAAGCTACTGATGCGATTTCCGAGACAGAGTGCACTGTCCTTCACCTCTAGCGTGCCATTAAGCACCTCGCTCAAAAGCAAAATACTTCCTGCACCCAGAAAAGATTCATTTTGTGGATCTGTGACCAACAGTTCCCCTCACCGCCACATGAAGTGACTTCCAGGGAATATTTCACCAAGCAAAAACAGGACGGGTCCCATCTGAAAATCACTGCTTAAAAACTGCCACTCATCGCATAAGGTTAATCAGAAGCCACAGAAATTAGTGTAAAACTCAGCAAACCTTACTTCTGGCAGAGGGCTGGCCGGCTTCGTTAGGATTCCTCCCACATAAACAACGTTGGGTAGCGTAGGTCTCGGAAACTCCAGCGCTACATCGGTACAAAGCATCCACAGGCTGGATCCATGGACCAAGTCATACATGGACCGTTCTGGAAGAACCTTGTGTTTCTGCATTATCCTTTCATATTTTGGCAGAACCAAAAAACTGACTCCAAATCTTGAAATAAGATAAACAACAGTATTTTTAATCCTCTCGAATAGGTTCATGTGATCTGTGAGCAGCGAGTTAAATTCTGGAACGTAGGACAGGGGAGCTGGAGCGCCCACTTCTGCTGGATACCAGAGGCCAGTGGAAAACACGGCGTATTTAACCCCTAACAGATGGGCTATAACAAATCCACACATCTCATTGGGGTCTACCAGGAGCAGGTCAAATCTTTCCTGTTTGAGGGCACGCATGAGGTTTCGGTTGCCAACGATCATGTCGCAGTTCTTGGAATAGTGGTCCAGGATATCGAACAGTTCGAGGGCAGTCAGTCTCCCCGAGAAGATACTCCTCATCTTGGACTGGAGGAAATCATCCGAGGTGCTGCTGTTAAAGATCCCTGGGTAGCGCTGAAGTCTGTAGTGATTAGATGGAGGAATCTCTCTGCCCTCAGAGAGGAGAAACACTGTCTGGTGACCTTGGTCATGCAAGGCTGAGGCCAGAGTCTTGAAAATATAAAGATGGCTTTCAAACATAATTGGCGGCACAACAACGATTTTGGCAGCCCTCGCTATCCCGACAGCACTCCACAGGAGAATGAAGGCTGGAGCGTACGGCTTCATAGCTGGAAGGAGAAATAAGAGCATTACATCACACTCAACAGGACTACATTCTGCAGCTTAAGCACACCACCCTTTTGTTAGCATGGCTGGGAGCATTTCCACTACGAGGTCTTGTCTGACAGTTACACACAGGCTTAAAGTTGTCCTCCTTCAAGCTGCAACTCTCTACTCCAATTTCAGCGTAACATTGTGTGGCGTTTTGTTTTCGTATAATCTAACGGGATAGAGATGACAGAGGGCATTTTTTCTCCTAAAATGACATGTAAATTCATGCCGTGTTTCTCTTTAGTATCAATGCTGATCAAACACACAGGAGTGGAAAGCCAAAAATCAGGCAAGAAGATGCTAACATTGAATAAGAACCAACCTCGAGCTTCCTACAATGGCACTCAGCTTACAAGAACAAGTGTAACTGCAGGAGTTAGTACTGCACACATGAACACCGCAACTTCCACTGAAGCACTTTAACAGGTACTTGATTCTGAACCTACTTAAATCAGCACTTAAACACCCACTTGAACACCGGCTCTACCTATGCTGAAAACCCCACTGCCATCCTAAATGCACAGTTCCTGACAGTAGCACACTACCGGGTAAAGGGAAAACACTTTTTGCACGTGGTTTGGTGATTTAAAACGCTGTATGCAGCAGAGGAAAGCAAAGCGCCTTAGAAGCACAGTGAGGACACGTCAGAAACTCCTCAGTCACCATCACGCTCCTAGGACAGAGAAATGAGTACAAGCCAAACCAAACAATCTGCTCTTTCCTCGTGCCAAACCAATCCACGTGGAAGCCTGAGTCTGTTGCAGTGTCCTTTATAAATAAGAACAACAGATAACACTGCTGCTCAGCCCTTGTTATCTCCCTACAGTATAGTCATATAACCCTCCTACAAAAGATTGCTCAGGACTTTTTATTAGTTAATGTTAACAGGGGTTATAGAGCATTTCATATTTTATATAGCTATTTATAAATGACTATAGTCCTATACACTTACTGTGTAAAAAGTTTAAGGGCCTTTTTGAGTTGTATTACTCTGCAGTAAGTTTTCTGAAGGATGTCCCTTTCAGGTAGCTGTAGACAGCAATTAGGTCTCCCCTGAGCTTTTTTTCTCCAGGCTGAACACCCCCAGCTCCCTCAGGTACTCCTCACAGGACTTATTCTCCAGATCATTCACCAGCTTCACTGCCCTTGTCGGCACGTCCTCCAGCACCTCCATTTTCTTCATGAGGTGAGAGGCCCAGAACTGGACGCAGCACTCGCGGTGTGGTCTCAAAGTGCCAAGTACAGAGGGAGAATCACTGCCTTGGCCCGTGCTCAGTTATCCTGAACAGGACCCTGCTAGAGGATAACACTCCTTAGCTAAGAGAGGTGTTGGAAAAAGTAAGTAAATAATGGTTCGCCAATGAAACATCCAAGAAAAATGATTAATCAAACTCAGAAAAATCCCAGTATTGATTCCATCTCCCCATGCTAGAAGCATTCCCACGGTATTGAGTTACTGCTCCTGTCAACAAGAGCGATATTACAAAACCATGAATGAGCAGGTGCAGGACTGGGAAATTCAGTTATGTTTCTATCAGCAGCAGAAATCAAAGGTTACAGGAGCCTAAGGGCTCCTCACGATCCAACACGTTGCCACTGGCCGGCTCTACTTCCATCTCCTGATCCGAGGCCTAGAGCACAGCACAGAGGATACAATCCTTAGCCCTAAGGCGTATTTTCCATGGCTGGGGTGACACACATGCCACCAAAAGCCAAGGGAACGACAGCTATCCTTCCCCAGGATGCTGACAGTGTTTCCCCACTGCTTCCTCTCCCCACACTTACCCGGCAGCCAAGTTTTAAATGGGAATCACATTGGACATTTTACTCCTTGCAAAGGTATTACAAATAATAATGTGAAAATCTGGCAGTATAGCTAAAACTATTTACCAAACATTATTTTTTATCCTCTTGCAGTGTATCAGTGTCAAAGAGATGACACAACACACTTCCCTGGCAGTCTGTACCTTGTGGTATCTTCAGAACTGGTAGAACAATAATCACTTCTCAAAAACCTATTATGCAACTCCCTTTTTCAACATAAGCACCTTCCATGGGAGCTGGAAAATATATGTACAGGACCTGCCAAGCCATACAGATATTAAACACATGATGCTATTACAGAAATGCCAATTAAGTGACATTTTTACTAGGAAAAATTGCATTGACCTTCTATTGAACTTCCGGCAGGAACCTGCAGCCTCATCATTTTGTGCCCTGGCCAGACAGGAGCAGGGAGCTCAGGTTTGAATTCAGCAGGAACAAGGGCAATAGGTAACAGAATTCTGTAAGCCAATTAATCATGAGCATAATTCCCATTTGGCAGACTGGGACTGGGGAATAGGTGGGTGCCCGGTGCCATCAGCAGGGCATCAACACACAACCACCCAAGCTCAGCTCCGGGCTCTCTCCCAGACACTCCCTCACTCCAACTGCCCTCAGCAATGAGCTCCCCCAGCACGGCAGGTATTCCCACCAGGACAGACTTGCCTATTCCGGTGGGAATTTCTGATTCAGCTGATCTCCAAAAGCAGCAAGCAGTGCCCAGGTACAGGAGGCTTTACAAGGGTCAGGACAACGCCAAGGTGGTGCTCAGCTGGAAGCCAGCTAATCACAAGTAGAGCTCAGGGATACTTCCTGCTAGCTCCCAGTCACACTCTGGCAGTGAACTCCCAGAACAAATCACTTGCCAAAATAAACAAAAAGGATCAACGTCCAATGCAACTGCCTTCCGTTACTGCACACCAGGAGCATGAAACAGAACTGCCAGGTGTCCTAACACGAAAGAGGAAAGAAAAGCCCAGAGACAGAGAATAATGCATTTCTCCAGGACGGTTAACAACATAAAACCGTACTGTACCTCTATCTTAAGTCCTTCCTCTTAGGATTTGCCTCCATTAAACAAGACTGTTTCGGTGTCTGAGCTGGCATGTAACACCCTTTTATCACAGAAGAGTGAAAAGGAAAATCCAAATTTGCTAAAATGTTTTTAAAAACCCAAAACATAACATAACCCCCAACCAAGCAACACCCACAAAATGATCACTGAATTGAAGCCATTGCTTTCAGCCAAAAAGCCCTAAAAACAAGGATATGGAGAAGACCCAGATGCAGAGTGGCTTTATAGTAGTGAAACCAGCTGCTGATTGTAAAGAGTTCTCCTACTGGAGCACAGCAAGCAAAAGTTAAAGACATACCAAGAAGTTAAACATTAACTTTATGAGTAGCTGTTGGAGTAGGTTTAATGACCTATGTGTGGGGGTTCTCAAATGAAAGAGTGAGTTTTAAAGGGTTACAGAAAACCAAGCACACTCCTGACAGTCAGACTCTTGGAAAGATGTTTTCAGCTGACCAAAACACTTCTAAATTGTGATTTATTCATTTTTTTTAAGGAAGTATTTTTCCATTCACCCAGAAGGACCAAGCAAGACCTACAACAAGAAGTGTGACTACACAGAAAACAATGACTTTCAAAGGAAAAAAAATAGGAGGGAGGATCCTGCCCCCCTTCTTCACAAAGCTCTGATACTTGAAGGTTGGACAATGTGGAAATAAACGGAATGACACTGAAGTAAGTGTAGTGCTAGTTCACTTTTAGAATAATAATTTAAACATTAAGACTTAATTTTGTTTATATAAACATCAATCTTAAATTATTTTACATAAATTCCAATTAATAATTGGTGTAACAGTTAATTACAGTCCTGGAACACATACCCAAGACTACATTTAGATTTGCTGCCAATCCCTAATAATCTCCTAATCACTACTTACAGAATTTCTTGGCATGTTTGAGGGTTTTTTTCAGCTTTACACCCCTGGCTGCCTACCTGCTATTCCTGAAACTCAGATATAGCTATTTTCAAGCCAGCAATACCATTGTCCATGTATTCCTCCCTCGCAGAGAGATCCAGAAGCAGAAGAGCCTCTCAATCACCTTCATCCAGCACAGCCTGAATGCCAACTGCTCCCACGTTTATCACTATTCAGAAGATTAAACAGTTCTTAGGCACTTACATGTATGGATATAAAAAGTCCTTTTTATTCGCTAACCAAGTGAATGGTTGACTTAGCCAACTTTTTTAAGTTCCTCCCTTCCTTCATCCTTTCTTTAGATTTGCTAAGGTTTGTTGACTTTACCCAGGCAGTTTGAGCGGGACCTCTGCCGGGAAAGGTGCCCTTCATCCCAAACGGCAGCGCTCCTCTGACAGCAAAGGAGCAATCTCTGAGCTGCTGATCACTCTCACCTTACCCAAAGGGCTCAAATTGCTCATTACAATTTCACAGAGCCAGCACAGGTTAAAGAAACAGGCTGCCACCTCTGCAAGTCCAAATCTGGGAGCTAATTAGCAATGAAACGACTACGCCCAAATGGAAAGCTAACGCGTGCATCTCAGGAATATCATTATTTTTTAAAAAGGGGAAATGTGAGATTTTTCACGTATTTCAGCAAACTGTGCGTAGTACAAATTGTCAGAGTTGTGGTACTAACATGCAGATTTATTCCTTCACCTTGCTCTCAGTACTGTCCCCCTCCCTTTACTACAGCTCATTGCACAAAACTCAGCATTTTAGAAGGAAGAACACAAGCTCTGCTATCGGAGCTGTAAACTCTCCCAAACTTCACATTAGTGTCTGAACCAACTGGAACAAAAAGGCAGAAACACCAGTTTTTAATTTTTTCTTCTTTAAAAGAAAGATGTATTTAATCAGCTACTGAACTTACATTAAAAGCTGCAGATATGATGCAGTTTCCACATAGGTAGAGGGACCTTGACCAGTTTTCAGTCACCTACAGCAACCACCCACGCCAGGCTACAGAGCCAGTTGCTTTTCCCCCACTAAGGCAAATTTGACCTCAGTTATCCCACCTGTTCGTGTCTCCACCTGAGGTCAAAAACCAGAACCAAGAGCAGGGCAGCATCACCTCAGATAAACATACACAGAGTTTTTATTCCTTTTAAGATCACATGTACTGTAGCTGTAGGAAGACACATGTGGCTGAAAGCACAGCAAGAGAAATGCTGAAGGAAGTTGAAGAACAACTGGTCACTGAGAGCACTACAAACTGCCACTGGGAAAAAACCAAAAAACCAACCTAAGCAGCTGCTGATCATGGTTTACTACCGCTCTTAGTAGAACGGACGCATTAAAACAGGGAAAGAAGTGACCACCGATCTCAGATTGCCACCTGACATTACCCAATTCACTGTCACTCCAGCCCTGCCCTGCCTACTCAAAACCGCACTGACACAAACTTACCTCATGTGCAGTTCTGTTAGCTTTAGCCGCTATTAAAAACAGTTTTACAGGTAAAACACGGTACCTAGCCTCCAGAGGCTTGTGAACACCTCGGTTATACAAATACAGAGCCAAGCCCTACAACCCAGGTTGCACGACCAAAGGCCCTGTAAGCAAAGCCTTTTATCAAGCCCCAGATATCCAGGAATGACTAACAGAAGGCACTTGTAGTTAGGTATAATGCTGAAAGACAAAGAAAATATTTCAAGACAAAGAGAAGGTTTCACTTATACTGAGTACAGGATGATTCCACACTAAAAATACATGTACTCAACATAAATCTTAGCTGTGTCAGCCACAGACACACGGTTGATATTAAGGACAAAATACATATACACATACACACCAACGTGAATGAAGTGCATTGATTCAAAACTGGAGGAGTAACCAGAGAAAATAAGAAGTCTTCCCCGTAACACATCCTTCAAGATCTCTAATTTTTCACATTCCCCTAAATCATTTTAAGATTTAATAGCAATCCACATCAGCATTTGTTCGCTGAACACCCAGAAGTGCTACCCATGTGAGGAAACGCACTGACCAAATTATGTCTGGCAGTGAATCTCAGAAAATAATTTTATCATGGAGACAGGAAGGTTTTAATTAGTGGCATAACAGATGACAGTAATGAAGACCACGATCTTCAAGCTAAAAGTGCAACTTGCCTCCTAAGCCCTTTAAGCTGGGAATGGCAAAACATGTTCTTAACCCATAATACTGTTTGCTGTGCTGTACATATTCCACAGGCAATCTAAAATACTACTCCCTAATCCTTTAGGAGCATTACTGTAAATCAGACCCACAAGCTGACTTCAGGCAGCAATCCGCAGTTTAAGAATAGGAAGCACTTGGTACTAAGTGACCCACGTGCTGAAAGGCAGGGAAAAACCCATCGGAAATGCAGAAACGTGCAGAGCCTCGAAGCAACAAACCAGGAAATTATCTGGGAAGAGACTCTGGTAACAGGTACTGTGTAATCTTTGGATTTATGTCCTTCAGTTTTCCCTATCACACATCCAGTTACTAATTGCTGAGGCACAGTGTGTGCTGTGATTGCTATCCTGTGTTGTAATGTTTTAGATGAGTAGTGTGATTTGGCTTTCAACCACAGGCTCCTTTTTCAACTAAACGAATAAATTAAGAAATTAGTAAGACACTTGTATCAACAAGAGCAGGCTTCTGCATTTACTTTGTAGTCTCCCAAACAACATCTTCTATCCAATGACTGAAGCATTTCATTGAGTACAAGAATATCTCATCCACAGACAAAAGAGGAAGATTTACAGGCATTACAATGTCACTGCAATCCTCTGTCAGACTTACTGTGTCAGCTATGCAAACAGCAAAGGAGCTATTAAGAAGGAGTCAAAGGGATATGCAATTTATGAAACCACTTCTAGTAACAACTTACTGTATGTGCAACGGATTTTATCAAACATTGAAGGGTTTTACCTAAGCTTTTGCACTTGACCATGGTAGAAATAGGATTTTAGAAATCTTCACTCCACAGGTAGCATGGCAGAAGAGGCACTTGTTCAAAATACAGGTTTTCCAGTTCATACACAAAATATTTTCAACAGGCATGCTAGTAGATGGATCTTGCAGAAGGTACATGGGAATACAACTCATGCAAGGCATTCTTCCTAGAAAGATGACTTTATAGCAAGTGGCCAAAGCAGCATAACACTCCTGGTACCACTTCACCACTGGCTTTTGGAAAGAGGTGCTCTCTGAGTCTTCAGGGTTATGGAAAACTGTCCCAAGCTTCTGAAGAGACTGATCATACCCATAAAGATTGAATATTTACAAATATTCTATTTATGAAGTGATTATATTCTAAATCTACTCTGGATTTCCAAATTTATTAATAGTAATAATTTGTAAGGGATTTTTAATCAAGTCCCAAGCAAGGCCCGCATGCTTCGGAGCTATAATGCTGCAGTACTGACTGGATCAGCCAAAAGGATTCAAGTCTAATTAAATATTTTCATAACATGAACTAAGTTACAACATAGCAAAGGCACCTTCCACTCCACACGACCTACATTCCTTAACACTCTATGCACTAAAACTGAGCAAACAATATGCAGTAAAAAATATAAACTTTATTGAGGGTCAGTATTGTACGAGTATCCATTTTCCAAGTTCAGCCCAACTAACTGCGTGGAATTGAGTTTCACCAAGGTTTTAAAACCTGTGAAACATTAACCTCTATAAACCTACCAGGTAGGGTAGTCAAAACAAATCAAAAGACATTCTTGAGGCATTATAATAACCCAAATAAAAGCAAACAGAGCAAGAACAGCCAGTCCTTTTCATCCTGTTTTGCACTGGGCATCTCAGACGGGGCATTCTGAGATCCCTATACTTTGTGACGCTTTACATAGGGAGGATTAGCAAAGCCAAGCACTCCCACATTGCTCCAAAACCCGCGCGCCTTCCACGGACGGCAACCTGACTCCGTGTGCCAGCGGCTCGGATTGCTCCGCACCAGCTCTCCATTACGCAGCTCTGTTCCTCGTTGCCCATGGTTATCCCACCCCCAGCACCTTGGAAAGACAACTGCTGACCGCACACAGCGAAGAGCCATCTGTTTGCAAGCGAGACACGTGTCTTCCTGGTGCAGAGATTTGTCTGCTTCGTCCAACACGACGTGAGAACCTCTCCTGACAAATTACACGTCTTCCTTCACAGCTACCGGGCACGCACACAAGACACGGTATTTTGGCAACAACATTCGAGTCCCTTGATAAAGCCCCCTCAGCTCCTGGAGACCTTTCCTCTAAGCACCCAGACCTGAAACCAAAAGTTTCTCTCGACCTGCTGCAGCCATTTTGCACCGGAAAGAACCAGAAATATTGCCGTGACATCAGGGCTGGGGGTATCGACAGAGAGGCGCCAACAGGTTATTCCACATTTCCAGGGGACACCAGTGCTGGTGAAGATGTTTTTTAGCGGCCCTGCTCCTGCTGTGTGACCACAGTGCCCCGAAGAGCCCAGGAACAGAGTAACTCACCACAGGACTAAGTGCCGAAAATAAAAGGAAACTTTCTACCTGCAGAGAGGACGAGGCACAAGTGCCACAGCAGCTGATGGAGACAAAGATGCCTCCAAGGAAGGGTCAAAGCTGCCCATGAAGTCTTTGCTCTCACGCCGGCATCAAAAGACAGGCTGAAATAGTGGCTGAGTGAAGTGCTAAAAAGATGGAAAAAGGAAGAAAAGAAAAAACCTGACTCTGATTTTCAACACTTTAATTAGTCACTGGATCTCCTTTGATACAATGACCCTCTGAAGAAGGGGCTGGAAGAAATTACAGTGAACTTCGTTGTGGGCTTAATTCGTTGGTGCCTGTAGTTTTATGCTACCATCACCCAAGCATGAATTCTGCCTCATGAACAAGCCTCAGGACCTGAAACAACATTAGTTTTAAACTTAAACCCATTTTACTGGGATTTTCTTTTAACTTCAATAATTATTGGGGGGATGCTTTGCTTTTCACTCCAGCTGGCTTCAGTTTGGTACAAGCTCTCCCTGGTCACGCCATCACATGACACCCAGAAGCACTCAATGAATTTCTTTGTTCCGTTTCTGACTTCATCCTATAGCAAATAAGCACATTTTAACAAGCCACACAAACACAATCACAAAGGAAACTATCACAGGTTTGTTTCTGCAATGGGAAATGCAACTTGGAATAAAGCAAAAATACTTGGTTTCATAATGTTTTGCTCTTATTCAGCTCAATTAAAATAATTGCAGCAACACCGCACACACCAAAAACATTCAGCTTACTCAGTCTGTTAATTAATAGGTTCTGGTTTGAAATTTACAGGTCGGTTTTCTTCTAATTAAATTGTTGTCTGTTGCTTTCCGATATGTATTTTGAGTGCCTGCTTTGAACTATCTCCTAGTAGAATCTGGGCCTAGAATAAGGATAAAAGAAGTGTAACAGCTTTCCTGTGTAGTTTAATCCTGACATTCTGCTTTTAAGAGCAAGACCACATCACTTACCAGAGCGACAGAGAACAGAAATCAAAGTGGGAATCTTCTAAAAGGTGCAAAATACACTCCAGTAAGGGTTGGGGCTTTTTTTTTTTCGGTAGCTGTATAAAAATTTTTAAATACACATAAGCTTCTGGCAAATTCCTAGTACCAGTAGCTGCCTAAGACTAGAGCATAATTCCAGAAAGGAATGGTCTGAAGACAGGGTTTGCCGATTTTCAAAGACAGTCCAAGACATAAGTACAATCCATTAAGCCACAAATACTAGGGAAAAAAAGAAATTAAATCCAAAGGTTACACGGGGTCAAGACAAAGATGGCTTCCATCTCCAAGACTACAATTCCCAGAATGATCTGGGTATAAAACCAAAACAAATGAACAATAACCTATCCAGGCACGCCCCAAGTGGTTCCGCACACACATTTGTCTGCTCCTACCCACAAAAACGGCACTTGCCAGGTATTCCTCCACTTCTGCAAAGCAACTAAAACTTTTTCAACATGAACACTGTATAGTAATAAATACCTGGTGGGGGTTTATAACAGGAATAACTTTATAGCCTATAGCTGTAGTTCAGTTATTTCATTAGTAAGCAATTTAAGGCAAGATTGATTGTCTAATAAAAGTATAGTCTGAGAGAAAATGATTTAGAATACTCCAATCTTCAAGTGTACTTTCATGAAAATAAAGCTTATTGATAAACAAGCAAAATAATTACCAAAGTGTCACAAGGCACAGTAATGAATGATTTATCACTATGAGTGATTAAAGAAATATGACAGCTTTAGTCCTTTATTTTACACACTAAGATCTGTTTTTCAAGACTCTCAACTTGAAAAAAAAATAATCAGATAATCATCAACTGTCCTTGGGCAAGTTTCCACACAAGTCCTCACAAGACTGACACCAAGAGCTCCCATTTACTTTTAGCCCCACGTGCCATGGATGCCCCAAGCACTAGACTGGCCTATCCAGACATGTTACTGAAAGACATGTGGAATTTTCCACTTTGCACCGCTCGGAAGCAAAATGTGTGCAGACAAAACTTCACACAGGCATTGTAAGCTTGATTATTTATGATACAGTTTTGTGCCCAGGGACCAAACACCATACACATCACCACACGCCCCAAAAAGCTCAGTTTCAGGAAATGTTCTTCTAAGGACCAGCAAGGCTTCATCAGGGGTGCAGTCCTCCAACAAAGCTTTCCTGGCATTTACACTGCACTGGTATACAGGTTTTAACAGAACTATGGTGACTTCAGACAACGACAATTCCAGCTCTTCACTGGCAGCAACCTTCTAGTCAAGAATTCCTGAGAAGGATACTGCTACAAGGTCCACCTCAGCAGACCACGCTCTTTTTAAAAAGACGTACTTTTGAGCAGATGTTTGCATTATGATAAACTGGCAGAAGCAGCTTCCCGAGCAAACCTACCAAATAAACGTTTAGCTCCTTGCGAACAGCACCTCCGCTCTCTAACAACTGTCTCATTTTAAAAATCCCTGGTACTCATAAATCTGAAGCAGATGCTCCATGAAGTACTACCACAGCTGCTGGGTTTGGTCATGGCAGTGGGCTCTGCAGCCACACTTCCCATCTCACCTCACAAGCAAGCCGTGCATCTCGTGTTGAAAGCGGTATCCTGGGCAAAACTCCTGTTCCTCACCCAGATTTCACTCTGAGAGAGATGCTCCTTTCATCTCATTTGCAGTGTCAGCCAGAAAACACTTCACTTTGCCAAAAATCTGAGTATTTTTCAGTTGAAACATTCAATTGGGAAGACAACAATGATCTCCTGAAAATAAAGCTAAGAGCAAGTAAGAACACATAAGTACTGGCCATGTGGGTTTTTGAGGCCTTTTTGCTCCTTTTTGTTTGCTTTGTGCTGGGTTTTTTGCATTGTTTTTTTTTTTATTTTAAGCTAGTACTTAATTTTTTGTTAGAAGTTTTTGCAATACTTTTTAAAATATGTATTTCATGACTTGGTGCTCTTGGTATTAAAGCACTTTATTAATTTGACTTAAGTCAAATAACTTTCCAATTGGATGGGAGCTATGGAAAAAAAAAACCCCAAACAAATCAAACATACGTAAGTGCATTTTGATCTAAAATCCTGGATGTCTAAATTAATGTTTGAAGGTTTTGCTACACTTATGCACTCCATCATCAGGTATAACAAATAAATTCAGTAACTTTTTCCAAACTGGTTGTGAAAATAATTTCCCTAATGGAATACAGTCTTGAATTAAGAAACTTGGAAGGTCCTCCAACTTCTACATTCACACTGTTACCTCCCTCTAAATACACTGAGACACAGCCTTAATATTTCTATTTTTTTAAAGCAAGCTGTTTCTGCAGGGCATCAAGGCTCATTTCCAGCTCAGCTCAGAATCAGAAGCTGACTCAAGACTTCCCATTAACTCTCCCTGCAGTTACTGAATAAGAAGGGAAAATAGTCTTAAGTTGCTTATTTTTGTGAAGCTGAACCATCCATTCATGGGAGGAAAGAACAGCATGGAGCAAAGAAGAAAGCTATGCTTGTTTCCCTATACAAATAAAATTATGAGCATGACAACTGTGCTGCTTAAGAGAAACGGTCATAACAAACCAGTTTATAACCATAATTTTGGCTACAAACCATTTCAATGCTTATTTCTTACAAGGAATATCAGGACCTCACACCCTGAGCATTTTAACATACATACATCCAAGTGTCATAAAAGATCAAAAATAATTCATCAAAGGGTTCAAGAAACCTTATGTCACAAGTCTTGGAAATTGCCTCCCAGGATAGCTGTCCCGGGGAAAGGACAGAAAATTCTATTAAATGCTCCCAGTGTATTTTACTTCCCGGAAAACAGGGAGAAGAGCCCTCTACAATACCTATTCACAAACACTTGGAGCTGTCAGTTTTCAGCCCAAAGATCCTTTCTAAAACAACAAGAAGAGGTCAATCCACGCTGAAATTTTTCTGAGGACTAGAAATACCACAAAGGAGGTGAATGATGTCAAATGCTTCTCATGTATCAGCATTTCTCAAACACAGTTCTGTCCTCTTCACAAATATGACTTTGTAATCAAACAGAAATAAAAAAAAATTGTTGGAAGTCTAAATCTGGAGAAAAAAGGTATTTAATTTGCTGAGCATCTCCTTAATTTGATCTCACCACAAACAACCCAACAGGCTTTAATGCTGCAGTGGGATTTCTCTTGTAAGTAAGACAAGGGACTTGACCAATAAGGAATAAAGTAAGGTAAATTCCTGTACTATTCTGAAGGGAGCAACCTGGCTAAAACAGTGATGTGGACAAAAAGCACTTTAAAGAGCCCAAAGTGGAAAACACCAGGAAAAGTATAAACGGGCAATAAACACTCGGTAGTTTAAGTCAGAACTAATCTATCTCATGCTCAAGAATGTCAATCAGAAAATAACCGAGCCAGGACAGACATTGTTACACTTGTAAATATAATTACTGCAGAACATTTTTGAAGTAGTAGGAAGAGTATTCGAGAAAATCATAGCCTCTGTGCACGTCCCAAGAGGTACAGTGAAGGCCATACACAAAGCTATGCCAGCAAGGCACAACAGCTAGCAGTCATTCACCAAGCTGAAATCGCCACCAATTCAATCCACCAAAACCAACCCATTGCTTCATTAGCACTTACTCGGCAAGGCACTTCCCTTCAAGGCACTCACACACGGGCAAGGAGAGCACTCAGAGCTCAGGTGACACCACCCTGCACAGAAAAAGGATGCAGGATCATTCCAGATGTCCTCTCCTCCAGCCCTGGTTAATCCCATGGGTTTCTCCACCCAAATCCTGCTTTAGAACAACCCAACTGTTTAGAAGCACCCTAAAAGAAAATCTACCGTTTACAAAACAGTGACATGATTCTCACCTCAGAGTCTCAATATTTAACAGACACATCACAAAACAAATATTTTCTTTTCTCGTGTTCAATAAAGAGCTTCTGTTAACAGAAAACGTGCAAAAAAAAAAGCAAAAATAAGTCACAAGCATTTTGTGCTAAATACTCATTTCCTTGTATTTCAACTGAAATATTTTCTCAACAGCATGAAAGCTGTCTCGGAGCACAAGACTCCAGCACAAACTGGTTGGTCTTTTGGAAAAGAAAAGCCACTGCAGTATCCAGTGTTCGGCCTGGATCAACGACTGAAACAAAGGAACAAAAACAAGGAAACGTGAAGCAAAGGTTAATTGCACACTTTGTAGAGTCGGTGCTTTAAAACTAGCTCAGCTAAAATACCTAAGTGACCTTGCGTGATAATTGCTTGGAAAAGCAGGCAGGCAGCTTCAGATTGGAAACGCAAACCGAGAAGATGTTGGTAATAAAAGTCTGAAAATAAGTAATATCATGTGAATTGTTCCCAAAACTAAGTCACTTGGCCGTAACATAAAAAAAAAAAACCCAAAAAAAACCCCCAAAAAGATTCATTTAAAGGTGTTTGCTTTGGGGGAGGAGACCTTCAAGGATGCCTACTACTGGAGTTACTCCCTGCTGTCCATCCCCAGGGAACTCCGATGAGCACGCAAAACGGGCTGCGCAATTCCCAATGACTCCCTGTTGTTCCACAACCAGGGCTCAAACGAGTAGGCAGACAACAAGAGACAAGATGCCACTCGATCTCCGCTTAAACACCGCAACTTCAGCGATGCGGCTCCCGAAAAGTTCACGCTTGACCGTCCTCCTCCTTTTTGAGCCCAACCGGGAGGCGCAGCAGCAATTACGCAACGCTGCTCCTCCAGAGGCGGCTGGGATGGAAACTAGGGGAGTATCCAGGCAGGGCACTGCACCCCAGGCAGGGCACTGCACCCCAGGCGCTCTGGGAGTCATCCCAGGTCTGCGATGTCCCTCACGCCACGTCCCCAAGCTGGGAGCCGGGTGGCAACCCAACAAGGGGGGGGAGGCTCTGCGCCCGCACATCGCGGTGCTA